>WOVY01001803.1:0-166893 GCA_013436015.1 Rhipicephalus annulatus | reverse complement strand
TTAAATTTTCTTTTTTTCCACGAACAGTGGAAGAATGGAACCTTCTAAACTCTGTATAAAGATTCAATTTGGTTGATTTACTGTGTGTAAACTGTGTGTTGGATGTGTAAACCTGTATTTGTATGTTGAATTCTTTTCTTTTTCCTTTTCTATGTGACTTGAGTGCCTAACATGTACTTACTACTTGTACCGTGCCCACCTGCTTGGACCTGTGAAGGTCTGCAGTATGCATTAAATAAATAAATAAAAAATAAAATAAAATAAAGCACTTTTTCGCAGAGAAAAAAGTGTCCTGTGGCAAACGCAACTTAAAAAGCGTTCTGCACGTCTCAGAAAAGGGGTGCAGAACTTCTTTTTAGAACATTCCACTTTTAAATGCGAAGCATTTTTTAGCGAACTTCGGTATCTTTCTATCTATCTATCTAGCCACCTACAACTTTTAGCTCTCCAAGCCGTTTCGATAATGGTATCGGTACCAAATTCGGTATGGCATTACATGACTGTATGAAGAACTTATTTGACTAGTCATAACATGAAAACCATGACATGTATGTCATGAACATCAAGACTTACATTTATTGGTTTTGCAGCTCTTGCGGTAGTTTCGTTAACACGGCATGTTGCAAAACTGGTACGGTATGACATGATTGCATAGCGAACACAAGCGACTTATCCTAACATGAAAATTATGACATGCGTGTCATGTAGCAACATGACTACATGCCACGCTCATGATACGCTCGCGGCCGTTTCGCTAGTGTCACATATACTAAGTTTGGTATTACTGGACGCGAATTGATGACAAAGGTATCATACTGGTGCAAACATGATAAACATGAGATGCGTGTGATGCAACGACATGACTATATGCTACACTCATGATGTGCTCGTGGTGGTTTTGCTGCTTCGCATGTACCAAACTCGGTATTACGCAACGCGAACGGACGACATAGGTAAATGACACACCTAAACTTGATATTCAGGACATGGGTGTCACGTAACAAATTGGCTGCATGCGACACTCATGACTCGCGCTCGCGGCCGTTTCGCTAGCTTCACATATGCCAAATTTTGTATTACGTGACGTCAGTGGACGACGAAGGTATCTGACTGGTGCAAACAGGATAATCATGAGATGTGTGGCATGTCAGTACATGACTACATGCCACAGTCATTGCGCCAATACATTTCGACGTGTCGTAGTGCACGTGATCGCCGGCGTTCCATTTCGACACGTGACGCCGGCGTTGCCAAGCCACGCGCCAGTCTAGCGATATACTCGTAGGCGAGCGCCGCGCTGCGTTGCTTTGACGCTTGCGCGTTTCAGCCCGTCTAGCGTCCATTCGTCACGAAAAGAAGGAGACGCAGTGTTGTCTGGGTCACGCATCGACGCGAAATGCCGCGTGTCGCATTTAGCACCGGTTCACCTAGGGCCGCGCCGACGGACGCTAGTCGCACCGGTCGTGCTTGGCGTCAGACTATAAGGTACTCGCGTTTTGCTAACGCAGCGTGCATGCACGCCACCGCTACATTGATTTGTATTGGGCCCTTCATGATGCGCTAGCGACCGTTTTGCTAGCTCCATATATACCTATTTGCTGTTACGTGGCGTCAATAGATGACGAAAGTACATGACTGGTGCAAACATGATAATGTTGACAAGCTGACAACATACCACGCTCATAGCATGCTCGTGGTCGTTCCGCTAGCTCCACATATACTAAATGTGATATCACGTGGCTTGAATAGATGCGGAAGGTAAACAAGACATCTAAACTTGATAATTATGACACGTAAGTCATGTACGACATGATTTACACGTGACCTATCAACGTTTCTCATTCATGCTTCGCATGTCATCGATTCCCCCATTACGTGGGATCTGCCAATTTTTTCGTTTTCTTTTGCCGTGAGGTTACCATATAGTCAGATAAAAGTTAGAATTACGGTTGGCGCATCTGCGTTAGATTGGATGGTGATGGCCCCGCCATGGTGTTCTAGTGGCTAAAGTACTCGGCTGCATTTTTGATAGAGGTGAAAATGCTGTAGGCCAGTTTGCTTAGATTTGAGTGCACAAGAAACCCAGGTGGTTGAAATTTCCGGAGCCCTCCACTAAGGCGTCTCATTATGAAATAGTAGTTTTAGCGCGTTAAACTGCACACATGCACAAACTTATGGTGATTACTGTACTTTATATTTCTTGATAAAATTAACAATTCTGAGAATATATTTGCCCTGTTTGGGCATTTTTAACGTTTTTGTGCAAAAAAAAGAAATTGTATCCATTTGACACAATTGTCGTAGTCTTTCTACTCTTGAACAAGCAAATATGAAAACTGAAATAGCATGTATTATTATGGTATGAACATTAAACATGCGCTGTAAATTCATAAGTATGCATTAATTGAATAGTCGATTTTGTGAGAAAACTTCGCCCACACAAACGAAGAAAACACATGAACAGGACGGGTGCTCACTAGCGGCTGTTTGTACCTTATATTCATAAGGTTACGCACAACCTTAAAAAGGTTGGCGAGTTGGCATGCTGTACTGATGGAGTTCGTGCCTCTAACAAACTAGCAAAGTTGCACCGGTGCATCACGGGCAATCATGCTCGACAGCTGAAAGGCTGTAAAAAGAAGCATGCGTGGCCGTTCACGAAGTCTGCCACCGAAGTCATTTACAAAAAAACCTCTATCGTGTGGAAAAAGACATGCTAGCCAGACGACGGGGCGCTGCGTGAATGATCGAGCGAGGGAACACGCTCTTACGGTAAAGAATAATGACGGTGCTCATTAAAGCGAACATGTAACTTCATGTGTATTTACACCAAGAGTAATTTTGGAGGCCTTCTACAAAAAAAAAACGGAGTACAAATTGCGTTCGTGAAACTTGACTCATTCTGTATGAGTCGGAAGCACGGTTTCTAGGGATCATGTGTCCAATAGCGTGATTAGGTAAGCGACTGCCCCAGTGCGTTGCACGTGCGTTGACGGAAAGTGGGTTTATATAAGCCTGTTTCTTCAAGAAATAAACAGTTGTAAATGAGCACCCATCCCTTTTACGTGTTTTCTTCGCTTGTTCAGTCGTCATTTTGGCGAAAAATTGACTAATCTTTATTTCAGACATGTACCAACTGTCGCAACAGCGTGTTCTATTAGATATGAATGCAACTGCTGCACATGTAAGCAACTATAGCTCGTGCAGCCGGCTTAGACCTGTGAAAAAAACAACATTTTTACAGCACCTGTGTTGAGGCACTTTCAATATATTTCTTGGTGAATAGAGGGCTTAATAAACAGATGACCTTCTGATTATGGTCGTTCCTTGCCAAACGCCCAGCCATTTTGGCGACAATCTCAAATGTATTTGCAAAATATTGTGCTAATCAACTGCATTGAAATCAGTTACACGGTAGAATATTTTCGAGAGAAAAAAATACTTGGTCACGTGTTTGTTTTCGGAACTTCGCGGAATGTCATTTGGGTGTTGTTTGTGGAAATATTTATTTTATAAGTGCATTTTATACCAAACTGTGTCTACATGTTGCGTAGCGGTTCTTGTGTAAGGTGTGTGAAGCTCAGTAATATTAGGGCAATTTTACTAGCACATACGCCTCTGAGAATTTATCCAAAATGTCTTATGTTCGCGTTTTTTCTATTGCAGTATTACCCTTTGTATGAATATGTTAGTCATGAATACTTACTCCAAATAAGGTATATTTTGAGTAATCAATAGTTACTATCTGTCAAGCGGCAAAACTTAACGAGAATAATTCATAAATTTTGCCAAATCGTAATTTTTGTCCATATTGAGTTGCAATTGACACAATGTGGTGGCGCAACTCAAAATTACCTTTATACCAAATTTGAAAGCAAATAAACAGTTCTTTTCATATGGCAAATCTCCTCATGACATTTTTTCTTGTTTTAAGAAAGAAAATAACTTTTGACTTTTCCCGTTGGCGCCTATCTTCCCATTTGGTCATACCACAGCTGCCGCCTTGAAATTCTCCATTGCCATCAATGAGAAAGTTTAAAACTTGCTTTTTTCCTTGAAACAAGAAGTAGTAATAAAATTTGGCTAATGAAAAGAACTGCTCATTTTTCTTTCTATTTAGGTTTGAAGGTGATTTTATATTGAAACACTCGACGGTGCAAATCGCGTCTCAGTATAGACAAAAATGACGACTCTGTGAAAGTTGTGATTTTTTTCTCGTAATGTTTAGCAGCTTGACATCTCCCAAAATAAATCTTTGGTGTAGTAAGCATTTACTAACCAGATAATCACAGAAAGTGCAGTATTGCAATAGAAAAAAATGCAAAGACACTTTGGATAGGTTCTTGGAGGCGTGGTAGACGAAGAAAGTGCCTAACAGTGCAAATGACAAAAGGGGATAGAATAGATGAGAACAGAGTGCTGAACTAACGCCTCAAAGATTTCGTGTGCCTACCGGATGAGCGCGAAACGCCGGTCATCTATGGCAGCGCTGCCTACGTAGGGGTATGGGTCTTTGTACTTGGCCTTTGAGATCGGCAGTTTTGGCGTTTGCTACTAGATTTGAGGATGCCTCGTATTAAAAACGTTGCTTGCTGATTGACGGCGTCACTTATGTAGGGTTAATTATAATTAAGTTCACGCCTTTTTAAATTTTTTCACGTTATTTTTGTTGCATATAAGCTCCAAAAACGTAAAAACGTATTTGATGACCTTCCTACTTGAGTGGCGCCACCACCGTATTTCCGACGACCACCGCTTCTCAAGTGACCATCGATAATCCGGCAGGCACGGCAAATCTAGGAGGCGTTGGCTGAACTAACAACCAATGTTTATTGCAAACCAACTGCAATTTATGGAAAACAGAATCTGTGCATAACCACGAACATAAGCAGAGTTGCACATACATGCGCCATACGGCGTATCTTATGAACAACCGGTCATATCAGTGGACCTTAGATAACTAACTTCACAGCTGTGAAAAAAATTGAGGGTAAGCTAACACACAAAGCACCAAGTTGTGGAAATGAAGGACATGGAGTTCACGTCGGTGTTTATATCTGACGACGAGCTCAGATGTCTAGACTTTGAAAATGCTTTTTTTTGAGTTGACCAAGTATATTGACGGTACGAACCACGGTCAAGGAAGAACCCCTCTTTTCCGTCCGCCCATTCTAAGGTAGTCAAGTGAAGCATCGCTTTTCCCTGCCTAGAGGCAGCCCTAAATCGCTCTTGTCACCACCAGACAGATTGCTGTTTTTCGCTCCACGTTCACCGCCTTCAACAAGCAGGCTTTCCTAATCGCCTGCTAAATTCCATTGCCGACACTCTGCTAACATCACTAAGAGTGCCTGATAAGAGACAAAGCAACAGCTGACTCAACAAGCCTCATTATAGCAAGGCTGTTATTCACTACGTACACGAAGTTTTCCATAGGCTAAATAAGGTCGCTGGCAAAATAGGTGTAAGAGTTGTGTTCTGCGCCCGCGACAAGCTCGCTGGGCTATGTCGCAAGGTCAACGGCGAAGAACCTCAGAAAGAAGCATGCACTAAGAAACACGCTACGTGCCATGTTTATTGTGTTTTAGTGATTATCTGCAAGATATGCAAGTGATTATCTGCCAGACCACATGGGGTTCTTTAACGTGCACCCAAATCTGAGCACACGGGCCTACAACGTTTCCGCCTCCATCGGAAATGCAGCCGCCGCATCCGAGATTCGATCCCGTGACCTACGGGTCAGCAGCCGACTACCTTAGCCACTAGACCACCGCGGCGAGGGACACACTAAATATGTAATAATTTAAAAATGCACTACCTATTGCAGAAGTAGCTATAAGGAATATATGCAATGGGGGTTACTAGTCGGATCAGTGTGTTTACAATCGTAAGAATGAAACCTGTACAGACAAAACGCATGAAACAGAAAAGAGCTGTTAGGTCTGCCTTCTTTCATCCAGGGCCACTTGTGTCATCATCCTCATTTTGTTTTTAGTGAGCGTGTTCTTTAGTGGCTAAATAGGCCTAAAACATTATCATGTGTGCTGTATAAGTGTAACTGAAAGTTTTGTGACAGTGTGCGTTGGTGCACCTTGGCTAAGCTTTCATGTATCCAGAGCCCCAAAACCATACACCAAAACATTTAAAACTGTTCTATTCTACAATATTCTATGTTCCGCACTACAAGGGTGCAAAAATGCAAAAAAAAACGTGTGAAATTGAGTGTGGCTGTTCAAGCCCTTAATAAAGCAGATCAATATTTTATAGCCGAATTATCTACGATATACAAGTATAGATATACACAAACCTAACAAGGCATAAAAAACGCAAATTGCTGACCAAACAAGGTACATACTTCTTAGGTTAACTGCACGATTTTTAACAAAACACGTTGATTGATGGATATGTGGAGTTTAACGTTCCAAAAGCACCATATGATTATGAGAGACGCCGTAGTGGAGGGCTCCGGAAATTTCGACCACCTGGGGTTATTTAACGTGCGCCTAAATCTGAGCACACGGTTCTACAGCATTTCCGCCTCCATCGGAAATTCAGCCGCCGCACCCGGGATTTGATCCCGCGACCTGCGGGTCAGTAGCCGAGCACCTAAGCCACTAGACCACCACGGTGGGGCTAACAAAACACATGTCACGCCACTGCAAATCACAGGCATCAAAGGGGTACTGATACAAATTTTAAATGTATTTGAATTGTTGCTTTAAATCGCGTATTATTCGCATTATAAACGCACCTCCAATTTCAGTCGTTGAAATCTGTTTTTTTCTCCCGCGTAATAGCGAGACAAAACATCTTTATTATGTAGGTAGAACAAAAAGCATGAGAGGGACCCCTAGTCCTGAGTCCCCAGGACGACTCCGGCGACGTCTCGAGTCGTTTGTATGATGGCTCGCAGAACCTCGGGAGGTCCGTCGCGGAGGGCGTCGTCCCACAGCTCTTTTTTGCGCAGCGGGCGGAAGAGGGGTGGTAATGGAGGGAAAAGGTTTGCCGTACACTCGATAGTGACGTGGAAGATGGAGGGTGACCCGCCGCAGCCCGGACAATTGTCGGCATAACAGTGTGGCCAGAATTTGTTCAGGGAGACAAGATTAGGAAAAGTGTCGGTTTGCTACTGGCGTAGTGCCACTGCTTCCTCTCTCGAGAAGGATGGTGGTGGCGAACGCTGAGTGCAGCGAACGCTTCTATAATGACGGAGAATCTCTCCGTAACGCAGCAAGGGATACCCCCACCCTGAACTGGTCATTTCACCACGCCGGGCCGCCCGGAGGGAAATATCGCGGGCTACTGCATGTGTGCGTTCATTGCCCGGCAGCGAGGCATGACCAGGGGTCCACATTAAGTGGATGCGGGAAGGTGTGACTGAATCATTTTTCGGGATCTGTTTGAAAATTTGTTGTGCTGCTCTCGGAATGCCATGTCCTGATAGGAACGCCCGGCATGCCTGTTGCAAGTCAGTCAGTATATACACTTCCCCTGGGACACGAACGGCGTGTCGAATGGCGAGAGCAACGCCGAGAATTTCTCCGTACGTGACATTAGTGCCGCGCATTGCAGCAGAGTCCTTCAGGGATTCAGTGCCATCCAACAGTACGGATGTGTAGCCTTCTTGAGTGCGCGCCGTGTCTGTGTATAGAGCCTGGGATTCTGGAATGTTTTCGAGCATGCGGTTAAGGTATCGCACACGAGCTTTACGCCGTCATTTGTCATGCACTGGGTGCATATTACGCGGCAAGGGATAAATATTCAGTACCTTACGTAGAGCGGGTGATAAGGTCGTTGGGCGGGCTTCAGGTTCAAGCGGTGGGACAGAGTGCCCTAACCGTGCAAGGAGATAGCGGCCAGTACGTGTGAGCAAGAGGCGCTGGCGGTGACTGACCCAATGCGCCTCTAGTAGTTCTCCTAGTGTGTTATGCGTTCCTAAATTAAGGAGACGGTATGTGGAAGTACAGTGCGGTAGGCTATGGGCTAGCTTCGTCACTTTACGAATGAGGGCGTCAACGCGAAGTTGTTGCGCTTAGGTCAACCGCTGAAAGGGAAGATGGTATGTAAGATGGCTGATGATGCATGCCTCCACCTAGCGCAGCAAGTCCTCTTCTCGAAGACCCGAGCGCCTGTTAGAGACCCGCCTGATCATGGCCAGAATTTGCTCAGTTTGTCGGGATAGAAGGGAAACAGTAGAGTTAGACCTGCCATCCGCCTGGACGTGTAGGCCTAGGATGCGAGCACGGCTGACCTGTGGTATGGGTATACCATCCACGTGTACAGTGATGGGCGGCATACGTGAGGGGCTGCGGGAACGAATGATTATGAGCTCCGATTTTTGCGGAGCACAATTTAAGCCCCCTTTTCTCGCATACTCTGAGACAGTGTCGACTGCTTGCTGCAGTCGCTCTTGGATAGCACCGTCGCAACCGCGTGTACACCAGATAGTGATGTCGTCCGCATAAATAGCGTGATCGACATCGGGGATCTGATCGAGAAGCCGGGGGAGCCCTGCAAGCGCGATATTGAATATGGTGGGGGAAAGAACAGAGCCCAGTGGTGTCCCACGCCCTACAAGGCGGATTGTACCTGATCGATGCGGCCCGATTTCCGATGGTGGCTGTGTGATCTCGAAGAAATGCGCGGATATAGTTGTACATACGAGCCCCACAATGCGACTCTGCAACATTGCGAAGGATAAGTTCATGTGCAACATTATCGAACGCTCCTTTGAGATCTAAGGCGACAAGTGCTCTTGTTTGGGCGCACGACGGCGGTCCTAAGACTTCCTTCCATTATAGTAAAAGGACATCTTGGGGAGACAGATGAGCTCGATATCCGAATTGAGTGTTAGCAAAGAAAGAGTGTTCTTCCAGGAAAGGTTGCAGGTGCCGCAAGAGTACGTGCTCCATTAGCTTACCAATGCACGATGTTAGAGAGATGGGCCGTAGATTTTCAACTTTTATAAGTTTACTCGGTTTAAAGACAAGTGTAATGTCAGCATGGCGCCACGCTTGGGGAAGTGTGCCTTCGCGCCAGTATTTATTAAAGATATGGGTAATGTGGTTGATATCCGCGTCACTCAAGTTACGAAGGGTGGAAAATCGGATTTGGTCCGCTCCTGGAGCCGTGTTTCGTCGTAGGTCTTGTAGGACCACCCGCACCTCGTCCTGGGTTATTTCGGCATCCAGCAATTCATTCTCCTCACCCACATACGGGTAATCAGGGTATTGTGGTGGCGGGCCTATGGGATTGAATTGATGTTCTAGTTCCGTGAGGAGCAAGTCAGGATCATCCCGGTACTCGTGCATTAAGATGTGCAGCTGCTGAAATGTTTTTCTCTTTGATGTGTTTGGGTCTGTGAGCGAACGTAGAATCGACCACGTTTTAGCTGTGCTTAATGTGCCTGAGAGGCGGTTGCAAAATTGTCGCCAGTTATTACTGGTGAGGGACGCTGCGTACTCCTCGGATTCCCGTGTAATTTCTTCTATACGTTTCCGAAGTTTTTTGTTGAGGCGTTGTCGCTTCCATCGCCGCGTCAACCCTCTCCGGGCGTTCCAAAGATGAAGTAAATGCGGATCTATGTCTAGTGTCTCAGTTGTGGTACGCACTGTGAGCGTGGTGGCCTCAAGATTGTCAGCGAGAGACTCAAGCCATCGTTCGTAGGCCCTGGCCCACAGGCGGGTCTTGGCGGCGTTCCCTGAATTTTGTCCAATCTGTAATGCGCACATTTCGCTCTGGCCTGCGAGCGCCTCGTAACGACAGGATGGTTGCGACAATATAGTGGTCACTGCCAAGGTGCTCTTCTAAAGGCCCGTGCGCTACGACTGGGCCTGTATTGCGGACAAAGGTAAGGCCAGGACAGGTGTCGCGAGAAACACTAATGCCTATACGAGTGGCGTGCTCTGGGTCGGTGAGCAGTGTGTATCGCATGTTACAGATGGAATTCCATAAGCGGGTTCTCTTGACTTGCAATTTAACGTAACCCCATGCGACATGTGGAGCGTAGAAGTCACCACATACCACACAAACTCGTCCAAGGCTGCCAAATTCTTTCAACAGACGGTAAAAACAGTGTGTACGCGAACGAGGGGAATTGTATACATTGAGGAATAAACAAACTGTCGCCGCGTTTTCCTTGCGTAATAACTTCCAATATTTGAGGAGGAATGCCGCTACTCGTCGTATGCATGCGACATGTAACGCGTTTCGAGACTAGGGCTCCCACAAGATGTGAGACACCCGAGAGCGGACTGTAACCGGATAATGAAGGGGTGCAATTGGGTTCCTGTAAGAGGATGACATCCGGAGGGTTTGTGGATGTGGCAACGTACTGTTGCAAGGAACCTCGTTTTTGACGGAATCCCCTACAATTCCACTGCCACACCACTAGCTGTGGCGGGTCACGCGGCGCCATATTCATCACGAGAGCATGCAGAGGGGCGTGTATAGGGATGTGCGCGTCGGTTACCCCGTTAGAGTTACCCACGTTTGAATGTTGCGGCCGAGAGATGTGGTCGGGTGGCAGGCTGGCGGTGTAACTGCTAGGTTCAGGAAATTGTATGTTAATATCTCGCGCGAGAGTACGTTCTATGCATAATTTCGCTTGCTCCGTAATTCCTATACGAAGTTCTTCCATCTGCCGTTCGATTCGGTCGAGGGCCGCCTGCATACTTGTACCCACGTCTGCCACCAGCACGTCCATTTGTTTTTGCAAGTGCTCACAGCGTGCCTCCATGTCACGGCGTAAACGGGCAATTTCTACCAGGGGATCGGGAGCAGAGGATGAGGTAGTGAGAGGGGACGGAGTAGAAAGTGAAGTATGGGCTATAAGGAGCTGTGGGAGATCCGCCGCTCGACTTACCTCCCAAGGTGCCTGTGTGGATGTTTTTTGCACCGAGGATTCTCTGCGTCTCCGTGGGGGCCTGGGCCACCTTGGCAGAGGCGTTGGTAAGCAGGGCCTTCTTGTAGGGTTGTTTTGAGGGTGGTGCAGTTTGGTCAGGAGGGCATTTCTCGGGCGGCCACATTGATGCTCCGCGGGATCTGGACCGAGACTTTGAACGGGTCTGGGATTTGCGACAGGAATCTCGAGCGAGACTTCGAACGCGCTCGAAGTGTCCTTTGAGTCGAGACTTGTGGGTGTCCAGTCGTTGCCATATCTTTGGAAGCAGTAGATGTGCTGGGGGGCTGCAGTTCACGCTGCTCTTTCTTCAGAGCTTTACGCACCCACGCCTTGTTCGGTGTCTGGCGAGCGCGCCATGGGCAGTTTGGGTCGGATGTAGGATGGCTTCCGTCGCAGGACCTGCAGTGAGGAGTTCACGTATGCGACGGGGCTGGGTTGTCAGTCCCGCATGTTGCACAAATAAGCACGTGTGGCGTGGGACAGTGGTCAGCCCAATGACCAAGCCGGTGACATATCTTGCAAACAGTTGGCGAGGGCGATGAGGGTAGCAGCGGAGTTCGGCGCCGTAGAATCGCACATAGCGATGCACTTTCATTCCTTCAAAGGTTACTAACGCAACATTGGTCTGCCCCATCATACGTGCTTGAAAAGTCAGGGTTCCAGGTGTCAAAAGCTCGTCCACTAGCGTGGACGACGGCGTGCCGGGTACAAGACCGGGAACAACGCCCTTGCATGAGTTGTCTGGGGCAGCAAAATACGTTGTGATAGGATACACTCGCTGACCAAGCCTCAGTTCCCGTACCTTGTATAATGCGTCGGCAACATTTGACTTGGGTGTGCTTATGACTGCCAAGTTCTGCTGGGGCCGCAGGCGGAATATGATGTTCTGACGATCTTCGGTGCTCAAGCCTGCCGCACTCCATAAAGCGTTGGCGAGTTCTGGGCGCGTCCAACTATCGAGGCAAAGTCCGCCGTGCGTGGGGTCGCAGAATTATCTTTTCATCGCGTAAAGGAAGCGGAGGGGGATTCTGATTCTGGCTCCGCTTGTGTGTGGCTTTGCTGAGGGGCATAGGAAATGCCCGATGTATCTTCGGGGGGTTGCGCCTCGGCGTGCATAAGGCGGGCTCGTCGCCTGTGTTGGACCGTCTTTGCATCTTCCAACAACCTCCCGCGTCGTTGTCCGTGTTGTCGCAAAGAGTAGTGTCCTCCTCCATCCTTTCTCCTGGGTGGAGTGTCGACTTCAGGTTGTTGGGAGAAAGAATTGGAGACAGCAGGATCAGTTGCCAGCCCCGCAGTATTCGCCTCGGGTGTCTGCGCTGCTACCGAGTGACGCGCGTCGGCGTTCGCTATCGACCACGGCGTTTCATGTTCGTTGGAACTGTTGTAGAGGCAGTCAAATGCTCCATCGAAACAGAGCGGGTATTAGGCCGAACGCCATTGCCGCTCAGGTTGATAAAACGTACCTTGGACGAGCTGGTGGATGGGCGTTCCTGGCTCATAGTAGGAAAAACACGCCTGGACAGCTATGGCCCCAACAGGGGCGGCTGCCTGGGAACCGCTTCAGAGCTGCATAGACGTGGGCAGCGGCAAAAGCAAACGCACAGCAGCGAAGTCAGTTGGCTGCTTGCGACGAGGAACGCGGCAACGTCGTAGATTCACAGCTAGAGAGCGGGCACGGCGGAACGCGCCGTAGTCGAAGGAGCCGAGAGACGAGCGTCCGCACTCCATGGTTGCCAGGGCTCTTCCGCGTAATAAACGCGCCCCATTGTCCACTGCAGTCCCACTAACTGACAGCTTGCGCCTACTTTCTCGTTCATCTGTTTTGTTTTTTTATTAGGCGAAGTTCTGTTTGGCGTTGCATAAGTCAGTTGCCAAACTTTTGGGTGGTTGTTGCTAGACTGCCACCAAAAATAGCGGAGAAATGGGCCCCTGTGTTTGTGGCTTCTCCGTGAGGGTTTGGTGTTGCCATGGTGCATTTCGCGAGTGCGTTAGCTACGTTAGCCGTTTTATTTAGCAAAATGAACGTAAAACGAGCGTCCCAGAATTCGGGGCATGCTCTCTTGCTGTGCACGCTGCTGTGCAGTTGAGAGATCGTGTCTCAGAGTTAGGGAATCAACGACGCATCGTCCACCGTGCATTTGGCGAGTGCGATGAACTTTTTCGCGAGTGCGTGTGCGACGTAATTAACGCAATCAACCGCGCGTTACAGAAGTAAGCGCGCATTTTCTTACTGTGCGCGCAGCTGTGCAATTAAGAGATTGCGTCTCAGTATTAGGGACGACGGGGAAAACTGAATTAGAGTGGAAAGCAGGTGGTGCGCAGCCTCCTCTTTGTTATAATTATTTTTATTTTTCAAAGCTTATCGTGCCATCATCATCATCATCATCATCAGCCTGTCTACGTCCACTGCAGGACAAAGGCCTCTCCCATGTTCCGCCAGTTAACCTGGTCCTGTGCTTGCTGTTGCCAATTTGTACCCGCAAACTTCTTAATCTCATCTGCCCACCTAACCTTCTGTCTCCCCCTACCCCGCTTCCCTTCTCTGGGAATCCAGTTGGTGACCCTTAATGACCAGCGGTTATCCTGTCTACGTGCTACATGCCCGGCCCATGTCCTATTTCCTCTTCTTTATTGCAGCTATGATATCCTTAACTCCCGTTTGTCCCCTAATCCACTCTGCTCTCTTCTTGTCTCTTAAGGTTACACCTACCATTTTTCTTTCCATTGCTCGCTGCGTCGTCCTCAATTTAAGTTGAACCCTCTTTGGGAGTCTCCAGGTTTCTGCTCCGTAGCTAAGTACCGGCAAGATACAGCTGTTATATACCTTCCTCTTGAGGGACAGTGGCAATCTACTTGTCATAATTTGAGAGTGCCTGCCGAATGTGCTCCACCCCATTCTTATTCTTCTAGTTACTTCAATCTCGTGGTTAGGCTCTGCGGTTATTACCTGCCCTAAGTAGACATAGTCTTTTACAACTTCAAGTGCACCTATTACCTATCGCAAAGCGCTGCTCCTTTCCGAGGTTGTTGTACATTACTTTCGTTTTCTGCATATTAATTTTAAGACCCACCTTTCTGCTCTCCTTGTCTAACTCCGTAATCATGAGTTGCAATTCGTCCCCTGAGTTACTCAGCAATGCAATGTCATCGGCGAAGCGCAGGTTACTGAGGTTCATCTCCATTAACTCTTATCCCTAACTGTTCCCATTCTAGGCTTCTGAAAACGTCCTGTAAGCACGCAGTGAATAGCATTGGGGAGATTGTGTCCCCCTGCCTTACACCCTTCTTTATTGGTATTCTGTTGCTTTTTTTATGAAGCACTATGGTAGCAGTTGATCCCCTGTAGATTTCTTCCAGAATGTTTATATATATTTCATCTACTGCCCTGATTCCGCAGTGTCTGCATGACGGCTGATATTTCTACTGAATCAAACGCCTTCTCGTAATCTATGAAGGCTATGTATAGTGGTTGGTTATACTCTGAGCATTTCTCTATTACCTGATTGATAGTATGAATGTGGTCAATTGTTGAGTAGCCTGTTCCTAAATCCTGCTTGTTCCTTTGGTTGATTGAATTCTAATGTTTTCTTTACTCTGCTAGCAATTACCTTGGTAAATAGCTTGTATACTACAGAGAGCAAGCTGATCGGCCTGTAATTCTTCAAGTCCTTGTCATCTCCTTTCTTATGTATTAAGATGATGTTAGCGTTCTTCCAAGACTCTGGTACTTTTCCCGTCAGGAGACACCTCGTAAATAGAGTGGCTAGTTTTTCTAACACAATCTGTCCTCCATCTTTCAGCAGATCTGATGTTAATTGATCCTCACCAGCAGCTTTGCCTCTGTGCATGCTCTCCAAAGCTTTTCTGACTTCTTCTATCATTACCGGTGGGGTGTCGTCTGGGTTACTGCTAGTTCCTATAGTATTAAGGTCGTGGTTGTCTCGGCTACTGTACAGATCTCTGTAAAACTCATCCGCTATTTTAACTATTCCTATCCATATTGGTAGTTAATTTGCCTTCTTTGTCCCTTAGTGCATACATCCGCCTTTTGCCTATCCCAAGTTTCCTCTTCACTGCTTTGACGCTTCCTCCGTTTTTCAGAGCGTGCTCAGTTCTCTCCATGTTATACCTTCTTACATCGCATACTTTACGTCTATTAATCAGCTTCGAAAGCTCTGCCAGTTCTATTTTGTCTGTTGTACTTGACACTTTCATGATTTGACGCTTCTTAATTAGGTTCTTCGTTTCCTGGGAAAGCTTGCCGGTGTCCTGTCTAGCTACCCTGCCTCCAACTTCCACTGCACACTCCGTGATGATACTCGTCAGATTATTATTCATTGTATCTACGCTAAGGTTGGTTTCCTCGCTAAGAGCAGAGTACCTGTTCTGCAGTGACACTCTGAATTCCTGTACTTTCCCTCTCAGTGCTAGCTCATTGATTTGCTTCTTGCGTATCAGTTTCTGTCGTTCCTTCTTCAAGTCTAGGCGGATTTGAGCCCGTACCATTCTATGGTCACTGCATCTTACCTTGCCAACCACTTTCACATCCTGCACGACTCCTGGGTGTGCAGTCATTATAAAGTCTATTTCGTTCTTATTTACGCCATTAGGGCTCCTCCATGTCCACTTGCGGTTTTCTCGTTTTCGGTAGAAGGTATTCAAAATACGGAGATTATTGCGTTCTGCGAATTCTACTAGTAGCTCTCCTTTGGCGTTTCTAGTGCCGATGCCATAATCTCCTACTGCCTGGTCTCCAGCCTGCTTCTTCCCTACCTTTGCATTAAAGTCGCCCATTACTATAGTATACTGTGTTTTCACCTTACTCATTGCCGATTCCACGTCTTCATAGAAGCTTTCAACTGAAGCGTCATCATGGCTGGATGTAGGCGCGTAAGCCTGTACTACCTTCATTTTGTATCTTTTATTCAGTTTAATTACAATGCCTACCGTCCTTTCATTAATGCTATAGTAATCCTCTATGTTGCCAGCTATGTTTCTGTGAATTAGGAACCCTACCCCCAGTTCTCTTCTGTCTGCCAAGCCCTGATAGCAAATGACGTGCCCATTCTGTAGCACAGTATAGGCCTCATCTGTCCTCCTAACCTCACTCAGCCCTATATATCCCATTTAATGCCTTCTAGCTAGTCGAATAATACAGCTAGACTTCCCTCACTAGATAACGTTCTAACGTTAAACGTTGCTAAGTTCAAGTTCCCATGGTGGCCTGTCCGTATTCAGAGATTCCTAGCACCTTCTGCTGCTTTGCAGATCTGACCGCCGCCGTGGTCAGTGTCTCCGCAGCTGGTGGGGAATGAAAGCCGTGAGTTAATTGACGAATGCCTACGGGAGGGGCATTTCTACTCCAATTGCCAATTCCACCCAATTCCAAGTCTGCCTGTTGACGACGGCGATGCACTGTTGTCCCTAGACCTCAAGACCGAAACTGAAATTTATAGCAGCACCGTTTTATGATGTAATTTCCAGGCTATGTCAAGCCACCAAGATATACTGTAATATTTTAAGCTCGACAACATATTTGTTTGCAAGCAGAGCTTCAGTTCTTTTTTTTTGGCCACTGACGTGGGCAGGCGGCAAATGCATAGCCTTCGTGATGCACATTTTTCTGTTCCCGAGTGAGGCGTCATTGGGGCGTTGTTTCGACACTTTGGAGTCTAAATTTGTTACTTGTGCATCACAGATATAAATAAAAGGCTAGGGAAGGGTGGCGGGAAAATTTTTCTGTATTTGACACATGTCCACTTCTTTTTTTATGTTCGTTTGAGGAGCTTTATTTTTATTCCAAATAGGCCAAATCTAGAACCGACACAAGGTCGTCTAACGCTGCCTTGGCACACATATGTTATCAACGCTCTTGCAGAACAGTAGTAATTTAAATAATATATTACTATTACTGTTTTAGAGGAAATATGAAAGTACGTATCCTATCAGCCAATTGAGTCTCATTTGGGCTACTGGTGGGTCAGGATTGGGCCCATTTTGAAGAAATGAAGCCATTTGGATCCGCATGTATGCAAGCGCAGGCAAAAATGTACATACAGATGGGTCAGGCCCACTTCTTTCCTCTTCCTTTCCCCCTCCCTGCATGAATCCTAGCAGCACCTCTCCGGTGCTATTAGCTTCTTTAAAACAACACTCTGCCCTTTAGCAAGAACCTGGGGGCTATGTTTTTTTTTACTGACAAAGTATGAAGGACACTTGCTTTTATTTCAAGTCTTAAACTTCGTGCGAGCATACGAATGTGCGACTATCAGTGCATTGTAATGCCGGTAAGAACTGACAATTACAAAGCTGCAAATAGTCAACTACTCTTCTTTTTTGTGGCACGGATACCGTGCGCTAGTTTCGTCTGCGATCGCTCACGTGTGTATTATACGACGCAAAAGCGTTGATATCAAGGAAGTAAAAGAGAGCAACGAGTGCCCACAGAGTAGCACGTCCCATTGAACGAGTATCACCCCTGCTTAGATATCACCCATGCTTAGAGGATGTGCGCCCAGCTTGTCCTGCGGCGCGGCATGCGTGCACAGCAGCTGCATCAGAGTAAGCTTAGCCATTTAATTGTAAACATGCTTTGTTTCATGGTAATTCGAACGCTGCAAACAGTCCATTTGAGCTGATCCATGTTCATAGATCTAAGTATCTCACCGAATAGATCAGCGACCTGTGGTTTGATGCGAAATACTTCAGTGTCACGAAATATGTGGACACCATTGTGAATAGAACAGCACCTCTGCTAATACGAAAAGCTTGGTGTGATTTCAAATCAAAAAGCGCACACTATAGCCTGTCGAAAACCGCTGTGTAATCGTTTTATGCTATGTTTAAGCGCAACATAATCTCTTTCGCCGATGTCTCTGTGAGAATTAGGAATGAATGAGTATGAGGAGCAGCAAAATTTTTTTAGTAAGAATCTCAAAACGTCAACCCATGAATTAAGTCGTTGAACGCGTGAGGAATCTCCTGAATAATGTAAATAGGGAATCGTAGATTGAATATAATACATAGCACGACATATTTTGGCAAATGAAACTTGAAATGAAAACCAATACTGAAACATCGGTCTTTTCAGCACAACTTTGGCATGCGGTTTAATTGCATCCGTTAAGATGTGATGTATTGATGCTATAAACTATATACATATATGTTTGGTGTAACAACCAATGAAACACCCTTGCGTGTAAATTGCGAACATACACCTCTAGTACACCTAAAATCGAGAAATAGGTGTACAAAAGTTGTAATTGCATAAATACCACCCAGTTCCAATAAATTTGCAGAAATAATAGGTGTAAAGAAAACGATTGATTGAAAACTACACCTTTAAAGGTGTGCAATGGTTTGCAGTGTGCTTTGTCGGTGGTGCAAAGTAAAAAGAACTGGCTGAATTCAGGGCTTCTGAAGCAAATCCACATGATTACTATGTTATTTTTTGTTTATCAAATGCTGCCTGCTGCCTTTTGGAAGCCATGGCGAAGTGGGTAAATTACATTATTATATTACACATTTTATTGTTTCGGTTGACAAACAAATGAAAAAATAAAACAAAAAATATAAAACATACAAATCGGAACAAAAGCACATATGGCGAACAATAATAAAACTGCAGGCCGAATGTGAATTTAAGACGTGAGCATGAAAAGCAAGTTCATCAGCATTTGCAATATTGCAGTGAAGTAGGGCAGAGGAACAATAACACGTACAAAAATGAGTGACTGAACACCCAAAAAGCGTACACAAAATATTGAGCAAGAGTGCAGAACTTGAATGTTAAGGTTATCGAAACAGTGGTAATAATGTGAAATGAAGGGCACCCTCCGCCCACGAATGCATACCATGAACGCAATTCCGCATACATTGGTTTAAGAAAAAAAAGATGGAATGAAAAGAGCTGCGTAAAACATCAATCACAGATAATCTTGCAATGCATTTCGCAAGGCATGAAGTGACAACAGGCCGAATGTGTCACATAAATGCTCATTTCCTTCTGCTATCGTTCAAGGAAAAAAACAAATTGATATGTGTTTATTTCGACTCCTGACCTTACAATCTCCTGACTGTGCTTCTATCTCGTTGGCCTTGCGCTGTTATACTGCATGTAACCAGTGAAGTCCATGGCAGCATAATGGTTTCCAAAGGTTTAGCACATTTGCAGAAGATACAGTTTCCTGCGTTATTCTAGAGCTTGAAGTTTGCTTAAATATCTGAGGTTGGTAATGGACACATGCCTGCCATAGGCATTGAAAATGAATCTTAGCGCTTTCTTTGTAATGTGTTCAAGGCAGTCGATATCACATTTTGTATGTGGGTCCCATACTAGATCAGCCTATTCTAATAACGTTCTAATTAATGTCGTGTGCGCCATAAGCTTAGTTTTCAAAGTGCAACGCATCATGCAATTTCTTGACATGTCAAGTTTTTTCAAAGCCTTGGAAACTATGTATGGCACGTGACTGCTCCAACTTAGCGTAGAATTCATGTGTAAAGTCAAGTATTTGAATTCCTCTAACGACTATAGTGCAACGTTATTGATGCTACAGGTCTGGTTTAGTGGCTCCCTCTTGCGTGTAACCCTCATCTGCACACAGTTAGAAAACGTTTAGGCGCTAGTGCCATGTTGAGCACCAGTTGGACACTGCTTCTAAAAAGTTGTTTTGTATTTGTTGATTGGTCCCTGACTTCAATGTGCATGTATACAACGCAGTAGTCTGCAAATAGAGGGCAAAACACTGGTGAGTTAGTCTGTAACTCTTTAGTTTAAGAAGGGTAACGGGCCGAGCACCAAACCCAGGGGAACACCTGCAATTACAAATGCAAAATCCAAGCCTAAGCTGCCTATGTGAACAAACTGCCTACGCCGCGTAATATTCGTGTCGAGTGGCTGTACAATCTGAGGGTTGTTAAAAAAGCATCAGATTTTTAACATTAGGTGTTCGTGTGAAACACTGTCCTAAGGCTTATTCAAAATCAATAATGATCATGTCAGTCTGTCCATTGTTGTCAAAAATTACTATGAGATCATTTACAGTGGACGAGTTGTGCTGTGGTAGACAAGCGGCGCCAAAATCATGTTGGTTACTTGAAAAATAATTGTTTTCTAGGAAAGAACACAGACGCTTAAATATGAAATGTTCCAACACCTTGCAACTAGTGCATAGTAGCAAAACTCGTCTGTATTTGATTACCGTAAGCTTATCACCATTCTCGTAAATACACACCACCTTTCCCAATTTTAATTCTAACGGTATTTCCTCTGTCATTATGCTGTATTTGAAAATTATGCTCCGATACTTTGCGCACCACTCAGCGCATCTGAACAGCAATCTATCTGGTAAGCCATTTAGACCAATGAATTTTTCGGTGTTTAATTCAACAGGGCCTAAAAAATGCCACTTTATTGATTTCCATATCCGGGATAGCATAACTAGTCTTCGGATGTGACGAGGGCTGAATGGTGACGGGAGAAAACACAGAGAAAAAAGTAGTCATTAAGTGCGTCGGTTATACAATTACTTTCATGGGGGATAGCGTCAAGTTTCATTTTGCTAACAGCATCAATACTTTTCGTTAGCTCTCTCTATTGCAAAAAAACGGCATCTCTAGCATAATTTGAGTACGTATTTGGGCACTGGTACATGCTCGAGACAGTAGTACACGCTGCTTACTGGTACTCCACTGGAAGCACTGGGAAATGGTGGTATAGCAAACGTAGAGCCACTGGCTTAACCACTGGGATGCTGGTGCACATTGGGAAGCGTTGGAAGCGCTGGAATTTCCACTGCAAAGCGCTGGTGAATACTGGAGCGCGCACTGTTTCTACCAGAGCAGCGTGCACATTTATGCATTGGGTGCCGTGGTATGTTTCGGTGTCATTGAATTTAAGACGCTTGATTCGATGGCACGGATACATGCTACCGTAAGAAATCTCGAGCATATGTAATTTTCGCGACGCACGTACGTATTGCAGCAATTAACGCACGTTTTTTGCATGCATGCCCCTGCGTATAGCATATTCGCATCAGTCATGTATTGCAGTAGCAATTCTAGGTAGCAGTGTTATAAGCCTGGAGCTGTACGCCAATCAGCAAATTGTGTGTGCTTCCGAGTTGACGAGACGTAAATGAGCTCTCTCAATCACTTCGCAAGGGCTCTTAGCGCAGGCGAGAGAAACAGCTGTTGTTGAAGTACAGCAGACCGTAAATGGATGTTTCGCCATACTCATCCTTTTACTTATTTCAGGTAACAGTCAGAACTGTTCAAAAGCTTGAATACAGAAACTTCATCCATCCCAACTCACCGAGTTGAGAACGGTCTTACCCATTGCCCAGCCCAGCGAGCATAATTAGGTCTATCAGGTCAGCCGCGTCCGTGTATATGATACCAGCACTTTTTGCTTTCTGTACACACAATGTTAAATTGTCAGAGAAGCTGTAAAGTATGGTTTAAACATCCGTGAACGTGAATAAACTATTTGGCCTTCTGTCGGTGTCCGCACAAGCAGCGCTGACGATCGGTGCCTCGCGCTTTCAGCTATACGCTGGCTGCCACCGAAAGCTGCCGGCCTTAGCTACCCGGTATTTCTCTGACTGATGTGTAACAACACACAATTTTCAGTTGGTAATTTGGTACGCCTTTGTGAACTGACTCCGTGGTATACGTTTTGAGCGGATTGCAGTGGTATTTCTATGGGGGCTTTTTTTAATTGTTGGTATTGCGATAACTGCATATATCTGTACACTGGCAGGCCCGCTGTATACTGCCAGCGGAGGCCAGAAAAACGGCTCTCGCTCGCCATCATCCACTTCGTAAATGCAATTCTGGCATTTATTTACCTTCCACTTACTTCGGGTAGAGTTTAGGTAACAGTTAAAAATATTTAAAAGCTGAAATGCAAAAGCTTCAAGCATCGCAGCTCAGCTGCTTCGAAAGCAGCCTTACCCAATGCCCATCCCAGCGAGGCCTATCGTGCCGGCCGCGTCGGTGTACCCGCTGCCGGCGCTTTTTACTTTCAGTAGGCATAATTCTAAGGCGTAAGAATGATTGTAAAGTACAGTTCAGACATCAACCATTTAACCGCGTGAGCGGTGCCCGCACAAGGAGCGGCAACGATCGATGTGTCGTGCTTTCAGCAACGTAGGCTGTCACCGAAAGCTTCCTTAAGAGCGCAGGAGCAGGTACCTCTCTGACTCGTACGTAAGAACACGCAATTTTGAGTTGGTAATTTGGTACACGTTAATGAACTAACATACTGGAATACCTTTTCAACAGATTGCATTAGTCATTTCTTCGGCGGTTTCTTAGTTGCAGGTATCGATATAACTTCAAATATGCAATCTGGCATGCCGGATTGTGTACTGCTACATCGTCGCTTGCACGAAAAAAATACTCAATATTCACTCGTCTGTGTGAATATCTACAGAACAAGACATGTAAATCATCTGTACTTGTTGACCAGTAGCAAGTGCTGGAACAGACTATCAAAGAAAAAAAAACTATCAGCAGCAACAGCTGACAATCTGTGGCTGCTCCTACGGTCAATTTGAGATTTGTCAGAGTTAAGAGTGCTTAAATTTGTCAGAGTGCTTAAAAAAAACTGCGTTCTTGCTAATATCTGCACGTCATTCAGTGCACGGAAGCCGGTCATCACTGTCGAATGAAGACGCAATTGTTATTTGGGAAGAAATATTGTGTCAGTCTTGACTGTGCGACTTGTAAACATGAAGATAAATAGTTGTTTTAAGACCACATGGGCACGTTCTCGCGTGGCTTAGTGCTAGCGTACTCGATTAGAGATCAGAGGGTAGCGAGTTCAAATACTGTCAATTGTTGTCTTATTTTTGTAATTTTTAGTTTTTTTATTTTTATTGTGAATGCCGGGTATTTTTTATGTATTTATTTATTTATTGTGAATGGGCATCCCCGTTTTAACTCTATGAAACCACTTTGCGCAGACTACTGGGATGCTGGTACCCAGTGGCGCTGTTTTTTGCAATAGCGGTTGCTTCCTTCATCCCATTTGAAAATTTTTGTGTTACTTTTAACTTTATCAAACAGAAGAGCAACTTTTTCTGTTTCTCTCTCTTTTTTGTGTATTTTCCCACAGCTTTCTTCAAGGTGCTTCAATAGGAGGAGAAAACTCTTCGAGAATACTGTAGTGTGCACCTTTAAGTTTGCTGAAGTATTTCAGTATTCTCGCCTTGTGTCTCCAGTATACTAGATTTGAAAATCACCAGACAGCACTTGTTCGCATTCCGCGTCCTTACTGGGTGAATGGGTTCAATTTTAGCACCTTGAGCCCTCAAGGTATCGCAAAGTATATTGTGGGTAACTTCTAAAAACGTCTCAAGTTGTTCCTCCCGAGGCTCAGTAATACAATATGTATTTTGGTTGTTCCTTCTACTTCTATTTTCCAGATCGTCTACCTTCAAAAGTAGATGATGAATTGCTTTCTGCAGGTTATCAACTCTAAATGTGCAATCGCAGACAGTGTACGAAAGGTTATCAAGTTTTGTTTCGATTAATGTGAACTTTTTGCGTTGTTTTGTTCAACTACAAGCTATTGATGCTGATAGACATTTTAATTTCCTTCATATCTTTCAATAATGACTTGACCATTTCTTCTATGTTAGAACACGGCTTTTCCTCTACGTCTTCACAACAAGTCAATAAAACAAGCTTATGCAACAAGCATATTTGAAAGCAGTGACCATGGGCATGGTAGAAGCTCAATACACACTTTATTACTTTTGTAGAAGTAAACTGAACGGTTGTCTCTCGCCTGTACAAATAAACAAGGCGTTTTGTGAATGTATCTTTATCGCGCCTTCATCGTGCTCATTGGCCCAGTCAACTGCGGCGACTGTTCTAATACCAGATGCACTCGATGAGATCGACAAGGGCGGCGGCTGTAGTTTCCGGAATGGTGCAGCACACATGCACATGTTCAGATGAGCCGCATTATTCTGTGTATCGATGTGCCAGCCGAAAATACATTCCGCCGCGCCAAGTCCAGTACTCTTGACACGTGTGTCATCTGACGAGGTGATCAACGTGAGGGCAAGCATGACCTGTACAAACAACAAAAAAAAGACATGAATGAATGTTCCTCCATCGTGCCTCTACCGTGCCCATTGACCTGGCCAACTGCGGCGACTGTACTCATAACAGATGCACTCGATGACATCGACGAGGGTGGCGCCTGTAGTCATCCAAATGGTGAAGTACGTATGCGCATGTCCAGATGAGCCACATTAATCTTATGTGTATCAATGGTCAGTCGAAGATACATTCCGTCTCATCCAGCCCAAATTTTTAGGAAATACTCTCCGATTGCCCTTTCACTTTCCAGTTTAATGCCTATCAAGGGGTAAAAACACGCGATTATTTATTACCTTATCATGACTGTTCCTAAATGAACACTTAAATTATCCCTATTATAGATTCATCAAACCATATTATAAGTTATGAATGCTCGTGTATTCCATAAATTCGAAAAAATGGTGAAGATAGGTCACCTTGATTGACCATCTGGGGCTTCTGCTGCACATATATCAATCATTCCTAGAATACTGATTGTGCACGTTACATGTGGTAAGGCGCTAATCACTCACCTAATTGCTGTTTTTTTGCTGACCTTAAGAGCTGCACTTTGGAGAGAATGGTGCGCCCTTGGGGATGTTTTATTGCGTGCCGTCGATCTCCTAAATACTACGGCCATACCATTTAAAAATGCTATTATCGTGTATAAGTATTCTACTGTACCAGCAGCCGTTCCATGCTTGTACTTGCTTTCCATCACGGCAGAGCCAATAATTTGTTAGAACGTCGAGGCTGGGTAAATGAGTGATATTTGAAATACAAGCTACAAGCCAGTTATATAATCAATGTTCGAGAAGACTGAACTGGTACGTGTTACTATCAATTCTGTGACCACACGAGTGCGCGAGTGCCATCCGCGTGCCTGCTCTATACTATTGCATGGACATGCAGCTGTTGTTCAATTCAACACAGTGGACTTTTTTTTACTTTTTTACAACGATCAATAGGTTTGGTGTCTATGCAGTGGCGAACGTCATCTGGTCTCGCTAACTCTTGGAAGAAAACCTTTACATTCATACCCACATAACCCAGAATTATCTTTCTATTCTTAACGTGACTTAATATAATCATCCCTACGCTCATTTCTCACTTCGCAGATGCTTTCTCAACTGATGAAGGATAAGGTGAACTCGGAGCATCAGCCCAGTTACACCATGCTGCACTACCCCCTGATGTACGAAACAGATGCCGTGGATGTCGCCAGGGCCTTAGCGTAAGAACGAATACTTCACCTGTTAACATGCATGGTTTCGGTCAGTCACGAAAAAAGGGTGGTCTCTATGAATTAGAAAAGACCATATATATTGAAGTGCTGGCGACACAGGTTTCAAGAAATGGCCAAGCTATGGACATTCAGAGCGCGTAAAACTGCTATTAGGTTAGGAGTTCTTCGGGCTATTCCACAGAAAGTAATTGCCCTGTCCATTGGGCAGTATAGTTGATGGTTGCTACAAAACCGGCTAGAAAGCAAGCTATGCTTTGGGTACACACGGTCTACTACCCTTCAGTTTTTTTTTATTTTGTGCTAAACTGTAAGCACCAATTTCTTGTGTAAGCTATACTTACAAATGCTTTGAATAATAACGACCTGTCAAGTGAGATGACGTTTTAGGACATTGAAGCTGTTTGTTCACAGAACTGTCATAACTGCATAGAATACACTACTAATTAGTTGGCGAGTCACATGTCTTTATTTCATGTTTGAATTCAGACAGGCTGCATACAAGCTCAATGTAACGGCGTACCGAACAGCTGTTTCCTCTGGCAACACTTTAATAACTGAATATATTTGTTCCTTTAACACACATTTATTTACGGTAGCTCAATCACCACCGCAATGACACTCGGTTCTTATAAAAGTGTTATCACGAAATATTTGGCATGTAGTGTAGCTCAGAATACTGCAATTATTTGACTTCTTGCTGGATCACCAAACTCTTCTTTTGCACAAAACTCTCAACAAAGCCGATTAAAGAGAACTTATCTTTAAAAATGGCAGCATATCCACGGAGTGAATGATGGAGAGTGGGGCGAAGCATTCTTCCGTCCATGCGTCCGTCTGTGTGACCGTTCATACGTCTGTTCGTGCACCCGCCCCTGCATCCGTTCATGCGTCCATCCATGCATCCGTCTGTGCGTCCGTTCGTCCATCTATTCAACACTCCAAGTCCCACCATCTCGCATCTTTTTATCATATATTCCCCATATAGAAGCACCACCATTCAGTGGACATTCCGAGGACTAAACGAGAGGTGGCACACGCACACTTTCTTACGGCCTGCGCTGTGGGTCCACTTCCCACCTTTAACCACCTCGAGTTCATGGTATATTCTAGTTCACTGTATTCATGGCATTGTGGCCCAATGCTCGCTAAACCTTTCTAAAACCAAGTAGGTTACGCCCAGCGAGTATAACGTAGCAACCGTTTCCTGTCAGATAGTGCTCAATGTACATGCCAGTGGCTGCTAATGTGAAATGAGAGACAGGAGGATTCAGCTTTTAATTTCTTACGGCTTGCGCTTCGTATCTTCTGCCCCCCTTTAACCACCTAGAATTCATGCCTGGTATATACTAGTTCATTGTATTCATAGCCCTGCGGCTCAACGCTCGCTAAACCTTTCTAAAACAAAGGAGGTTACACGCAGCGAGTATAATGTAGCAACCCTTTCTCGTCCTATAGTGCTCAATGTACATGCCAATGGCTGCTAATGGGGATCGCAGCGTGCGCGTTGACCAAAAACCGAATGCTCCTGTCTCTCATTCCCCATTAGCAGCCATTGGCATGTACATTGAGCACTATTTTTTATTGTTAAACAACGCAAAGAGGAAATCTCTCACCGGCACCACATTGGAGGTCAAATGTTATACCTACTTCGGGTATGTGCCACTGCTGGTTACGTACGACGAAGGACGCACAAGCCACGCCATAATGAGCTTCGCCCCTAAAAAGATTGTACATGTTCTCTAGGTGTCAGAGACCCTCTGAAGCACCAAAACAACATGTACAGTACGAAACACTCTGTACAGTTTCTCTGTAGTCAAATACTTCACTGAAGTGCTGTACAGGAAAATTAACAAACTTCTGCTGCATTAAACAGGAATATAGATAATTTGGAACAGTGAACAAGCTTCGGTGTTCTGGTTTCGCTGAGAAAGCATGAAGCTTCTGCGCACGAGATATGTATCCACAAAGATTAGAATTAACAAGAGCACTACTAAAAAGTCTTCCGTTCATGCAACCACTGCCAAGACAATCGTCAGTTCTGTACTGTGGTGTTTTCGTGCAGCATCGTAGATCTTTTCACCCATTTGGGCCAGCGATGTAGCTTCAACTTGTTCTCTCTCTGTCTTATTTGACATAAATATTTTGCTGCCACCTGCAAAGTTCTCCATCAAAGATATGCTTCCTACCAGTACAGCATATAAACACTGACATTAACCCAACACCTCCTTTAAACTTAAACCAGGGCCTGGTGTTGTCACGGGTTTTTGACGTCGACAAGGAAAGCAGTAGGCTTCTTAAGTGTGAATTTGTTTTGCAGTGTAAACTAAACCAGCCAAGTTTAGCAGTTTCGTGTGGCTTACCGGGAGCAGTGCTACGCCTGTCCAAGGAGCAGTGATGTCACGCGGTGCACAGCAGGCGTGCCAGAGAGAGCCTCGAAGTTCCTGAGTGACTGGTCACTAGTAGGCTGGCGCTTGAATCGTGCGAACTCACTCATTAGGTGGTCCATGTGTCCATCCGTCCATCCGTCTGTCAAGCCATCTATCTATATGCACTCTGAAAATATCGAATGTTTGGGGAGTGTTACTGGTACACAATATTAATCGTCATTTACTCCGAGTGCTTTCCTCGCATTATCACCACGGCTCCGGTAGTTCGTGGTTGCGAATGGCACAGGCGTTATGTGTCTGACATGAAAGTTTCGATAGTAATATGACTAGTCATTGGTATCTAGATCAATTCAGGCCTATTCACTCTTTTTGACGTGGGCTCTGACGTCACTGTTTAGACCATCGTGCTTCACTGCAGAGATGTCACTCTAAAAGTGAGTATTTAGGAAGTAATTTGCTACAGAACAATAATCGTCATCAACTTCGAGCACTTTGCTCGCGTTATCACCACGGTTCCAGTGGTTTGCGATCACGAATGGCGCGAGCGTTATGGTTGTGAGATACCATTCCAGCCAGAAAAGTGGCGAGCGCCGGGTTTTTAACAAACGAAATGCGAGCAAGTCAGACGACGGTTTTTATGTAGCAGAACTGACCCCCAAATACGCCTTTTAGGAGCGAAGCTCCTTATGGCGTGGCTTGGGCGTCCCTCGTATGTAACCACCAGTGGAACATACCCGAAATAGGTATAACACTCGACCTCCAAGGTGGTGCCAGTGAGAGATTTCTTCTGTGCGTTGTTTAACAATAAAAAATAGTGCTCAATGTACATGCCAATGGCTGCTAATGTGGAATGAGAGACATGAGCATTCGGCTTTTAGTCAAAGCGCACGCTGCGATCCCCATTAGCAGCCATTGGCATGTACATTGAGCACTATCGGACAAGAAAGGGATGCTACATTATACTCGCTGGGTGTAACCTCCTTAGCTTTAGAAAGGTTTAGCGAGCGTTGAGCCGCAGTGCCATGAATACAATGAACTTGTATATACCATGAAAGAACTCAAGGTGGTTAAAAATGAGAAGTAGATACGAAGCGCAAGCTGTAAGAAAGTAAAAGCCGAATTCTCCTGTCTCTCATTTCTCATTAGCAGCCATTGGCATGTAAATTGAGCCCTATCTGACAGGGAAAGGTTGCTACGTTATACTCGCTGGGCGTAACCTCCTTGGTTTTCGAAAGGTTTAGCGAGCGTTTGGTCGCAGCGCCAATGAATACAGTGAACTAGAATATACCTTGAACTCGAGGTGGTTAAAGGTGGGAAGTGGACCCAAAGCACAGGCCGTAAGAAAGTGTGCGTGCGCCACCTCTCGTTTAGTCCTTGGAATGTCTGCTGGATGGCGGTGCTTCTATATGGGGAATATATGATAAAAAGATGCGAGATGGTGGGACTTGGAGTGTTGAATAGATGAACGAACGGACCCACAAACAGATGCATGGATGGACGCATGAACGGACGCAGGGGCGGATGCACGAAAGAACGCAGGGACGGGCGCACAAACAGACGCATGGACGGTCACACAGACGGACGCATGGACGGACGAATGCTTCGCACCACTCTCCATCATTCACTCCGTGGATATGCTGCCATTTTTTTTTTCTTAGAGTGTATGGTTTCTCTCGTCGGTCGACAAACATGGATTGCCAGGCCTGACGAACATTCTCGCGGCTTGCTGCTGTACTCGTTAGGGAACTCAAAAAGACCGTGTTTTCTTGTGTCTGGGAACTGCGGCTAAATAAGTGATGGGCTTTGTCCACTGGATATTTTCAATGTGTACGGCTGCAAATCCGAACGGTTGGGCGATGCTGCGTGTCAAGTTTTCATGGCAAATGGACCAAAGTTGCGAGCGTTTCTGCTTCCTAAGGACAACCTGAGAACGAAGTGGGAGTGTGTTGTTGGTCGAGCTGACGCCGACATCAGTTTTATTCGTGACCCGAAGGTAGATTTTTCTGTTCTACTTATTTATAGATTGCTCCGATGCAACCATCTCCACCATATTCCGTTCTTGCATTGAGGTAAGCGTTTCCATATTGCGAAAAAATGGCATCCCCAGCGTGATGTCAGCACGTTTTTTGGCACTGGCACACGCTAAGAACACGCAGGAATTTACTAGAACTTCGCTGGGCGCATGCACTGGGAATTATCTGGGTTGAACTGATAGGTTCGCTGGCTGGACCGCTGTGACGCTGCGGCACATTGGGAAGCGCCGAAAACGCTGCAACATTCACAGGAGTGCACCTGTGCACACTGTTTCTGCTAGCTCATGTGCACGTTTATGCAGCGTTTGCGGAGGTATGTTTCAGCATCCTTAAATATAAAATCTTTGATTTGATGATACCGATAGGTGCAACTCTAGTAGGTCCCGAGGATGCCTTACAATTCGTCGCTTGGCAGAAATAAACAATAAACCCAAGACATTCACTATGAGAGATATGTGAATTTACTGTCATTTTTGATTGTTTTTCTTTGGAATGAGAAAAAAATTGTCAATACACTAACGCTTCCGACGCTGCATATTTTGCTTTCTAGAACGCTGTAATTCAATTCGTCACGCAGCGCCTAATAACAACAATAAATCTTGTGGTGCACCTGCGTATTGCTAACAATTATTGCACGCTTTTCTTGCATGCCCCGCGTATACCGTATTCACATCACTCGTGTATTGCTGTAACGATTCCATGTTGCAGTGTATCTACGCCTGCAGCAAAGTGCTACTCCTAACCGAAACAGGAAATTGTTTACGCCGTGAAGTTGGTGAGATGTAAATCAGCTCTCTTGGTCGATTCACAGGCCTTCCCAGTGGAGCTGAGAAAAACAGCTGTCGTTTGATTCCATCTCACCGTAAATGATTCTCTGGCCATGCTTAGCCTTCTAACTTCAGGTGCACTTTAGGTAACGCTTAGAAATGTTCCAAAGCTAAATTCATAAACTCAAACCATACGAACTTAAAAACGTTGGGAGCAGTCCTACCCAGTGCACGGCCCAGCGATCGTGCCAGCCCCGTCGATGTGCACGTTACCGGCACTTCTTGCTTTGGGTACACACAATTTTAACGTGTGAGAAAACCTGTAAAGCATATTTAGGCATACGTCAACCTAAGTGAACTATTTTTTATTGTGTTCGGAGGCCACACATGAAGCGCTGACAATCGATACGTCGCGATTTCATCTAAGCAGGCTGTCACCGAAAGCGGCTGGCTGCACTAGCCGGTACTTATCTCAGTCGTATTTAAGGAACACGCGATTTCCAGTTGTTAATTTTTTACGCCTTCGTGAACTGAACCACTGGCATACATTTTCAGTGAATTGCATTACCATTAAAACCACGCAAGACCATGCAAAAAGCATGTTTTTTTTAGTTGTAAGTATCGATATAACTGCAAACCAGTGCACTGGCACGCCCACTGTATACTGCTAGTGGAGGCCAGCAAAAAATCACAGCATATCTACGGAACTAATGATGATGAGTGGGGCGAAGCGTCCATCAGCTCGTCTGTCCATTCGTCCTTGCTTCCGTCCATTCGTGCGTTCGTCCATCCGTGCGTCCGTCAGTCACTCCGTCCGTCCAGGCGTCTCTCTGTCCGTCGGTTTGGGCGTCTGTCTGTCTATCGGTCTGTCCGTACGTCCATCTGTACACCTAGTTGTTGGTCTATTCGTCCGTTCGTGCATCCGTCATTCAGACAGTCAGCACAACCGTTCGTCCGTGCATGTGTTCGTCCGTCTGTCCAGCTCTCTGTCCAGCTCTCTGTCTGTCTGTCTGCCTGTCTGTCTGTTTGTCTGTCTGTTTGTCTGTCTGTCTGTCTCTCCATTCGCCCGTCTGTCTCACTGTGCGTCTGTCCATCCGTCCTTCCATCTAGTAGTGAACACTCTAAGTACCACACTCTCGCATCTATTCATCATATATTCATCATATACAAGTACCACCATCCAGCAGACATACCAACGACTAAACGAGATGTGGCTGCCTACTGCTACTGCTACTGCTACTACTACTGCTGCTGTTGCTACTACTGATACTATTCCGATATACAACGTGGACACACGACTCACAACATAAGGAGCTTCGTTCCTAAAACAGCTGCATCTCAATATCGCTACCCCGGAAATCCTATGTCTGGCAATGATTGTTTTTCTGCTTACTTCAGGTACATTTTAGAAAGCATTTAGAAAGGCAGACACTTCAGGTACAACTGCGTCGAAAGCGGCCTTATCCAGTGTACCGTTCCAGTGAGAATTAAGCCTATCCGTGCTTGCCGCGTCGGTGTAAATGGTACCCGCAATTTTTGCTGCAAGTACGCACAATTCTAAAGCATCAGAATGACTTTAAAGTTCAAATATCCTTGAAACTAAATCAATTATTTTTTGTGTACGATGCCCGTACAAGAAGCGGTGACCATCGATAGGTTGAGATTTCAGTAAAGCAGGCTCTCACCAAATTCTCTCTAAGCCAAAAGGGAGCGACGGGGGTATAGGGGTTGCTCCTTTCATAATCAATTGCATTGCCACTCCCATCACTCCTCTAAAAAGAGTAACTGCAGAGAGACGAATCATTGTTCTCCTTTCAGTTCCGCCTTCGGAGGATGAACAGTTATTCCCTCCAGGTGCTCTCTGCGGACCAACAGTTACTCTCACCAGTTGCTCCCTGCAGACCAACCATTACTCCCACCAGTTGCTCTCCTAAGACCAACGGTTAGTCTTTACCGTTCCTCCCGCGTGTTCGCAGTTACTCTCTGAGGACCCACTGCACATGCTTGCAGTTACTCCTTGTGGAAATGAATATTTATCTCGAGTATGCTTGTCACACGCCCAACACATGGTGAGAGCTCCTTGGAAGAGCACTGCGCGTGTGCTTCTAACATATAATGTGGACAATATTGAAAGAAAAAATGCTTTATTGTTTTTTTTTGTTTTTTTTTCTCGACGTGTGAGCACTTGTAGAAGTAGACTTCGCCACACCACAGCCAGCACTAACCAAGCACCATAATAAATCAAAGGTTTTCTGCGTCTTCCATAGAAAAACAATCTTGAATTTCTAGCATAGGGCAGTTCGGATTGTCATTGGAGAGGGAAGGGTAACTTCTCCAATCGTGAAGGACTCCAGTTTCGCAGGACTAGTGTTTCCATCAGACTGGCGCATCGGAATGTCACCGCAGGCATATGTGAAGCATCTCATTTCTGCAGGAAAAAATGGAAGTGTAGTGTTTAACATGCCAGAATCAATACATAACAACGAGTCACACACACTGCAGCAGCCGTTACATTCTAGGATGTCTACTGCAAAACGGAATTTGAAAAAAAGGTAGGTCTGGCCAAACGTTACTGGGCAGGCCATATAAATGCTGATGTGGTAGATGCTCTTCACATGATGTCTCGGATAGCAATAGTCTGGAAAAAAATGTGCAGCAACTCAAGAAGCCATTCTATATTGTAGCAATTTAAGCTACCCTTAAGTTATGTAACTTGTTTCCTATACACAGCTGAGTGACATTTCTATTAGTCCATTCACCAATGGACATTCTAAGCGAGGTCAAGTGTGTGACAAATAACACGTACCGTCCGCTCATGTTAAAATACATATTTAGCTCGTGCACATAGTTGCTGTCAATTCCACTGTTCTATCATATGCTGCTGCGTCATTAATTATGCAATACTTGTAAGCACAAGCCAAGCATGCAAAGCCAGCTTGAAAGCAACCATTTGCAGAGGCTACATGATAATTTTCAGTATATTTTCTTGTACCTGACGTAAACGGCTGGACAAAACTATTAGACATAAATAAATAAATAGACCATGCCACCTTCAAACAATGCTTTAAATTCAAGAAACTAGGGCACACTTGTTCACTCGGTTGACGAGTCACAGCCACGAGATCTGTGAACAAAGCAATATATTTTAAGGCATGCACATATATCCAAATTCTTTGTTTGACATTGTCACAGATAGCTTGTCAGTACACATATACCTGAGCGCAACATTGTTAAGCTTTTTCTTACTTCAACGTCTTGTTGGTTCACAGCAGAACAGGTTACTGGCTTTGTTGGTCAAATTGGAATAAGCGCACCGTGCTTTCCAAAAAAGTATTGTTAGAAGTTAGCGCCTGGTGTGAGTGTCTGCCTATTTATTTTGTACTGCCCTTCTACTTGTGCCACAAAGACATTTGTTGAGGATGTGCTATCATTCAAGCCAACATTGCATACGTGGTCAACGTGATGAAAATACAAACATTCGGAACACTGCCACCTCTAGTAAGAGCGTAACACTTCAGGATCTTGGAACAGCAAAGAGGTACACAAGAAGTTAAGCACACTCTTGTAGGACTTTAAACTAGAACTTATCAGAGTGGGAGAAGTCAACATGCTGTGGCACTTTGAAACCCACGAAACATGCAAAGAAAACAGGGTAAAGGCGAGTCATGAAATGATGTGAAGAAGGCCTGCACACGACAGCTTTGTGAATCTAGGTCCAAGTGTTAAGCTTTGTGTAAGCCGAAACCGTGTAAATAGGGAAAACGTACCTTTAGTAGCACCAGCATAAACAAATATTGGCAGTTGGCTTTCTAGTACCAACAACAATCCCTGCAATTAAAACATGCAATGAAACATTTTATTTTAATGGTAACAATGTAAGCACACACACGGGCCAGTGGAACCATGTCAAATTACCAGAGCCAGTGTAACCATGTGGCATGATACACTATTCGCTGGCCAACAAATGCGCTGATTGCCCCCAAAAAGGGATGCTTTTATATACGTAGTACAAAAAGTCTGCACTTAAGAAAATTCACTGGCTTTCTGTACTTTAGCATCATTGGGGGCATCAGTATCTGCAGTATAATCAAACTTGTGCCATACACCTAGGGAGAAAGTAGTAAAGGACGTGCATCAAATATAGTTTTATTAGGAAGAAGTGAAGTCTGGTTAAGAGCAGCCGAGTGGAAACCAGCCTAATTATGTGCATGCAGCAAATCCCAAACGGCGTTATTGAGGTTGTAGAAATTTTCATCGATTGGTATTGATGTCAAAATGTGACTTCAACGGCTTGCCAAGTTTTCACAGCGCATAAAGATTGCATGATGCAAAATAGTGACAACGCTGACGTGAACCTACACCATTTATGATTGTCTATCACATTAATAAGTTTTGCGAAGGTTTCGCATCCCTAAAGAAATCCGAAAAATTGGGTCATTTCTCTTCCCATTGTTCTGTTCACATGCAAAGTGCTCGCGTGACGGTGCGCTTATAAAATATTACGTTCAGCGTATAGGTGAAGCAAGTGGCTTAGTGATGTAGGCAGATTTTTTTTAGGCGTGCGGGGAGGTGGGGAGGTCCGCTTTTCTGAATTGGAGGCCGGGCAAGCAAATATGGTCGTCATATCAGGCTCCCGATGCCCGGCCTGAAAAAAACAATTCCGTGCGCCACCACCTGGCTATGCCTGTGAAGTGATGCGAAAATGATTTGTTCACGTACTGGTCTGCATACACTCTACATCCCTAAAAAATGTGGCCGGAGGCCCCAACACCCAGCCGTTAACGTTACATAAAGCCAACGATAAATAAGTATGCGTACGAAGGCAGCTACACCATCACCCCAATGTTTTTTCAAACTAGGTATTGTTGCGGAAAGGAACTTTTGACAGCAAAATTACACTGGCACTGCAGTGGTGACAGACGCAGCAAGAGGGTATGCAGGCGGTAATAATAGAGATAATTTAGTCCGATACGGCGAGCAATGGATACGGTGAATAAGCAAGAGCAAACCATTTCTCTTTTGATAGCGCAACCTCTCAACAATATCTTTGGAGAAAAAACAATGAGTCAGCTGTTCGAGAACTCGAAATTTTTCAGCAAGCTGTGAAAAAGCATAAATTTGGGATTGAAAATGCCCCAACCAATGTTACACTGTAATTACTCGCACTGTAAAAGCAATAAATGTTGCTAAAAATGCCACTCTCCTGCAAGCTGATGCATGCGTAGTCTTTTGTCCGACGAGCGAACAGGTTTGCAGATAGCTAAAGACGTGTTTACGTTGTGCTTGTTCCACCCAGCAGCAAAATCCACAACAACATTGCGCTCTCTAAAGATAAACATACACTAACCTTCATCACGAATAAGTAGAAACGCAAATCTGCGACACACATGCACGATCAAAACATAGCACACAAGCGCGCATATCCTTGTGCTCGCCGACCACAGACCATATGAATATGAGTAGTGCGAACGCGAACCTAGTTGCGCCGAAAAAAAAAAAAAACGCCGAGCAGTCACCGCAAAGCGTTGAGCGTCATGAGCGTCACGAGCCGAGCGTCACCGCAAAGCTTTCAGTGTGTTCTCCTAATACACCTATAAAAAAAACTGAGGTACACTAAAACTCATATTTATTTATAAAAAATGATTTTACTTTTTATTTAGTGCTAGTACACATAAACACTGTATAATGATCCACTTTGTAAATCACATCGCTTGCTATACTAGCCCCGCACAAGTCGTGCGGGCGCAGATGACGCAGATTTGTCATTCTGCCCTCAAGCTACACGTTGAAGCGTGCTACTAAGTGTACGGCTGAATAAAGCGCATCTGGGTTCTCTTTTTTTTTTCTTCTCTGATATATCCGGGGGGGGGGGGTCCTTTTGCACGTGGTTCGTTGCTTTATCGGCTTTGACGCCCTTCATTAGTAGACAAACAGCGTGCCTAGGCTTTTTTTATATCGTTGTTTTGCACGTGTTTCGGTGTTCGGTCCGCTTTGACGTGCCAACTCTCCATGTTGCCGCTTCGTGTGTTAGGCACTCTCGGTAGCTGTATTCTCCGGCCTTCTGTGTTCAGCCAGCACTGCTATTTCATTATCTGTGGATACTAAAATAAATGAATGTATGGGTTTGGTGAAGTTTGGCAGAAAGAACAAAAAATCATCTGGCCCATGAATATTAGTGTGAGCGGCAAGCAGATTTGTGTGCGGTGTCCTTCAGGGGAGTAACCGTTGCGTGGCGAGAGCATTTGCAGCGGTCCCTGTTTCCGTTGCACCCTTGCAAACTTAAGACTAATACAGTTGCTTCCCAATGTTCGAACATGTCGGCCATCTTATTCCGCTTGTTCTTTCGAAGAGTAACAGTTGATCTGAAGGAGTAAAAACAGCCGTTGCTCCCATTTCGGCCCTTTTTGGCTTAGAGTGAAAGCTGCCCGTCGCGCAATAGCCGGTACTTTTTCGACTCGTATCAAGACGAAATCTTCAGTTGGCGACTTTGTATGCCTTTGTGAACAAACCCACAGGCATACTTTCTCAGGAGCTTGTAATATTTTTTTCTTGGGCGGTTTTTAGGTTGAGGGTATCAATGTACCAGAAAATCTACACTGTGGCACTCTGGCTGTATACTGCTATATTTTCGCTTGCGTGGGCGAACTACTCAGTCTTCAATCGTGTACGCACATATATGCGGAAACAAAAACATCTGTAGCCGTTGACCAGTAGCAAGAGCATAAATGGCTACGAATATATATATATATATATATATATATATATATATATATAGGCAGCAATCTGTGGTTGCTACTCCTCTGCTTTTGAATTTTCCAGAGTTAGGATGCGAAATTACCCAAAGATCATTCACCCCGGCCAATAGCCGCACGTCATTTGGTGCCCGTAAGCCGTTCTTCAGTGTGAAATAAATACGAAATTGCTATTTGCAAAGAATATCGCGTCAGCCCTGACTACTATGTGTAAGTATGAAGGCAAGCGGCGTGTTTCTTTGATAAATTGTCATTTTTTGACGTGTTGCACGTGTTCTGGCGTGGTGTAGCGATTAGAGTACTTGCCTGGAAATCAGAATATGGTGAATTTGAATCCTTTCGGTTGACGTTTTTTTTCAGATAGTTGATATTTATTTTTTTATTTGAATGCTCTATGTATCACTTTGTTTGCTTACATATGTATTTGTTTACGGCAAATAGGCACCCAAGTTTTAATTCTTTGAAGCCATTTTTCGGAGACACAATGCCTCCCACTAACATGGAGCTCCAGGGTTCCAGTGTCTAGCGCGATTCTGAGCTTATAATCAGTCATGGCACAGGACACTGGTACCGCATGAACGCTGGGTTCCGCAATAGGATTGTGTGCGCTTCTGACTTGTTAGCGGAAGTCTTGTTGGTAAAATATTAATGCCCTCGGCAGAATATTTTCAGAACAGGCGTTTTTCCTTCTGCGTCGGTAAACATTTACCTAATGGTGATTAGCACTGGAAACTTATTGTATTACCTCGTTTACTTGGTTGTGAAAAAGTGTAGGAATGCTGTTGTAGAGCTTAGTGCATCAGTTTGGTGTGTAGTATTTTCCCGACAATGTTCCAACTATTTTATTGCAGCGATAGAAATTTGTGCCAGTATCACCAGCACCTTAGCGTTATATGTTACCTCAAAATTTAGATGCCTGTAGATACTCAAGCGATAAAGCACTTTCCAAAATGATTTTCAGGTATGTGAGCTCCATTTCAAGCTAGGATATTCAAGAACCACTGCCAAATATACCGATCCAAGAAACAGCAGTGCAGTAAAAGCGCGCGCGGGGGCTACATGGTTTAATCTAGACACAGTATTAGCCCTTTTCCTAGACCCTAAGGAATATGAGCGACTATAGAACAGTTCTATAGAGGTCAGAGCAAAAGAACAAACACCACTCCTTGTGTAAGTCCCAAAATAATTTTATGTAACAAAGAAATTTGTTTTCTCTTGCAGTCGCCATCACCGTGATATTGTGCTGTAATAATGTGCTAGTGGCATAGCCACGCTCTGCCCAAGAACTGCGTGTCTACGAGAACAAATGTTCGAAAGAGTACAAATAAAACTGCAGAAACATTGCAAATGAGTAGAAAAAATTTGTATGTATGCTCTGCATTGTGAGTGTGTGAGCGTATGCGTGCGTGTATGTGTGTGTGCAAACAAAGACAGAATGAATAAAATTTACCTTATTTCGTGACTTGCTCGCGCCATCAACGTTTGCTCTTATAGATCGGCTAAGTGCTCGATAACGCACAATCTTTCTGACTTCTTCGTGAAAGAAATGGCTCAGAGATAAATTTTTCATGCTTTCAAGCGTGATACACTACATAAACAAGCTGCTTTTCTGTGGAAAAGGCAGAATTGAGCCTTTAAGCTTGTGAAGCTCCCGGTGAAACCTTTTTCACGCAAAGGGAGACAATGGTGGCAATAAGTTTACAGCTTCCCATGTGCGCCATCGCTTGGTCAAAAGAAGTGACGTGTTGGCGGCAGTGAGCAGGCCTGAAAAGAGTTTCTAGGTGGCTTTGAACCAGCGCTAGATTTTGAGGAAAGAAAGGGCGAGAAAGTCAAATGTCAATTATTGTAGGAATGCTGCGGAAGCACTCCCCAAACACTCGATTTTTTAGAGTAAGTCCGTTCCTTTATCTGCCCATTCGTCTGTGCTACCTGACACTACGTATATCTTAGCATAACCAAGCTAATTTTATTTGACTGCAATTGAAGGCTCGAAATAGTAACAGGAGTTACTGCGAAAAAAGCACGCGGTACGCTAATATTGACGATTAAAGCGCCAGCCGTAGATTATAATATTCGCGGCAGAATTAATACACGCATTGTCGAGAATTTGGCAGCGCTTCTTTCACTGTATACTCAGCTGTTCCTATTTCCACGCTCAAGCCGAACTGAATAACCGAAAGCTATCGAGAATGAAGTCGGATATATTGGCGCGAATCGCACAGGCAGTATCAAAACGGGTATTACACTGGCCACGTAAAACATGAAAATGGTCGTTTGTGGCAATATTATGGGAGAAGCCTTGCAAATGTAAGATGGTTCAGAAGCCTTCTCTCAAACTATACCACAAAAAAAGCATCGGTGCCTTTTTTTCTACTTGAAACTTCACTATAGCTAGTCGTTTACTCGCCTCTATGAATGATGACATTCTAACTTCACTGCATGTTCATTATGGGAACCTCATAGTAAGTTGGCGGACACCTGATATTAAATATGTTCATTCACATTTATAAATAATACGTGCCTGGGGACAAAGCTCTTAAGCATTTCACAAACCTTCACTTCTCCGCACTGCACAACGTTGCGTCCATTCTTAACTTCAGCGTCGAAAATACCGGTGCTGCGATTTTTCAGGACAAAACGACCCAGCGGCTATACTCACGGCTAAAGTGCATTGCCGATATTTTCCCAGAGTGGGATTGGGCATGGCATAAAAACTCTGCATTTTTGTCAAATGGACCCATTGTTTGACACCAAAAGTAGTGTTTAATGTTTGTACGAAACCGGTGATGCACAAAAGGGGCGTATATGGTAGCTGTCTAGCGGTGTGGCATCGTGTCTCTGACCGAAGGGCAATCAGTATACGCGTGTTCAAATAGAGTGGCTGCACAGATATTTTGGGAGAGAAAAGCGCGCAGCGCCTGCACTCTCAGTAGGGTGTCTCTTTACTCATGCGTATTACACGCAGTCCTCGTTCTTCTCAAATGCAGCGATAGCTAGTGACCTCGTTGAAGATTGACTTTAGACTCGACTGACCTAGCAGCTACGTCACAATGTTCAAGAGACCTCTGAACATGTCTGAATTTTCGAAGGTCAAACTGAGAGAGAATATGTCCCCTGTCATTAGTTGGCTCAACGTGAGTGGCTCATAGTGTTTCCCTTCGATATTGCAGGGCTAATTCCGTAGACCTGTTTGTCGCATTTGGATACACGGCCTATAGTGACTACGGGCGGAAGGACTGTCGAATGGTACCGCCAATCCTTCATTCTACTCAGCTACTTGAACCTGGTCTCTTGAATGGCGCATACCCTGTTCGTTTGGTAAGCTGATTCACTATTGTGCTATGCAAATGCATTCGGAATATTGTCAAGAATGGATTTTTCGTTGCTGTGCGTCATTGCGGACTCTATGTCTATTGCTCAACTGAGGGCCACCTGACATGTTTTACAACATTGATGCACAGTCGCATGAAGCCCAGTCACACGTAAAGTGAAGGTAAAGCATTCAGCTTCAAAAAAAGGCATTCCTATCAAACACAGGAACTACCATATGAAATGACTGAATCCGAAATGGTTGGGAAAGCTTTGTGAATGAAAACAGACGCCACTAGTCTCATTTTAGGGCTGGTGAATACAGTGAGCCATACAACTAGAGAAACCATACACTAGCTTGCTTGGTTTCCTCTTTGGCGTTTACAAATTACAACTAAAGTGGACATGAAACTGTGACAGAAATTGTCTAGCCACTCATATTGCCACGTTCCATTTCCTAAGTTTTTGTTATCGTCCCAAAACACCACACGATTCTTAGAGCAAACCGCGCCTGCAGTTTTCTAGAAGGTTCCGGACTGTAGTAGATCATTTCGATAAGATCACGCCCACTGTGCGAACAGTACAGATTGTTCTGGAAGCTACGCCACCGCCAGCGATAACGCTAGAACATTCGACGGCAAGAGTATAAATGCCGACGCGCTTCGCCGCTTGTCAGTTGTTGATCGAAGGCCGACGCTCCGTTCGCCGCTATCAGTCCGAGACTGCTATCTGTGCGAGACTGCTGCTGTAATTGGACTTTCCGTTTACCGGGCACAGGTTCGCCCAAATAAACAGTTAAACCCCAACACGAAGTTTCCTGTCTTCGGCCACGTCACGACCCCGTGACATCTGGTGGAGGTGCTGCTTCGTTCATGTACCGGACGCCCCCGTCAAGCCGTGAACCCAGCCCACGTCGCGGAGAAGACACCGACGCCAACCAGGAGCAGCGAACAAGCCGCCGACATCAAGGGCTACCACCGGAGTACGGGCTTCTAGAAGACAAGGCGCGGAAGACCAAGACCATGACTGCGACTGCAGCGACTATGACAACCGCCGCATCCCAGCCCACGATGGTGATACATCAACCCAGGGAACCACCAATTTTCCATGGGTCATCGTTCGAAGACCCGGAGACCTGGCTGGAAACATACGACCGTGTGGCCGCCCTCAACCACTGGGACAACGAAGAAAAGCTCCGTCGTGTGTACTTCTACCTGGAAGACACCGCAAGGACCTGGCTAGAGAATCATGAGTCCACGCTCCGAACGTGGGATGTCTTCTGCGGCGCATTTCTGCAAACGTTCGCGAGCGTCGCTCGCAAAGAAAGGGCCGCTGCTCAACTAGAGACCCGGGTTCAGCTTCCAAATGAGAAGGTTGGAATTTTCACAGAGGAGATGACCCGCCTATTTTGTCACGCTGACCCAGACATGCCTGAGGAGAAGAAAGTTCGTTTCCTCATGCGAGGGGTCAAACAGGAGCTCTTCGCGGGACTAATGAGAAATCCACCGAACACCGTCCAAGAATTTGTATCCGAGGCGACCACTATCGAAAAGACCCTTGACATGCGCACCAGACAGTATAATCGTCGCCTGATTCCAGAATGCGCTGCTGCTCAAACCAGTGACTCTGAAAACCTGCGTGAAACGATCCGAGCGATCGTGCGGGAAGAGCTGCGCAAACTGTTGCCTTCGGCGCACCCTCAAGTGGATTCGATCGCCGACATTGTACGAGAAGAAGTTCGGCAATCGCTTCAAGTTCCCCACGCACCGCTGCCCGAGCCGGAAGCTATGAGCTACGCCGCTGCACTGCGCCACAACGCTCCTCCCCGTCCACGCCAAAACGCCGCCCCATCGCACTTCCGTCGACAGACGCCACCGCCGCCACCACCCCCACCGACGTCATACCGTTCGCCAGCGGCCCAGCGCAGTGCACCGAGGAAGACTGACGTCTGGCGCACCCCTGACCATCGCCCGCTCTGCTACCACTGCGGCGAGGCCGGACACACATACCGCCGTTGCCAGCACCGACAGATGGGACTGCGTGGCTTCGCCGTCAATGCACCGCGTCCACAGCCAGGAGACCGACCACGTGACATCGCCGACTACCTGACAGCAACTCGGTGGACACCACGAAGCCCTTCGCGTTCCCCGTCGCCCAGCCGCCGCACGTCACCGCACCACCGGCAGTACTCTGGCCCAACGCGGGGCCGGTCTCCTAGCCCGTATCCGGGAAACTAAGGGCAGCAACCGGTGGAGGTGCGGTTGCTGTGCGACGAACTACCGAAGATCCTCCGACGACGACGACGCCGCGACGGAGCTTTCCGAACACAACGCCAAACAGGCAAAGCCCTGACGGTGAAAGCTCACTTACCGAAGGTGGCCTGACGACGCAACATGGAAGCAGCGGAACAAGCCGACGCAGCCGTGACCCGACGCCACGCCCTAACTGTAATGCGAGACGGCGAACTAGCGACCTCGACGTTCTTATCGACGGCCACAGTGTGACCGCTCTCGTCGATACTGGAGCCGACTATTCTGTCATCAGTGGGTCGTTCGCCGCGAAGTTAAAGAAAGTTAGGACAGCTTGGAAAGGCCCTGAAATCCGCACAGCCGGAGGTCATCTCGTAACGCCTGCAGGAATCTGCACAGCGAGAGTCACCATTAACGGCCGTATTTATCCTACAGACTTCGTAGTCCTACAGGGTTGCTCGAGAGATGTCATCGTTGGCATGGACTTCTTATGCCTCCATGGTGCTGTCATCAACTTAAAAACAAAGTCGATAACGTTATCCACAGAAGAAGCACTACCGACGCGCACGCCGGCAGGACACCATGCCTTGAATGTGCTGGAAGAACAAGTCACCATTCCGCCTCGCTCAAGCGTCATTATTTCAGTCGGTGCTCCTAAATCACCTGACTTGGAAGGCGTCGTTGAAGGCAGTCAGCATCTGTTGGTCACCCGAAATATTTGCGTCGCAAGAGGAATTGCAGAGCTGCGGGGAGGCAAAGCAACGGTTATGCTCACGAATTTCAGCAATGAGTACAAACATGTGAACAAAGGAACAACGGTCGCATATATCGAAGAAATTGTCGAAGCCACCAGTGCTTTCGCCCTCGCCGATTCTGCGGAACCTGCTCAGAGGAACCAAGCCCCTCCTATAGCTTTCGACGTCAATCCCAGACTTCCGAACGATAAGCAAGAACAGCTCAAGGCCCTGCTCCTGCAATACGAAGATTGCTTTTCGTCGTCATCGAAAATTCGGCAGACCCCAATCACGAAACATCGCATCATAACCGAAGAAAATGCCAGACCACTCCGTCAGAGTCCGTACAGGGTTTCGACGCGAGAACGTGAGGCCATGAAGAGACAAGTTGATGAAATGCTGCGGGATGACATTATCCAGCCGTCCAAGAGTCCATGGGCATCCCCCGTGGTGTTAGTGAAGAAAAAGGATGGAACCCTACGTTTCTGCGTCGATTATCGCCGCCTGAACAAAATCACAAGAAAGGACGTGTATCCTCTCCCACGAATAGACGACGCACTTGATCGGCTCCATAACGCCAAGTACTTTTCGTCAATGGACCTCAAGACTGGCTATTGGCAAATCGAAGTCGACGAAAGAGACCGAGAGAAGACGGCGTTTATAACACCGGACGGCCTCTTCGAGTTTAAGGTGATGCCCTTCGGCCTTTGCTCAGCGCCTGCAACTTTTCAACGCGTTATGGATACAGTACTGGCAGGATTGAAGTGGCAGACTTGCCTTGTGTACTTGGACGACGTCGTCGTGTTTTCCTCGAGTTTCGAGGAGCATCTTCGGCGCCTTGAAGCTGTACTTCAAGCCATCAAGACTTCCGGACTCACACTGAAGCCAGAAAAGTGCAGATTTGCGTATGAGGAGCTCTTGTTCCTGGGGCACGTTATCAGCAAGTCTGGAGTTCGTCCCGATCCACGGCAAACAGCCGCCATCGCTGACTTCCCGCCGCCCACTGACAAGAAAGCGGTGCGCCGATTTCTGGGCCTGTGTGCCTATTATAGGCGGTTCGTGAAAAACTTCGCCCGCATCGCCGATCCTCTCACTAACCTTACCAAGGCCGACGTGGAGTTTAAGTGGGAAACGCCGCAGGAACACGCTTTCCAGGAGCTAAAACATCGCCTCCAGACGCCTCCGTTACTTGCCCATTTCGACGAATTCGCCGAGACAGAAATACATACTGACGCAAGCAGCGTAGGTCTTGGCGCCGTTCTTGTGCAGAGGGCTGACGGACTTGAAAGGGTTATTAGTTACGCCAGCCGATCGCTATCCAAAGCAGAAGCAAATTATTCCACAACAGAAAAGGAGTGCCTGGCCATCATCTGGGCTACGTCAAAATTTCGCCCCTACCTCTACGGCAGGCCCTTCAAAGTTGTGGGCGACCACCACGCATTGTGTTGGCTAGCCACCTTGAAGGACCCTTCAGGTCGCCTCGCACGATGGAGCCTGAGACTTCAAGAATATGACATTACTGTCATTTACAAGTCCGGCAAAAAACACTCCGACGCCGACTGTCTCTCTCGTGCGCCTGTCGACCAACCGCTACCCGACGACCCGGATGACGACTACTTCTTAGGAACGATAACTACCGACGACTTCGCTGAACGACAGAGGGCCGACCCGGAACTTAAGGCCCTAATAGAATACCTCGAAGGCAGGACCGCCGAAGTCCCGAAGGTATTCAAGCGCGCACTTGCGTCGTTCTTTCTACGAAACGGTCTTCTACAAAAGAAAAACTTTCACCGCTTCGAGCTAAGTACCTCCTTGTGGTGCCTTCAGCTCTGCGACCAGAACTCCTGCAGGCCCTGCACGACGATCCGATGGCAGGGCACCTCGGTGTTTCTCGCACGCTCGCGAGGATACAAGAAAGGTACTACTGGCCACGTCTTACCACCGACGTCACTCGTTATGTGAGAACATGCCGGGACTGTCAGCGACGCAAGACACCGCCGACAAGGACAGCGGGACTTCTGCAGCCAATTGATCCACCTTGCCGACCTTTCCAGCAGATTGGTATGGACCTACTGGGGCCGTTCCCGACGTCGGCTTTCGGAAAACAAGTGGATCGTGGTAGCTACCGACTACCTCACCCGCTACGCCGCCGAAACAAAAGCCCTGCCAAAAGGCAGTGCATCCGAGGTAGCTAAGTTCTTCGTCGAAAATATCGTCCTACGTCACGGCGCCCCGGAGGTCCTTATCACCGACAGAGGAACGGCATTCACTGCCGACTTAACTCAAGCGATCTTGGCATACAGCCAAACAAACCATCGCCGGACGACAGCGTACCACCCACAGACCAACGGCCTCACCGAGCGGCTTAACAAGACGATCGCCGACATGCTGTCAATGTACGTCGATGTCGAACACAAGACGTGGGACGCCATTCTTCCGTATGTGACCTTCGCATACAACACGGCGGTGCAGGAGACGACGCAGATATCTCCATACAAATTGGTCTACGGAAGGAGCCCGGCAACGACGCTCGATTCCATGTTACCCAACGTCACCGACGAAGAAAACCTCGATGTGAGCGAGTACCTTCAACGAGCCGAAGAAGCCCGACAACTTGCGCGTCTCCGTATCAAGAATCAACAGACGACCGACAGCCACCGCTAAAACCTTCGACGACGCTTCGTGGAATACCAGCCCGGTGAACGTGTTTGGGTGTGGACGCCGATACGCCGACGTGGACTAAGTGAAAAGCTTCTGCGACGGTACTTCGGACCGTACAAGGTGGTTCGACGTCTCGGCCCACTTGATTACGAGGTTGTCCCCGACGGCATCACGAAGTCTCAACGACGCCGATCGCGACCTGAAGTCGTCCATGTCGCGCGCCTCAAGCCGTTTCATGCGCGTTAACAAACTGAACCAATGTTTTTTTTTGTATTATTGTTGTATCAGAATTTACTCATTGTACTTTCTTGCTTTATTATTGTACTTTCATCTTTAGTTAAAGCATCGGGACGATGCCTTTTTTCAGAGGGGGGCAATGCCACGTTCCATTTCCTAAGTTTTTGTTATCGTCCCAAAACACCACACGATTCTTAGAGCAAACCGCGCCTGCAGTTTTCTAGAAGGTTCCGGACTGTAGTAGATCATTTCGATAAGATCACGCCCACTGTGCGAACGGTACAGATTGTTCTGGAAGCTACGCCACCGCCAGCGATAACGCTAGAACATTCGACGGCAAGAGTATAAATGCCGACGCGCTTCGCCGCTTGTCAGTTGTTGAACGAAGGCCGACGCTCCGTTCGCCGCTATCAGTCCGAGACTGCTATCTGTGCGAGACTGCTGCTGTAATTGGACTTTCCGTTTACTGGGCACAGGTTCGCCCAAATAAACAGTTAAACCCCAACACGAAGTCTCCTGTCTTCGGCCACGTCACGACCCCGTGACAATATCATCACAAGTATCGCAACTCCTACGTTTTGTTTGTGGAGTGCGATATGTCGAGTGGTGAGTGTATTTGTGATGTTTGATTTATCGTTGAGGTGTCTTCTGTAAACACCAATAACACAACACAGAAAGTGGCTTTAGGCTTGTCTTGTCACACTAATTGAGTCAATCAGCAGAATTTCATATTCACATATTTTTGTTATGCCTCACAATAACGACCTTTGGTAGTCAAAGCGAGCGTGGTGCTCAGTAGTGGTTCAAAAAAAGCGATTATTTTTTCGCGAGTAACACTTTCATACACAACTCAAAGACCCAGCTTTGTTCAAACCACGAAAATCAAATTTCGAGGCGTATGTCTGATGGTGTTTTGTACAGCTCCGAATAGCAACAAATCGGTCTGACAAACGCGCCAGCCCTGCAAACCCACCATTTCCAGTGGGTTCTCAGGACTGGTACGATTATCGCTTACTCGAGAATGTGGCGGACATAAATGTTGCCTTACTTTTAATTCGGTGACTACGAGCACCTTCCATTGACAAGATTTCCATGCCTTCACAGGCTTGCCCGTTAAGGAGGTTGATTGATTGATTGATATGTAGGGTTTAGCATGCCAAAAGCACCATAATATTATGAAGACGCCGTAGTGGAGAACTTCAGAAATTTCGATCCCCTGGGGTTCTTAACATGCACCCACATTTGAACACAGGGGCCTACAATATTTTCGCCTCCATCGGAACTGCAGCCGCCGCAGGCGGGATTATATACCTCGACATGCGGGTCAGCAGACGAGTACTTTAGCCACTAGACCACCGTGGCGGGGCCCTATCAAGAAGGTTTATGAGCTGTGGCGAAGGATTTTGCCACCTTAGTTGTTCAGTGAATGTACGAAACCTGCAAAAGAGCTGCCTCAAGTATGGTAACTCAATACTAAATTATACAACGCCTCTTTTCCCACCTCAGGTCAGAGTGGTATCAGCCCTTGCGACTCTGAAGAAAGTGTTGAAGAATACACCTGCCCTCGCTGTGTCACTCGGTATGGGTGGCCGCTGGTATGAACCCGCGTACCTGAATAGGAATGTAAGCCTTCCTGGCAATGTCTCTCTCGGCCATCCCTGCAAGACAACGTCGCGGGGAGATGCTCCACCGCGACACCAGATTTCGAGCATCGCCGAAGTAAGACAACACTTTTTTCCCTTTTATTCGAAGAAAACACACCTGATTTCTTTCATAGACATATGTTTCTTGTGTTAATACCAGGATATCACGAACGTTATCATTGCTTCAACAAACTAATGTTTACATACACGCCATGAAGTTTTACTTCAGTGGCGCTTCCGAAGAGAGTAAAGAGTCGAGCCTTATGTGATGCGGAATATTTCAAGTGTAAACAAAGAAGACACCTGCTATATATATATATATATATATATATATATATATATATATATATATATATATATATATATATATATATATATATATATATATATATACCCAAAACAAAAGTGTGATGCTGGGTACGGGAAAGATTATCCGTATAGGGAAGAAGACGCACGTCGTTGCGAAAGACGGCGACGCCGACACGTTCCCGAAGGCGCCACTGCTTCCAACTCCACCGGGAAGGTCACCAGCCGTTTGGGTAGCGTATGTTTCTCAGCTCGCGTCTGCTTCTGCGCAGAGCTGATAAGACGAGCGGACGAGACGACGGTGAGTTAAACAAGGTTTATGTACAGCATATATACAGAGGCGTTACAAATTCGGCACTGGGGCCGACAGAGCCTCGAAGAGCCGAGCTCTCCTCTCTAACACATAGGTCTGCTCTCAAGCGGGTCCGCTCTGACACACATGTCAGCTTTCACCTAAGACCGCCGCTCGCGACGCACCGCAGGGCTTCTTTTATAGGCACCGGGTCCAACCAAAATGCCCAATTAGAAGCGCCGCTGGTCGTCAGGGCTGACTCCTCCAATGGGGTCGCCGCTGGGCCGCGTCCTTCTTTCTCATCGAATCTGGAGAGGCTGCGCTGCAGGGTGGCTGCACCCAAGGACGAGTGACGTCGCAAGGCATTGCGTCCGACCCGCCAGACAGGAAGACGCCGCTTGTTTACTCGACGGGCTCGCAGCTGCGCTGACTCACTGCACGCCAGAAAGGCGCCGTGGCGTGCTGACGCCGTTGAGTTGTTGCGTCAGGCGGGCTGGCCTTGACACAGATTGCCTTTTTCAGAGGCACGGCCTGTTCGCTGTGGACCCGCAGGCATAACAGCACCCCCGCCGCCAGACAATGCGCCGAAAAGACGAGCTGCTTCCACGGCGCTCGAATGACAGGCGCGCTCGTTCGCCAGATCCATCCAGGTTCGCCTCCAGGGCCATGGGCGGAATGCAGCTCCAGACTCGGTTCCGGGAACACATCCCATTCTTCACGACGGATCACAGCTCCACTGGCTTGTCGCCACAACTCTCCGGCCAGCTTCGCTCGTCTCTTCTGACCATCTTCGGTTTCAGCCCTTGTCGATGGTTCTGCAACTTGGCAAGAACGGTTCGACAACAGACAACACACGACACAAGCAAGTGCCCTCGGTCACCCGACAGAACACCAGACAAAGTACAGTACAACATATACCTATCTACGTGTCTATCTGAATTTAGTTCCCTCTACATCAAGAGGCACATGTGGGACACAAGACTCTTAAAATAGGAACTTGAATTTTTCACACTTACAGCACCGCAACGAATCAGAATACTACATAAAGTTGGCCCCTTGAGCTCACTCTGGACGAGAGCGCTCAGCCCAGGTCGTGATGAGGTACAAATTTTTGCCCCGAATCGCCAGCGAGAAACCGAAAGGTTGAGAAAGTACTAGCTAGAACGCACTGCTCAATGCACCTGCATTAGCGTTTAGCTTTCCTTTTTTTTGATAGCGAACGTCAAAGTTGCGCTGTGGAGCAACATGCTCCTCCTCAGTAACCGGCCACTTTTAGGCGACGATACCTATGCGGCACCAAGAGCGGCTCACACTTGCGACGTTGCACAGGGAAACAACGATACGGCTTGCTACGGATTGACTCCTCACCGCTTAGCTCGATATCGTGTTCGATCACCCTCGTGTTTCCGGGGCGGTCCGAAAACACGTCTCCAAACTCGGAAACAATCCTCAGGTCCTCCTTTCGGACTTCACTTAACCTAGGCTCTAGGTTTATCTGCTCCCAGATTACTTTCGATCCCCCTTCGATTACCTCACAAGAACTAAAAATTTCTGCTTCCTCTTCCTCTGAAGAATTCAACAACCGATTTACGACCGCTTGATGTGTAATGTATGGTTTCCTCAAGTTGTACATTTTGTCCGGCCGCCCTCCTAATTTCACTTCATAATTTGTATCGCAAGGCTTCGATATTACTTTTGCGGGCCCTTCCCAATCAACCTCAAGCTTGTTCCTTTTGGACGGCTGCAGCAGCATTACCTGACTTCCTACTTCAAAAGCACGCTTTTTCACCGATTTCTCGTAGTGCTTCTTCGACAGCACTTGTGCCGCGTTTTTGTGGCTTTCCACTAGCGCTTCAATCGAGAGGTCCTCACGCTGCCTTTGAATGGGCGTCTCTCGATCATCCCTCTACAACTCGCTCCAACTTTCGGCTACAGGCGAGAGCGTTGCAACCCTCTCGCTCTGACTCAATGGCGCCATGTCGTCTCCCCTTTCTACGGAAACCGCGCCGGTCGGTTCGGCGACTGGCCGCTCGCACGACTGCTCACATGACTCACGCGGAAAATTTCCTTTCTGGGGTTCCGTCGACCCGCCAACAAGGTCACTTGAGAGTTCACCGCATTGAACAAGGTCAAGCTTCCGCGAAAGCTTTCGCGCTTGCGATCGCGTTAGGGCCATGCACGCTAAGTTGGGGAAGAACGATTTGCCCTGCTCTTTGAGAAGCTGTTCTGAGTTGTTGGAGAAAAGATAAGGAAAACGATCGTTTAGCGCGGCAGACACAGCCGCTCCGGTGCGAAGCTTACCGAACGGGCCTTCAATGACAACCGTGGCGATTGGTAAGCGAACACTCTGCTCCTCGGCGACTTGCCTGATCCACGCGCATTCTCCTGTAAAGTCATCCGGAGACACCAATGAATGATGGACAACGTCCATGGTTGCCGCTGAGTCTCTAAGTGCTCGGCACGTTTTCTCATTCATCCTAATTTCTTGGAGATACGGCTCCAACAACTGCATTGTTTTTTTCTGATTCTCGGATTGTTGCGAAGGCAAACTTTTCCTGACAGTTTCTCGCGATGTGCCCTTCCGTTTTGCAGTTGTAGCAGATTAGCGGATTCCGTGATTCAAATGCCCGTGTGGTATCGGTGCGTTGTTTAGGAACCTCACTCGATTTCTCCGCTTCTGTTTGCCCTTCCCCTACATTGTCCGTATGAGACGGGTTCCTTCTTGAAATTACGGTGCGGAGCGGGTTTTCGTTGATCAGGTTTCTTTGAAAAGCCCTCTTTTCTCTCATCCTTTTCAACGCGCACTGCCCTGCTGTGCAACTTTCGGCGAGTATAATACTCCTCAGCTAACTCTGCTGCCTTGTTTAGCTGTACTTCACCAAGTTTGTCCTGCAGCCAAAGTTTGACATCCTCCTCGATGCAGCGGTAGAATTGCTCCAATGCAACGCATTCCACCACTTTATCGCGGTCGTCATAAACACCTTCGCCCTTGAGCCATTCAATCAAATCGGCTTTAAGACGAAACGCGAAGTCAACGTGTGACTCATTACCCTATTTTAGCATACCGGAACCTTTGCCTGAAAGCCCCGGGTGACAACTTATAACGCCTTAAGAGCACTTCCTTAACCTCGTCATAGCTCTCAAACGCTTCCCTCGACAAGCAAGTTATCGCGTCGGACAATTCGCAGGGAAGAAGAGCTAACAGGTTCCGCTCCCAAAGAGGCCGCTCCAAAGCGTTTCGCTCACAGACGTGTTCAAACTTGACGAAATACTTCGCCATGTCCTCGCCTACTACGAACGGTGGCAGTTGGTCCCGAATTCTAAAACCGCTGACCTGAATCGTCGGAGAAGCTACGCTAGGCGCCTGCGATCACTGTAGCATCGCCAATTCTATTCGTTTCAACTCGAGGCGCTCCTGTCTCTCGGCTTCTTCGCGGCGTTCTCGCCTTTCAGCTTCTTCACGTTCGCGAACTTCTCGCCTTTCAGCCTCCTCGCGGCGTGCTTTGATCTCCACCCAGGCCTCATCGACTTCCTCAGCCGACACTCCCTCATCCTTCATGATCTCAAGGATCGCTTGCTTTCGTTTCGCACGGCCCAAAGTAATGCCGAGTTCCTCACAAATTTCGATGAGTTCCTTCACTTTAAGGTTCTCCATCGTGCACACTAGCCTCTTGCTGTTTGCCCCTGTTAAGAATCTACTTGCCGTACCCACTATAAGCCTACTAGCAAGACGCGCAAGCAATTTTTAACCCGCCCGTGTTTACCCCCTCCGCATTAACTTTGGTTTCAAAGCGCTTCGACTTGGCTTGAAACGATCAAAGCTCACTTCAATGCTTCACACAGCCCTTCTCTAAACTACTACAACCTGAGCTAGAGTAGTCTAGTGAACTGAGGGGAAAACATCAGGCACTCACCGCATCGATGTCGCTGACGCCGGCCGATCCCGCAGCTGCCAACCACTGTTGGGAAAGACGGCGACGCCAACACGTTCCCGAAGGCGCCACTGCTTCCAACTCCGCCGGGAAGGTCACCAGCCGTTTGGTAGCGTATGTTTCTCAGCTCGCGACTGCTTCTGCGCAAAGCTGATAAGACGAGCGGACGAGACGACGGTGAGTTAAACAAGGTTTATGTACAGCATATATACAGAGGCGTTACAAATTCAGCACTGGGGCCGACAGAGCCTCGAAGAGCCGAGCTCGCCTCTCTAACACATAGGTCTGCTCTCAAACGGGTCCGCTCTGACACACATGTCAGCTTTCACCTAAGACCGCCGCTCGCGACGCACCGCAGGGCTTCTTTTATAGGCACCAGGTCCAACCAAAATGCCCAATTAGAAGCGCCGCTGGTCGTCAGGGCTGACTCCTCCAATGGGGTCGCCGCTGGGCCGCGTCCTTCTTTCTCATCGAATCTGGAGAGGCTGCGCTGCAGGTGGCTGCACCCAAGGACGAGTGACGTCGCCAGGCATTGCTTCAGACCCGCCAGACAGGAAGACGCCGCTTGTTTACTCGACGGGCTCGCAGCTGCGCTGACTCACTGCACGTGCGCGCCAGAAAGGCGCCGTGGCGTGCTTTCGTCGTTGAGTTGTTGCGTCAGGCGGGCTGGCCTTGACACAGATTGCCTTTTTCAGAGGCACGGCCGTTCGCAGTGGACCCGCAGGCATAACAACGTACGAAGTGATTTTATTGACGTTTCGGCCGTGGGTCCGGCCTTCATCAGAAACAAACTAATTATTCTGATGAAGGCCGGACCCACGGCCGAAAAGTCAATAAAATCACTTCGTACGTGTTTCTTCTTTCCTATATATATATATATATATATATATATATATAGTACAAAAGTAGATGCACTTTCACATAACTTGTTTATTCAGCCGACGCTTCGACGGGAACATCGTCTTTTCAAGGCATAATCCTTGAGAAAGACGGGGTTCTCGTCGAAACTTCGGCTGATTAAACAAGTTGTTATGTGAAAGCGCATCAACTTTTATACTGATAACCTTACGGCAACCGAAGTTATTGTTCTGCACATAAGCCATATATATATATATATATATATATATATATATATATATATGATGCGATGTAGCATACAATAATGCCAAGGAATGTATAGGGGAAGCTATAAGTTATTCGAACTAATGTATTGTAAATAAGAAAGAAAAGTGGGTGAAAAATAAATTGGCGTGACTTGCGGTGAATAATAAGTTGCTGTGAGTCACGGCAAGTTATTGTTTCACCCACTTTTCTTGATTTTTATTTGCATTACATTGGTTCTATTAACTTCCCCTATAGAATTCTTGTCATTATTGTCCGCTAGATCTCATATTGTGTGAAAACGCGGAAAAACGAGTCCATGGGTATAAACTTTTCTCCCTTATATATATATATATATGTAGATAAATATATATATATATATATATATATATATATATATATATATATATATATATATGGGAAGAATTGTATACCTAAGGGCTCGTTTTTCCGTGTTTGGGCACAATATTAATGAGATCTAACAGACAGTAATGCCAAGGAAAGTACAGGGAAAGTTATTAGAACCAATGGAATGTAAATAAGAAGAAAGAAAAGTGGATGAAAAAATAACCAGCTCTGATATATATATGCTCCACCTCTTGCGGCGCATTGCGCAAAGCTTGCCATCAGGGACCCCTCGGACACAGCTGCACCGTCGATCCGGTGCTCCTCAGCAGCTCTAAATACGACAGCACAAATGCCTGTGCCAGGCAGAGTTACACGATCGTGATTGTTCCCTACATCTTGGTCACCGAGAGATGACAGGATGGTAGGGGCTCGAACTGCATCCTCTAGAACGGGCTTTTTCTGAGTTCCGTACTGAGAGAAGGTTTAGTTACATGGGCAGGTGGCACAGGGAATCAGACTGAAAGCAGCTATGAGCTTCCCGCTCCACTCCGCTCATGACTTCTGCTTCCAACCTTCATACCGGTGCCACGTCGCTGCACCTTCCCGAAGACGGTCTATGGCCACATGCCGTTTCCGATTCTCTGTCCAGGCCGCACGCATTGCTTGCGCGTTGACGGTTGCCACCCAGCTGTCGGCGTCGTTCCGGACCCCGTCGAAATCTGGCAGTTCGTAGGAGGACGGCGATGATGAGGCGGCACGTGAGAATGCGGATATCACTGAGGCAACGCCGTCGAGCTGGTCTGAGAGCTGCAGGAGGGTGCCCCAAAGCTGCCTGCGTCGCCCCAATGGGCTTGCCTCAAGGTCGTGCGAGGCAGCTACATGCAACTCGGCGTTAGTGGCACGCAATTCTGGCAACATTGTAGGAGCTCGCTTGGAGATTGACGCTGTCAGTTTGTTGGTCTTGACGCGGAGTAGCGCGAAGGATACGCCACAGGTTCGCGGCGCTGTCGTGTGTGAAGTCCGAAGCGTTGGTGATCGCGGTCTTCGAATGAGTAGCGGTTGCAGCACTCACGCCGGTGAGGTTGACGAGCAGAGAAGCCTGGACGGCGTTCCCTGGCAGCTCGTATGTTGAAAGAGTGCGGCGACGGGAATGTAGGCCATAGGAAGCGTGAGCGGCATTCCCAAAAGACAGGAGCCGGTGCGGACCCCTGCCGCGAAACGGGGGCAGGGTGTCAATAAGGTCATGTCCTACAACCCCAGGGGAGGCCTGGACGCCGTCCACTGGTGGTTTGAAGGGTAGCTTAAGTGGCAGGTGGGACCCCTTTGCCAAGGAAGCGTGAACGGCGTTCCTCGATGGAGAAGCCCGCACTGCCGACGAACCACGAAGACACGTACCGGCGGCTTCCCGCAGAGGGTTCACTTGTCGGTTTGCGCTGATAGCAGAATCCATAGCCAAGGACGCGTGGATGTTGTCCTTGTGAGATGGTACCGGTAACGTGTACTGCAGCCGCCGAGGAGGCCTTTACGACGTCCCTGAACGGTGGTGGCAGTGGCGGCAGGCGAACAGCTGCCGAGGTGGCCTTGACGCCGTCCTCAAGCGGCGCTTATTGCGGCTGTCCTGGATGACGAAGCCGGAACGTAAGGTTTCTTCTTCGTCGACTGCGCCATTGTAATGAGCGAGACAGTGAACGAGAGACAACACCCGATCATGGGCCAGTTGTTCTTATTCTGCTTCTTCTTCCTCGCTCGCCCAGCATGCGCGTCTGTGCGTGAGTGCCAGTTTCGGTCTTCGTCGTCACTATATATATATATATATATATATATATATATATATATATATATATATATATATGGGATATGACACAACGGGAGCGTTGTCAACAAGGATAAATATATTTATTTCCCAACAGTTTCGGGAGGGGTCCTCCCTTCATCAGGGGATGAGTTATACTGACATGAGCTTCCAAACTTCATTGCTGCCGCGTCTCTCTCGCCTTGAACGACGTTTGCGAGAGTAAGAGGGAACTAGAAAAAAGAAAAAAAAAACAAAAAATGGGGAAAAAAGACGAAAAAAAGAAAGAAAAGAAAGAAAGTAAAAAAGAGGAAGAACCACTGTCAACACTGAGAACGAAGCCAACCGCCCGTCTACTTCCACATACGGTTCATATCACGTGCTGTTCAGTTCTTGAAGTGTGTCGGGCCACCCAAGATTGTCGCCGCGGTGCTGGGAGGGTCCGTGACGGCGTGCGCGAAGAAAGGGGTTTCCCCGTAATGGGTCGTTCGGCGGGCGGCGGGCGGCGTGCGTAAAGGAAAGGTTTCTCGTTAATGGGCCGGTCGGCTATTTACCTTTAATCTTCGTCCGTTTCCCTTCAATGGTCATGAAGTGGTAGGCGAACGTAAACACTTTGTATGTGCATGTGGAACAAAAAACACAAGAAAGGACAGTGCACACGTACGAGTCAGTCAGAAAAAAGCTTGGTACCCAGCTATCAATCTTTGTCACCAATTTTCTCCTGGCTTACTTCTCGGAGGCAGTTGAGTTTTTCGGGGTCCTCGTTGATACCGGCTACTAATGTACGAAATTTGAAAAGAAAATATGCCTCACGCTGTTCGCGCTCGCGTCTGTTTGAGAAACCGGACTGCAAAAGAGTTACGCTGATATTTTCAAAACTGTGGTTTGGCGGGCGCAGATGTCTAGATAAAGGTAGCTTCGGCAGTGAAGTGGCGTGGTACCGGTGATTATTGAACCGCAGCCGAAACGGCATGTCTGTTTGGCCGATATATTCTAGTCCGCAGATGTTGCAATGTAGCATGTATATTACGTTATTGGAGTCACAATTACGGCTTTCAGTTATGCAGAATTTGAAATCCGAGAAGTTCGCTTTGGATTCACGTGTTCTGACCATCCTTGGGCATACCTTGCATCGAGCTTTTCCGCAGGGATGGCACCCTGATTGAATTTAGGGGTTGTTTTTTTTTGCTCTGACAAGAATGTCTTTCAGATTTTTATCCCGGCGGTACACCACGTGAGGTGGCTTCGCGAAAATAGAAGTTAGTCGTTTGCTTTGCCTGATTATGTTGAAATGGCGGGAAAGTATGTTGTTGATTCGTGGTGCTGATGAGGACTAAGTTAGTACAAGGTTCGTTTGGGAAGTCGTTTTAGATACTCTATTTGGTCCCTTAATTATATCATTCCTGTTCACGTTGCGAGCACGTAGTATGGCATCGTCAATAATGTCTTCCGGATAAAGTTGTTTCAATAAGGAATTCTTTAGGTGTTCCGCGTGTCTGTCAAATTCCCGCATATCGGTGCATATTCTTCGGTACCGGTAGGCCTGAGAATATGGAATACCCGTTTTGCAATGCTTTGGGTGGCTGCTGTTGAAATGTAGGTACATTTGACGGTCTGTAGGCTTTTTGTAAAAGTTTGTTGACAAGCGGTCATTTTCGACCGTGACAGTGACGTCCAAAAAGGTAATGCTAGTTTTGGAAATTTTGTACGTAAATTTTATTGACGGCTGGCATTTGTTAAAATCCTCTATGAAGCGGAAAAGACTTCCCTCATCATGGTTCCATATCATAAAAATATCGTCTAAGTATCTTCTGTAGTAGAAAGGTTTCAAGGTGCGTCCCTCAATGAATGGGATTTCAAGTGTAGCCATAAAGGTGCTCGCGAAGTTTGGGGCCATTTTCGTGCCCATTGCAGTGCCACTGACCTGAAGGAAGTGCTTGCCGTTGAACTCAAAATGGTTATAATTTAGTACAAGTTCAAGAAGTGTAAACAGTACCTCGCCACTTACACTAGTTGATGAGTCAGATTTTACATATTCAGAAACCATAGCCGCTATTCCGTCATGGTGGAGTATGTTGGTGTACAGTGAGCAGACGTCCATGGTCACCAAAAAACTGCCGCCTGGGATGTCAAGACATGAAGTTTCGCAGATGAAGTGGTTTGTGTCCTTTAGGTAATAGAGAAAATTTGGGTGGATGTTTTTTATTAAGGAATTGATGAATTCTGATATATTTTCTGTTGATGTGCTGTTACTGGATACTATCGGACGTCCCGGATTCACCTGCCTTGTGTATTTTGGGGAGCAAATAGAATCGACCGGGAACAGAATGGGCCGGTAACATTGCTTTTAACATTTTGCCGGTAATTTTCTCGTCCCAGCGGAGATTGTTTAGGGTTACTTTTATCTCCCTTTCAAATTCGGGAGTCGGGTCCGTTGGAAGTTCTTTGTAGAATTTAGTGTGTGATAGCTGTCGTTCCCCTTCCTTTAAGTAGTCCGACGTGTTTAGAATTACTATGCAGCCCCATTTATCAGCCGGTTTGATAGTAATTCCAGTGTTTTTTCGTAGTTTATCGAGTGCCCTTCGTTCTGACTTTGATATGTTGTTTCGAAATGGCCGATTTTTTTCATACGCTCTGATGATATCTTTTTGAACTGCTGATATATACATATCGAGGTGTTTGTCCCTCTGCTCACCCGGACATCATGATTTGTCACTACCAATAACTCTATTCTCGCCCGTACAGTCCTTGCGATCATGAAAGTATTCACGGAGGCGGAGATTACGCGCAAAGTTATCGAGGTCTTGGTACAGTTCAAATTCATTGAATCTACCGGATGATGGACAAAAGGTCAAGCCTCTCGACAAAAGTTGAAGCTGAGCGGGTGTGAGTGTTGTGTTTGACAGATTGAGGACATTTTCCTCATAAGTTTTCGGCTGCTCTTGGCTATCACGTGGCACGGGAGTGTCAGCGTCATATTCGAGAGTAAGGATGTTTTGATTAGGATTGCATTGTAGTTTTGAGTTCCCATTTTTCTCCTCAAAGTTAGGTTGTGGTACGGGTGGTCCCTGGCGTTCTTGTACGGCCTCATTCCTATTTTCCTGTTTCAGAGCAGTGGAGCTACTGCAATCCCGCTTGAATTTTCTATCTTTTACTACTGAAATTTCGCCTCTCTTCTTTAGTTCTTATCTTTCCCGTTCTCTTGCCTCATGCTCTCCGAGATTAGATACCAATTTCTGCGTGGCTTCCGTGACACTGTATTCGGCAGCCTTACGCTCACTATGGTCCGCAATGACCCGAGTCAGTTGCAAGGACGCTTCTAGTAATATTTTTTCCCACTTCCCCCTTTCTGCTTCACTTAGTGTAGGCATTGAGGGGTTGCAGGCTAGGCGGAGGCCCTTAGGTGCAATTTTGTGAGATAGATATTTGGTTAGTTGTTCCGCGTGTTTTTCGTATTGCACCTGCTTTTCAATGATTTTCCTAATCGATAGAAATGAGTGGGACCATGCGTGTTTAAGACTGCCCGTACCTTTTGTTTCCCCGTGTCATTTGGAAGCCGCCGCCTTGGTCTTCGCCGCATTCGTCCGCCTGGTGTTGTAAGGCCTCGCTGGTGGGAGTGGCGACGTCGTCACTGCTGGGACCCTGGATGGCTCTTTGTGTCTCTCGGCTCCCTGTTGTTGAGTGGGTTTGGCACTAGAGTTTGCCGTGCAAGCCGTTGCCGCCGATCTCTGACTCACTGGTGGGACTCACTAGCTCGCTGGCCTCGCTGGTGGTAGTGGCGATATCGTCTCTGCTGGTGCCCTGGATGGCTATGTGTGTCGCTTGGCTCCTTGTTGTTGAGGGGGCTTGGCACTGGAATTGTCCGTGCAAGCGATTGCCGCCGATCTCCCTGCCGCCGACGTCCATCGCAGCTGCACCCTCGTGTGCTGTGCCAGCAGCGCGACTCCCTCGAAGCTTGCATGTTAGCCGTCAGCAGCCAGGAAGCGGCGCAGCGGGAGTGTTGAGAAACCATGTTCGACGTAATAGACGCCTGCTCCCAACAAATCATAGTGGCAGAGACGGCGGGCCTCTCTGCTGATTCGCTGTACCTCCATATTTATCCTTGTTGACAACGCTCCCGTTGTGCCATATCCCAATATATATATATATATATATATATATATATATATATATATATATATATATATATATATATATATATATATATACGGGATATGGCACAACGGGAGCGTTGTAAACAAGGATAAATATATTTATTTTCCAACAGTTTCAGGAGGGGTCCTCTCTTCATCAGGGGATGAGTTACACTAACAGGAACTTCAAACTTCGTTGCAGTCGCGTCCCTCCCGCCTTGGAAGATGTTTGCGAGAGTGAGAGAGAACTGAAGAAGAAAGAAAGAAAGAAAAAAGAAAACAAAAAGAGAAGAAAAAGACAAAAAGAATAAAAGGGGAAAAGGAAAAAAAGAAAGAAAAAAGAAAGTAAAAAAAGAGGAAGAACCACTCGCAACACCGAGAACAAAACCAAATGTCCGTATAGGTCCACATCCTGTTCCCATCCCCTGCCGGTCAGTTCTCGGCGTGTGTCGGGCCACCCAAGATTGTCGCCGCGGTGGCGGGAGAGGTCCGTGACGGCGTGCGTAAGGTAAGGGTTTCCCCTTAATGGGTTGGTCGGCTCTCTTTCATCTTCGTCGACGAAGATGAAAGAGAGCCGACCGACCCAATAAGAGAAATGAAAGAGAGCCGACCTTTCTCCATTAGTGGGACCGAGTTCATTTTTCATTTCCCGTAATAACGATCGAGGATAATGTTTAGCTGCTCCAGCGTGCGCAGTTTGTGGAAATTGCGTAATCTTAGATATAGCGTAGTCATTACTAGTTACCCAATCACTTCATACCACTTATTCCCATTTCAATGTGCATTAAAGTTGTTCTCTCCTCACAGGCTTGTGAAGACCGGAACTACAACGAAACATTCAGCTACGACAGCACCTTCAATTCTTTGTTTGCGTATGTCAAGTCAGACTTTTTGTTGTTTACGTACGACAGCGCCGACTCCTTTCTCAACAAGGTGAGAAACCTCGCTGTGAAATTTGTGTATGTAAGACATTTGCTAATGGCGTTTGTTAATGTATTGCTTGTATTTCAGTGAGTTGTAAATAGTGAGAGTTCATGCCTTTTTTCTGGTATTTTTTTTTCACAAAGACGCCATCATTTAGGTGCACTTGGGTCTGTGCCTTCAAACTCAATAACGACGTAAATACATTCACATAAACACGTGTACATCTTACTAGTAAATGTCATGAAAAACGACACTTTGGTGCAAGTTTCCTCAACAACCGAGACAAAAAAGGGACAGATACAGGTAATGAGAAGGACTTGCACTCTTATAAACTTCTTGTCTAACTGTCAAAACCTTGTCTGACTCCTAAATCATTATTTGAAATTCGTCCCCCGAATTACTCAGAAATGTGTTTTATCGGCGAAGCGCAAGTTACTCTCCATCGAGTCTCATACCTCACTCTTCCCACTCTATGCTTTTGCAAACCTCCTGTAAACACGTGGTAATTACCATTGGCGAGATAGTATTCCTTTGTCTTACACCCTTCTTTATTGGTATTTTGTCGCTTTCTTTATGAAGCACTACGGTGGCCGCTGATCCTCTATTGATTTCGTTCTGGATGTTTATACATGTTTCATCAACGCGCTGATTTCGCAGGTTTTTTAACGTGCACCTATATCTGGGCACACGGGCATCAAACGTTTTTGCCTCCATTTAAATACTGCGCCGCCGGCGGCATTTGATTCCGCGACCGGCGTGATAGCAGCTGCGCGCCTTGGCCTCTAGAGCACCGCGGCGGGGTGCGAAAATGAAGAAGAAAACAAGAAAGACTCGGGGAAATAAACAGAAAAGCAAAAAGAAACAAACAAGGCTGCCAAGCTTCGCACTGCCTTTGTACTTGGCAGTGCTAGAGCGAAGCTGCGTTAGAACTTTTTTGTTTGTGTGTGATATAATTTTCGTTGTGATGCAAACCTGATATAGTTTAGCAACCGCCGATACTGCATAACTGTCGTTTAAAAGCTTCAAAGAGCATTTATTTGAAATACTCGGAAAATACCAACAATAAAACTGCTGAATTGAGAAAAAGTCTGAATACATTTTACGCGGGTGCTATTTTGTTACTATATTAAAGAGCACATTCAGTGTCGCAAGGTCCAATGCACTGAATGTGGGCAATTCGAAAAATCTGTCGTAAAACTCATTAAATTGCTTTGAAGTAAATTTTAACAGCGAAGGTCTTCAGGCAGCTTCATTATATGTGTGTCATATGAGCATTCATATACGAATCGCAACTGGCACGCTAATAATGAAGGAGGCAACAGTTAGCGCTACAAAAAGGAATAGGTAAAGAATTGATGGCAGCGAGAAGTTATTGTCATATACGGCTAAATGCCATCGAAGTTGGGTAAATCACAATACTCACCACTGGTTCACTAAAAAGAAAAAGAATAAAAGCAAAAGTTAGCCCGAACCTATTTTCCGAAGCCGGTTGGGCTAAGTATTTCAGGGACAGCGTCATCACTAGCGACCAGCAATAGCGCCCAAGAGGGCAGCCCACGCTCCCGAGAAGGCAAGCTGTGATCCCTGAACAACAATGGCAGTGCCATCGAAATCCCAAGTATGTATCCCAGAGGGCTACCTTACAACAGGCAGTGGCTGCAAAATAACGGGGTTTTGGATATTGACCGTGTTTTGTCTACTCTCACGTCTGTGCGGTGCTCTGAGGAGCCTAGACAAGACATGCTTGTTCAACGGGAGTTATTATCTGATAATACAAAGCTTGAAGTAATGCCACATTGGACGTAGTTTCTGCTTTGAATGACGTCCAGGAACATAATAGTTCGCCATGGATTCATTACATGAACTTATATGTTACTGACACAGAGCAGGGGCACAGCACGGTATGCCCGGACAAGTCATAAACATACTAAGTGGCGTTCAGGATACGCTGGAGCAGATACGGGAAAGGGCGCCTGGTGATGCTGTCAATTAGGTTCACCTAATGATACGACTCCTCGCCAAGTCATGCCAAAAGTATGGTCTTGTCTGCAAGATGGAGCTATATGCCTGGTATTGCCTACCAATGGTTCTGAAGCAACCCAGAAGCAACTCTCTTCACATATGTAAGGGCTACAAACAACTTCAAGATAACCAAAAGAGTATTAAAAATCATCCTGTTTTGCTTTTTTACGGCTTAGTGCATAGTGCAACTTTCGACAATTTTTTAGAAGCAATGCTTATGCCACTTCTTAGGTTAACTTTCTTTTTCGCGCATGGCCGAAGCCACATACAAGGAAACGTATGACTTCTCTCTCATCCGTTAGGCGCGACAACCAGCTTCATCTGATGGCTATGTGAGATGTAATTGCCGCGTTTTCTTTTTTCTGAAGAAAAACATTTAAGTTCTTTAATGTAAGTTTAACAAAACCTGACATCATTCATGCGGTAGAAACTATAAAGGAATTGAGCTATATAACCAAGTGGTTCATCTCACTGAAAAGTGAAAGAATTAACAGTGGCTTCCATTTAACTTGAATTTCCTGGTGCGTCTGCGTGTTTCCCGCTTTTTATCATGGCTCAGTATGACGCGACACACCGACAAATCACGCACTTAGAATAACCAGTACGAAAGTTGAAGGAACACAGCGAGGTCCACAGCAAGGTGGTTTCGAGCAATTAAACATGTCGTGTGCAACAATCTGGCAGCCGTATTAGTACACCTGACGTCGAACATGTGGGGTCAAAATATTGTTTCATGGCGCGTCGCCAGCGACAATACCACAGTTTACCAATTTACTTTTCCCTGCTTTGGTGACTTCCATTCCTTAAACCAAAATAACTCTACTTACCTACACCCGGACGCAAAAACTGATATGGATAGGAGTCTGACAAAGTTGTTTTTGAAATATGTAACTGCTGGAAGCTCACGATACTCTTTCGTAGCAGATTTTTTGGTGTCCAAAAGTATGACTGCTCATTAGGGGTTAATAAATATATGTAATGACATAAAAAGGTGACAGCGTGTGAGGTGCCACAATAATTAAATGCCACTATTCTTATACATTACATCGTAGATACACTGGCATGCATGCCAGCGCTTTCTTTTTATTTGTTTGAAGCTGACCTGCAGTTTGTGTTTCGCCGTTCGTTTGTCTTTCAGCCCGTCAGAATTACACTATATGTTAGTCTAGCTATGTACTGCAGGAAAATGCCTGATGTATTTTGTGGTATTTAAAGCGTGTTATGCAGAATATGCTTATGATAATACCAAATACGTGTTTGCTGTAGCTTTTCTGTTTGGAAGTATTAATCAATTCGGGACTTTCGGTAACAGAATCTAAGTGATAAAAAGACACGGCGTTGTGGCGGGCTGGGGCAATTTTGTTTATCTGGAGAACTGATAATAAATTGTACAGGGTCCTCCAGCATTCATAGTGTAGCTGGGAACGAACGTTTCACCGTCGCACCGAGTCCTTCAGTAAAGGTAGCACTATGGCGGACGTAGGCTTTGTTTTTGATAAGTGGGAAAAACACCGACGGGCCTTTCTTCCATATTATACGCCGTCTGGCGCTGGTGCGATTTTTCCGATAGGTTGATGAAAACCAAGAAAAATTAAAAAATTAAATGGCTAAAATGGATTGTCTAGGGTGATATAGTGCATGTTAGGTGTTTTATGCGTTAACATTAGAGCCATTAAACTATATTAAATTAGTACAAGCAGCTGTTTCGTATGAAAAAACAGCAGGATGTCAGGTTTATGGTATTTGTTATGACAAATTGGAAGCGCAAGAAACCGGACAAAGTAATATGCACACATTGAGCGCAGACTGACGCTTGAGTGTAATCGTAGCAGAGATATATATCACAAAAGACGAGACAAAAAAGATTACAAAGGGAAGGGCCAACAACAGGTGGAGTGAAGACACGGAATCTCACAATCTGAAAGGAATGCGGAGAGTTATTTGACATAAATAAAAGTGTTATTCTGCATAAAAACTACCTCGCCTATCTCCCTTACCAAATATTGGTATGAGACAAAAGTGAAAAGTGTCTTCACGGAGGTAGTTGAGCGTTTATTGTGCATCGTGTCACTGCAAATGGGTGAAAGAATGAATGATACAGCAACAAATTGCAATTTCAAGTAAAGAAAAACTTGCGTGCAACCCCTCAAGCAAAAGGAATGTACATAATGAGCACACACAAAACGAGTGCGCAATAACAATTGTTACTGCTTGACACCTAAAGACCAACTCTGGTGACCGTTCGAGGTAAGTGGGTATCGATGAAATAAAGTAAGTAAGTTCATTTGCCCGTTTGCGCCACTCATGTAAACTGCAAGCTTGAGAGTTTCGCAGGTTTCTTTTTCAAATGAATCGTATAACTTGCCTCGAAACGCTCACCTCACTTTCCAAAGTCAATGCAACATTGTGCATGGTACGTTGAGTTTTGCCTGGCGGAAGCGATGGAGCTGGTTTGTCACTGCAGCGTCTGCTTGTCTGCTATAAATTCTGTGAATTTGGCCTGCGCTTCATTTCCTGAGCGTGCGATTCTGTTTTTTGTGCTGGTAGGTGTGCGATGAGTGGCAGGTGGTGTTGGGTCGTGAACCACACATGATTCGCCATATATTCGCTCTAACAGCGTAAAAGTCTTAGCCGATTGCAGCGGATGGCGTGGACAGGAAGTGCCATCTGGTGGTCGTTTTGCGCAATAAGGTAGTTTACCCTAATGTTTACGTCGCGCGTAGAAGCGCACTCGATTGGGTTTTGGTTTACGTGTTACAGCTTTCGGTAATCAAAAATTACTTTCAAATTCGTTGATCATTTCAGCTGTTGGGCGCATGACCAGACTGTCTCGGGAACACAAAAGCACCATTTTCCTGACATGGTAAAAAACTCGCCGGAGTTCACCTGCTAAGTGCGCTCTTCAAACAGAAAAATTTTCGCACAAAACAAACGCACAAGTATAAACAAGACAAGTGCGAACAAGGGTCACAACTATTTTTTTTTCGTGCGTGAGTAGTGTGCTCCTGTTCTAAACGTGACCGCGGCAGCAAGAGAATCGACCTTTACGCTTTCTCGATTCACGAGTACTGATAATCACGCGCGCAGAAGAGACCATGCTTTATGGAGGCGGAGCAATTGACACGCTATAGACAACAACATTTTGAGCGTGTCCAAAAGTTTATCCAGCATGAGCTCGTTGAGTCAACTCGCTACTGTTTACAAAAACGCGTTGAAGTGGCAGAGCTCTGAAGACCGCCAAATAGTGTATGATGTATATAGGTGGCATGCACTAAGTATCGTTGGCCATGCCGCTTTGTGGCCTAGTGCTCAGCGCTGCGGATGGGCAGGTCGCAAGTTCAAAGCCTCGCGGCAGAATTTTCTCTCTGATAATTTTTTCAATGCAATCTGTTAGTACATACGTATACATTTTACAACGTCATAAGCGTGACGGAAGTGCATCAGTAGAGCGGTGGGGGCCCCGGCATAAATCACTTTCATGCTAAAAACGCTTCCCCTATCTCCCTAGTGCTCCCATATACATATGCGAACAAAACACAGGTTCGTAGAATTTCAGGTGCGCCGCCACACATAGCGCTATGCACAGACAGGTAAGCACCTTGTGCAGGCTTTAGCGTGTTTGCAATGCTCCCACGATCGCACATCCACGCAGCTCCTAATATAATCTTTACAGCAAGACGATGATATGCAGAATCCTCATTATACGACAGCTTAAAAAAGATTGATATTTTTGGCACCAATCCGGTTTTTGCAGGGCCTACCTTCACTTGGCTTTTCCTGTCAATCTTTGAACACAATCGCTGCATTTTTTGGTGGTGGAACAAAGAGAAGGAACGTTACGTATACTAGCGCATCTTTTTACTTATCGATTGTGCTCCTATGGACAGAACTAAGCTAAGAATATACAAATCTCTGAGGAAAAGTGGACTAGATTGTGTTTCACGCACGGTTTCCCGCGAGACAATACATTGTGCTTTCTTATACTTGGGTTGTTTTTATTGCGATTGCGATAGCAATCGTTTAGACAGTCTCAGCTAGATTTCACCGTCGACGTCGATGTCGTGCAACGTATATGTAAACGTCTCTCTCTCTCTCTCTCTCTCTCTCTCTCTATATATATATATATATATATATATATGTGTGCGTGTGTGTGTGTGTGTGTGTGTGTAACGTAAGAAGGTAGCGATGGTTAGGAGGTAGTAGAAGAGGCAGAGAAGGAAGAAGTGCAGAATAGATTAAACATGGCGTATGAGCCACGCCACGCCGCCCATTCATCATAGCGTCACACGAGTCGAGAGGATGAAGACCCCCAGCCACTTCAACAGTGTCTCATCATCGACGCAGTTCTCCACAAGACGCCGTGACCATACATCGACTACGGATTCATCTCCTGGCTGCAAACAGCGACCAGCACCATGCCAGAATCATCGACTGCCCTTCCCATCCCCAAGTACACCGGAGCAGCGGACGATGGACCTGTACAAGACTGGTTCGACCTGTTCGAGCTCCACGCAACCGCTGCATCATGGTCGGAACAGGAGATGATCATCAACTTTACCGACTACGTCTCCGGTGAGGCCTTGAAATTCTACTTCACGCACACATTTTAAAACAATGAGTCATGGGAAAAGATAAAACAAAAAATGATCATTTGGTTTAAAGGAGACATTGACGACTACGACGAAGATTTGCTTATAACCGACCATTCACAGACAACCGCGCTCAGTCGCCGAAGTCAAAAGCACTGCTCACGCATTGGGACACTGAAAATGAATCAGCCTTTGAAACAAGAGCAATTAAAGCAACCTTTCACTGAAAGCCAGCCAGATCTGTTTGCAGGAAGAGTGTACCTTCAACCGCACCACGTTTTGCAACTGCCCGATCGAAAACCAACCTTTACGTCATTACTGCACCGTAGCACTCACATTAGGGAGACACCCTGTGCACAGTACTTTCCGTCTCACGCACTTCGACCACCTCCTTTCGTCGCTTGGCTCATCAGTTGCTCACAGCACTCACCTCGCTTCTCACATGCTTACTACGGTTGATATAGAGATGAGGAACCCTGAAAATACTCAGCCAGGCTCTGGCCTTTCTGGGCAGATGGATGCGTCGGAACAGACTAACTCGTTAGTTACACAGAAATAGAAACATTTTCGACTGAAATCTGACCAAACTACGCCTGATGCGGTGTCACCATCCAGTGCACGGCACGTGGGAGTCTTAGCAACAGAGGAGGCTCGGAACCATCAAATCGCACACGTTGCCGCGAGCTAGAAGCATCCATTAGAAACGGCGTCACAAGAGCCTCCGAAGAGTCTCCAGTAAATTCGAGCGCACAACATTCGTTACCCGAAATGCAGCATAACAGTCCACTGACTACCATCTGCCTACTGGACACCCCATCGAGTTGCCCAGAAAATCAGTGACATGTTCAAAAATGGCTGCCACCTCAACACCACCAGTGCCAGCAAAATCAAGCCCAAGAACAACAGAGTCTGGAAGGGCTACATCAACAAGGACGACGATGAATGGAATCATCTTAGGAAGAACACACACGGTTTATGGAAAGCCGTTTACAAACGAGTCATCCAAACCGACGACATATTCAAGATTTCTCGCTCGAAACAAAGAAAGCATCAAATCCAGGATATTTTTCCAAAGGACGTCGAGTAAGTTTTCTCCAGTCGAGATCAAGGCTTAGGCAACACGACATACAACGTCGAGAAAGGCGCCAAACCATACCCTGTATTCCGCAAAGACGCAGAAATCACCGCACCAGCCTCGGTCAACAAGCACGCAAATGAGTGGCGCTTGCATGGGTTCCAATCCAGAAATAGCACGACACCTGCGCATACATCCAGCCAATGTTTCAAGGCCAACACACCACGTTGATTGATCGCAAGAACGGCGGCTGTTTTCCCTTCTGATTCCACGCTCAAAGCATGCTTATGTTGTCCAGAGCGCAAGAGCCAGCCTCGCCCTCCAGAGCTGTACTTGATACCCCAGATTGCTGTCCTCTCCTGTGAAGCTATAGTGTGTAAACGGAAACTTCTTCGGACATGGAATGATCTCTTTATGACAGTGTTCACATCTAAGTCGTGCATGTTCAGTTTTCATTTCTGTTCGTCTGACGCGACTTCTTTCGGGGGAGGGGGGAATCCTGTAACGTAAAAAGGTAGCGAAAGAAGTGCAGAATACAATAAACATGGCGTATGAGCCAGGCCACGTCGCCCATTCATATATATATATATATATATATATATATATATGCAAGACAAAAAATCCAGAAACAAGACACTAGGGCACCGAAGCGAGCGTAGGAACTTCGCGTCGTAAATGCGAGGTTCCGTAGTTGGTTCCTTTTTAGTGGTTCAGTGTTTAACACTGAGCCACCAAATAGGTACCTCCTTCGTCGTTCAAACGGCAAGTTTTAGATTTATATCTACCACTTACCGCTGTGTGCGAGCATATCGGGGCGGGGGATCAACTATCGCGTTTTCAGCATTGTCAGCAAGATTGCGCAATGAGCGCGCAGCAGCTGTCATCTCTCACGCGTACTTTGGCCCGCGCAGAGAAGGGGAAAGGACGATCTCTCGGGCGCTTTTATCTCTCGGTGGGGAGGATTATACGTCTTGGCTGGGGTGGGTCTTGCACTGGAACAGTTCTGTTGTAGTTCCGGGGCGCACAAATGTCACTGTAATGTTGCACAGCCTCTGTTTGTGAAACGGGCGCACTTTTCAAACCCAACGAAGTAACAAAAAAAACTGAGACGCTTATTCGCGTGCATCTGTATCCGTGAGTACGTTTCGTGTGTCATTTGTGCGTGATAAACGCGGAGCACATTTCGATCTGCTTCCCATTCTGCACGTGACCTTCCAATTTGATGCTATCGTGTTCACTGCTTCGCCATTGCAGCAAAGCTGTGACTTTTCATTCGATGAAAAGGTCCGTGTACGGAGGTGTTTCGCTAACAAAGAATGATAGAGAATGTTACAGAAATTATAATTTTGAAGTTTTGATAGCGACTTAGTAGGTGTACTGTTTTTGGACACTTCAGGTCTGTCTGGGATTTCCACAGTAAGTGGTTCGTCTATGAAAACCCTAAGGAATATTTATATGAAAGTAAAAACAACCTGTTTGCTTGATTTGGATCTTGATAAATCAGTAATCGGAGGACGTGATCAAGTTCCAGGCTAAAGAATATGTTATTTTATGTGTTCTAATGCTATATTTCTTGAGCCAAGTCTGAGGCTAACTTTTGATAAATGGAGGTGATAGTGAGTTGTTTGATAAATTCGTTTTTAAATTTTGCCATACGCCAGATTTTCATACTACCACCCGTGTGCGATTGTTTAATATCAATGTCCTTTTCGTGTGAAAGCTGTTTCAAGACTTCGTGTTCTTGATAAGTTAAGTTCTTCTTTTTATACTGTATTTTGTTGTACACGAGAGCTCTCTCGAAACAAGTTTATGTAACCCAACCACAATCCCCTCCTCCGCTCTCTCACAGCCACGTATACAGTGTTGTCCTCTCCTCCTCTTTTATTAAAAGGTTCTGCAACAGCTTTTTGCGTGATCAGAAAATGCAGCCGATCTGTAGTATTGACTCTGGAGAGCACGCGAGCCAAATATTATGGCGCAACACGCGGCCTGGAATTCAAAAGAAATTATCAAAATCAGTTATGAAATGCTTTCCCTTCTCTTGAAAAATCACTGAATACGCTTGAAAATCACTCGTAAACAGTTCATCTATTAGCCAATTGCTGATTTGAACATAGTTCACTCGGTCATTAGAGGCATTGTCGTGACAAGCCATGACTTGTACAAGCGCACGCGTGATCACAGTGAAAAAAGTCGTGCATTCAAAGAAAAAAAAGTGCTCAAGGATACAAGGCGCACGTGACGTTATGATGAGCGCGCGGCCATTTCGCTACCTTCACATACGTAAAGCTACTTATTATGTCACGTGAATGGATTGTCAGATATATGACTGATGTGAACGTTATAATCAAGAGTTGCGTGTCTTGCAATGACATGACAACATGCCACACTCGAGTTGCTTATACGCTTAAGGATGGTACACACCGGCGACTAGCAGTGGTCGCGCGACTATTTGCGACTGGTCACAAACAGTCGCGAATGGTCACAAATGGTCGCAAAGCGACTGCTTTGGCCAGTCGCTTCCTGACCAATTTTCAGTCGCGTGACTGCAATCGCAAAGCTGTTGGAACCAATTAGGGATGCTCAATTTTTGTTTTTTCTTGTTTTTTATGCGCTGGCTTCTCGCCGCCAGATAAAAACGAGTGCGTTGCTCTGGGTCTGTGGCACCATGGCCATCACGGAGTATTTGGTTTGGAAATGGTGGGGCGCAGCACCTTGAGCAAAGTGTCGAATTTACGTGGCGGCATTTGCAAGATAAACACCATCAAAATAAACAGAAAATAGATTATACACTATCTCTCCCCCGTATTCTGTATCGTTTGTTCTCTTAAGCTTGACTTGTCACCGCCTTCTTTGCAGCGAGTTCGGAACGCGTTTGTGCTTCATGCCTTGGCAACGACTGGCAACTCCTGATTGACACCACGTTCGAGACACGTTTGGTGCTGCATTGGAGGCTGTAGCAAGTCAAGATAATTCAAGAGCGTTTCTGAATACGTACGCCTCTCGGAAATACTCCTCGTCGTCTCAGCGCAGCTCAGGAGGAAGGCTGCTTTCATGGCCGGCTAACTCCCGCGATCGAAGGGACGGTCACACCCACCAGCGGCTTTTTTTATATGGAGGCATCTGTGCACCAGCACAATGACAATGTTTTGTTCTTCGCTTGATTCTAACTCCTTGATGCTCTTGGGAACGCTGTGCAAGAACGGTCAAAAACAATAAATGTGGTGTGCTCGGTTTGCTCCACTCACTCAACTGGCGGTGATTGGCTGATCGGCGCCAGTCTCTAGAGCTCCCGCTGATAACGAGATGCGGACGTGACCTCTCCGGTTTTGCAACTGCCGGTCGCTCGCACTGGTGTGAACATCAGGCACTTTTTGGGCGCCAGTCTCTAATGGTCGCGTGACCACTACTAGTCGCCTGTGTGGTGCCCCTGCCATTAGATGTGACCCGGTGCGCATGCGGGCCGCGTTCGTTTTGTCGAGTCACGCCAGCGATGCTACACCAGGCGCCGATCTGCCTGACACACACCTATATATATATATATATATATATATATATATATATATATATATATAATATATATATAGATATAAGGGAAGTAAGTGTATACCTAAGGCTCGTTTTTCCGTGTTTAACACAGTATAATGAGATCAACAGACAGTAATGCCAAGAATGTACAGGAGAAGTTATTAGAACCAATGAACTGTAAATAAGAAGAAAGAAGAAAGAAAAGTGAATGAAAAAAATAACCAGCCGTGAGCAGGAATCGAACCTACGACCTTCGAATAACGCGTTTTGATGCTCTGACCACTGAGCTATCACAGCGGCCTGCCCTCCATCCACTTTTTGGGGTTTATATGTGAATTTAGAAGTAGGAGTGGCAGTCAGCGCTATCTATAAGTCAAATGACGAGTGTGAAAACACTCTTATGCGCATGTTTGGCGTCACGTAGCACGTGAACTTATTGTGAGCGGGCAGCTGATTAATTGTCCCTCTTATACAACCTAAACACACCATGTCTGCCAGTACGAGACCCTCGTTCAATGAAATAAGGGAATAAGTGTATACCTAAGGGCTGAGTGACGCCAAACATGCGCATAAGAGTGTTTTCACACTCGTCGTTGGGCTTATAGATGGCGCTGACTGTCACTTCCTACTTCTAAATTCACATATAAACCCCAAAAAAGTGGCTGAAGGGAAGGCCGCTGTGATAGCTCAGTGGTTAGAGCATCTAACGCGTTATTCGAAGGTCGTAGGTTCGATTTCTGCTCACGGCTGGTTATTTTTTCATCCACTTTTCTTTCATCTTTCTTCTTATTTACATTCCATTGGTTCTAATAACTTCCCCTGTACATTCCTTCGCATTACTGTCTGTTAAATTTCATTAATATATATATATATATATATATATATATATATATTGTTGCGGGTTCGCGGCTATGCAGCTATGCGGGCGGTGCGAAGAAGAAGACGACGACGTTGGTGGGCTGTTCGAAAATACACAACGGCTGCCATCTTGACTGCTGGAGTACTTTTCTACTCTAAAGTAGTAAATACATTCGCAACATTTTTGGTGGTGGTGCTGGGTACGACGCAAGACGGAACTTCGAAGCGGACGTGTTCTCGACTGCCCGACCATGGCAACAGAAACCAATTCTGCCGCTCCTGTTTCAGCCGCGACTCCGGCGCAGCCTGTACAGCCGGTCGTATTGACGCAACCGCGCGACCCTGGCAACTTCTGCGGCACCGACCATGTTGACGTTGACGACTGGATTCCGAAGTTCGAGCGGTTTGCAGCAGTGTACCGGTGGGACCCTACGATGATGCTCGCCAACGTTGGCTTCTATCTCTGCGGAACAGCTGGCGCGTGGTTCGAGGCTCATGAAGCGGACATAACCAGCTGGGATACTTGCAAACAGAAGCTTCGTGACCTGTTTGGTAAGGCCGTTGGACGCCAGCGGGCCGCTTCTAAAGAACTCTCTGGTCGGGCACAAACTACGACCGAATCATATGTCACCTACATCCTTGACGTTCTCGCCCTTTGCCATCGTGCCGACCCCAACATGTCCGAGGAAGACAAAGTAAGCCATTTTACTTAAAGGCATTGCAGATGATGCTTTCAACATACTGGTTTCCAAAGACTGTTCCACCATTGATGACATCATCAAAGAGTGCCGCCGATTCGAAGAGCTGAAGAGTCGCCGGGTCGCCAAGAATTTCTTGCGACTTCCGAACACGGCCGCTACCGTCATCTTGCGAGGACCTTCAGCCGCCATGCAGTCAACCACATAACAACGAGAGTGTAGTTCGCATCGTTCGTAGAGAAATCGAGGCCGCGTCTCCGTCTTTTCTGACCCGCCCATCTGATGATCGACCAACGATCTCGTTGATCCAACAGGTCGTGAGAGAGGAGCTGGCAAACGTTGGGCTGCAGCCTGTATGTTCGTTGACGGAACCTCGGGTCAGTACCATAGCGCCTTCTCCTGCACCAGAAAGATTCCGCCGCTATCGTGATCCTGCTCAGTGGAGGACACAGGACGACAAGCCTATATGTTTTCATTGTCATGGTGTAGGACACATCTCCCGCTACTGTCGTTTCCGCACGTATCCACCTCGGTCGTTTCCTGGCTATCGACGTGACGACAACCACCGGCCCCTGCAGTATGGCGCTCGTGACGATGGACCGTACAATGGCACTCCTGCGACACCAGTCCGCCGGTCCAGCCGTTCGCCGTCCCCGCATGACCGTCGCTCCAGGTCACCTCAGCACCGCCGCTATTCGTCGCCCCACCCTAGTGGACGCCCTTCTTCGGAAAACTGAGCAATGCAGCTCCCGGAGGTGACGCTGCATTGGACTCCCGACCTGAAAACCCTCTGCTGACCTTGACTACGGACAAGAACCTGCTTGATGTAGAAGTGGATGGCCTTCCTGTTACTGCCCTTATTGACACCGGCGCACATATTTCAATTCTGAGCTCTGACCTCCGTGCACGATTAAACAAGGTCCTTACGCCGCCAGAGTCCCTATTTGTACGTGTCGCTAGTGGAGCGACCCCGGCTGTGCTCGGAATGTGCACCGCGCGTGTGAGATTCGCCGACCGCCAGACGTCCGTTCTATTCCATGTTCTCGCTCACTGTCCACATGACGTCATCCTTGGACTCGATTTTTTGTCCGACCACTCCGCTGTAATTGACTGCTCAGCCGGCGTCGTGCAACTTGACTTGCCTGCGGCCACCGAAGAGTCGAAGATGGTACAGAACAAGCTTTCGTGCGCTGAGTTTGTTCGCCTCCCACCCCAAGCCCTAACTTGTGTCACAGTTGAACCATATCCCAGTGTTCCGGATGGGGATTACGTGGTCTTTCCCTCTCCCGGTGTTTTACTGGCCCGCAACGTTTCCTCCCCGTACACCATACTAACTGTCACAGCGAACAAGACGTGCCTTCCTCTTCTGAACTTCGGACTCAGCCCTCAAATCCTACCACAAGGCATTGTTCTCGCCACTCTTTCGCCGTCACACGAGTGCCAGATCTCATCAGTGTCACGTGAACTGGCCACAGTCGCCTCCCCGAACCCGCATAGCACCGACGCAGCCAAATCTACACGGCTCAACAATGTAACTAAGATGATTGCCTCAGACCTGTTGCCGTCTCAGGTCAAAGACCTCACTGATCTTCTCACGAGCTATTCGGACATATTTGACTTTGACGGTAGGCCCATAGGTCAAACATCGCAAGTCAAACATCGCATTGATACCGGTGATGCAGCTCCAATTCACAGGCGTCCCTATCGAGTGTCACCATCAGAGCGCCAAGTTATCCAACAGGAGGTGAATAAGATGCTCACAAAAGGCATCATAGAGCCCTCATCGAGTCCGTGGGCGTCCCCTGTAGTCTTAGTTAAAAAGAAGGACAATACCTGGCGTTTCTGCGTGGACTATCGGCATTTAAACAAGGTCACCAAAAAGGATGTCTACCCGCTTCCTCGTATTGATGATGCCCTGGACTGCCTTCATGGCGCAACCTATTTTTCTTCGATAGACTTACGCTCCGGTTACTGGCAGATCGCCGTGGACGACCTCGACCGGGAGAAGACCGCCTTTGTAACGCCTGACGGTCTCTACCAATTCAAGGTAATGCCGTTTGGCTTGTGCAATGCGCCGGCGACGTTCGAGCGGATGATGGACACGCTTTTGCGCAGCTTTAAATGGTCTATCTGCCTGTGTTATCTGGACGACGTGATTGTGTTTGCCCCAACCTTTAAGTCTCACCTCGAGCGCCTTTCCTCAATTCTTTCAGTATTTCGAGAGGCTGGGCTCCAACTTAATTCTTCGAAATGCCATTTTGGGCATCGCCAAGTTACTATTCTAGGGCATCTCGTTGACTCCTCCGGCATCCGCCCCGATCCCGACAAAGTCCGAGCTGTCCTGGATTTTCCTGTACCGACTTGTGTCAAGGACGTTCGAAGTTTTGTGGGCCTATGCTCATATTTCCGACGATTTGTCAGAAACTTCGCAGAGGTCGCACGCCCCCTCACTGATCTTTTGAAGAAAGATGTACCATTTGAGTGGGGTCCTGATCAAGGCACGGCCTTTTCCCAGCTCATAACACTTCTGACCACGCCACCGATTCTCGCCCACTTCGACCCGTCTGCTCCAACCGAGGTCCGCACTGATGCTAGTGGCTACGGTATTGGCGCGGTTTTAGCCCAGCGTCAATCCGGTCACGATCGAGTTCTTGCGTATGCCAGCCGGCTCCTTTCTCCTGCCGAACGCAATTACTCTATTACGGAACGCGAGTGCCTGGCCCTTGTATGGGCAGTTGGTAAATTCCGCCCCTATTTATATGGCCGGCCTTTCACAGTTACCACTGACCATCACGCTCTATGCTGGCTTTCAGCCCTCAAAGACCCAACGGGGCGCCTTGCTCGTTGGGCTCTGCGCCTCCAGGAATTCACATACACAGTGGTTTACAAGTCTGGCCGTTTACACCAAGACGCCGACTGCCTCTCTCGGTACCCCGTTGACGCTCCAGATCTAGTAACCGACGACGCGTCCATCTGTATTTCCTCGCTCTCTGCTTTCGGCAACATGGGATGTGAGCAACGGCGTGACGCGTCCCTACGAGAGCTAATCGACCGCCTGAACACAGGCTGTACAGACAGTTCGCTTCGCATGTTCGTTGTCATAGACGGCATTTTATACCGCCGCAACATGCACCATGTGGGAAACGAACTACTACTCGTAATACCCACTCATTTGCACTCGACCGTACTTCAGCAACTACATGATGTACCAACGGCTGGCCACCTTGGTGTTGCCAGAACGTACGACCGTGTCCGCCGACGCTTTTTCTGGCCCGGCCTCTACCGTTCTGTACAACGTTATGTTAGGTCTTGTGAGTCGTGCCAACGCCGCAAAAGGCCAGCGGTACACCCCGCCGGGCTCCTTCAACCGATCGACGTACCTGCCGAGCCTTTCTATCGTGTCGGCCTCGACCTGCTGGGCCCTTTCCCTCTTTCTACCGACGGTAACAGGTGGGTCGCCGTCGCCATAGATTACTCGACCCGTTTCGCAATTACGAGACCTCTTCCAAGCAGCTGCGCTACAGATGTCGCCGACTTTTTGATTCAAGACGTCATCTTACATCATGGCGCTCCTCGTCAACTGGTCACCGATCGCGGTCGCTACTTTTATCTAAGGTAATCGACGATCTACTTCGTTCTTGTGCAACCAAGCACAAGCTTACGACGGCCTACCATCCTCAAACGAACGGCCTCACAGAACGTCTGAATCGCACGCTCACTGACATGCTCGCCATGTACGTGTCGACGGATCATCGTGACTGGGACATTGCGCTACCCTTTGTCACTTTCGCTTACAATAGCTCACGCCACGACACTGCTGGATATTCTCCCTTTTACCTTTTGTATGGAAGAGACCCGACATTGCCGTTCGACACGCTTGTACCCAACCCTGCCAACCTGTCCACAGCATATGCTCGCCGCGCTATTAGCACCGCAGAGAAAGCCCGTCAGATTGCCCATCAGCGCCTTTCGGACTCGCAGCTCCGTCAGAAACGTAGCTATGACAGCCACCATCGGGACGTCCACTTTAGTCCAGGTGACCTCGTTCTTCTGTGGACTCCGTCGCGGCATGTTGGTCTGGCTGAAAAGCTTCTACCCAAGTATTCCGGACCTTATCGTGTGCTACGGCAGGTAACTGATGTTACCTATGAAATAGCACCTCTAAACCCTTCGATACCTTCCACATCTTCCGACATCGTCCACGTCGCTCGCCTCAAGCCGTACATCTCGTCCAACACCTGCTAACAAGCGCCGGGTCGGCGCTTTTCGCCGCCGGAGGTCGATGTTGCGGGTTCGCGGCTATGCAGCTATGCGGGCGGTGCGAAGAAGAAGACGACGACGTTGGTGGGCTGTTCGAAAATACACAACGGCTGCCATCTTGACTGCTGGAGTACTTTTCTACTCTAAAGTAGTAAATACATTCGCAACATTTTATATAATATATATATATAGTTCAGTGGATCCTCGGTGAGCGGTCACAACGTTGTTTCTTTCGACGTTTTGGCCTAGAGCCTGGTCTTTATCTGGATGATCCGGATGCAATCCTTATGAAGGCCAGACTCTAGGCCGAAACGTCGAAATAAACCATGTTGTGACCGCTCACGGAGGATCTACTGGACTATATGCAACGCTACGGCCCCTCAACCACCATGCCTGCCTATATATATATATAGGGAAAGAAGTGTCTACTTAAGGGCTCGTTCTTCCATGTTTTGACAAATTAATAATGCAATCTAAAAGACAATACAATAACGCCAAGGAAAGTATAGGAGAGGTTATTAGACCGAATTGTTAGGTAAATGTGAAGAAAGAAAAGTTGCACCCACATTTGTTTCTTCACATTTGCTTTACAATTCGGTCTAATAAGCTCCTCTATACTTTTCTTGGCATTATTGTCCGTTATATTTCGTATATATATATATATATAAATATATATATATATGTATATATATATATATATATATATATATATATATATATATATATATATATATATACTGTAAGGCAAGGTTTTGGCTGCAAGGCACTTCTTTTACTTGCCGAGCCTCTGCCCACAACACAGAACACAGGTCAGACTGATGATGATGAGTAGGTACATGTGATAAGACGACGGGTATGAATAATGGAATGGAATGGAATAGAAAAACTTGATTTCGGTCCTGCAGGACGCGCTTAGCGCGTAGCGGGCGTCTTCCACGTAGGGACCGACAGGGAGTACCTGGCGGCCGCTTCGTGGGCCTGCTGGACGGCCCATCGCTGGTCGGCGAGAAGTGAGCTCCTGAGGGACCTCTCCCACTTGCTTGAGGTAGAGTCGGGAGGAGTTGTTCTACACTCCCAGAGCATATGTTCGAGTGTCGCTGTGTGTCCACATGATGGGCATGTGTCGCTGGGGTATGCATCGGGATAATAAACGTGAAGCGTGGCAAGGTTTGGGTACGTGTGTGTCTGTAATAGGCGTAGGGTTAATGCCTGCGGTCGGTTAAGTTTCGGATGTGGGGGTGGAAAAATGCGGCGTTCCAAGTAAAAGTGCTTTGTAATTTCATTGTACGTAATTGGTGCATTCCGATTGGTATCCAACCCAGCAAGATGAGGTTGCCCTGTGGCAGTGCGGTCGGTAAGTGCGCGCGCTGCATCATGGGCGATCTCGTTGAGGTTGGGTAGGGCACCCGGCACCTGGCCGAGATGGGCGGGGAACCAGATGACAGTGTGGTGCTTCAGGGCACTCGGGTCCGCATTGCGCAGGATACGTAACGCCTGGTCGGAGATGACTCCGCGTTCGAAGGCTTTGATGGCCGGCCTGGAGTCGCTGTAGATGAATTCCCGTTTGCTGTCGAGCATAGCTATAGCTATAGCTACTTGCTCCGCTACTTCGGGGTTTCGGGTGAGGATTGTGGCTGAGGTAAGAGTCTGCTGCGCGGATGATACCGCGACCGCGGCGAAGGCTTGGTTGTTGCGATAGGCAGCGGCGTCCACGAACGAGACGTTGTCCGCTTCCATGTCTATGCGCTTGAGAATGGCGGTCGCCCGCGCAAGGCGCCTGCCTCTGTTGTATTCAGGGTGTACATTTCGTGGTATGGGAGCGATCGTAATAAGGTCGCGGATTTCACGGGGAATTAGAGTCAACTCTGGGGGGTCCCTGGCCCTCGAGGAGTAGAAGCCGAGCTCGCGCAGAATATGGCGGCCCGCCTTGGTTGTAGTGAGTCGGGTCAATTGCACACGTTCCTGAGCTTCGGCGATCTCTTCTAGCGTGTTATGTACGCCAAGCTCGAGGAGTTTGTACGTTGGAGTGGTGATAGGGAGGCCAAGGGCTCGTTTGACCACCTTGCGAATAAGCGCATTGAGTTCATCGCGCTCAGCCCGTAGCCACTTGTGTATAGCGGCAACGTACGTAAAATGGCACAAAACAAACGCGTGTACGAGACGCAGCAGGTTGTCTTCTTTGAGGCCATGGTGCCTGTTGGCTACTCTACGTACGAGTCGTATGGCATTCTCCGTCTTAGTCCTGAGCTTGTGTACTGTTTGGGTGTTGGTTCCACGGGACTCGATGATCATGCCGAGGACCTTGATGGTGTCTACCCTGGGTATAGTACGACCATCTCTGGTGTGGAGGGTGATATTGCGTTCCGCCGGAGGTTTCCACCCTTTGGGCTTGGCACCCCGGCGTTTGGGCAAATATATCAACAGCTCCGACTTCGCAGGTGAGCACCTGAGACCGGTGTGGTCGAGGTAAGACTCGGTGGTGTCGATAGCCTCTTGCAGGGCGGACTCAATGAAGCCATCTGACCCTGCTTATTTTCCCCCCACGCGTTAGCGGCCAGCCCAGACGCGTCATAGACGGAAACGGAACGTCGAACGACTGACTTCAGACACAATACGTGGACAATCTTCGAACCACGACAGTGACGATCCGAAGAAAGGTCGGTGGAACTGACACGGTAGTTCACCGGGAACGTTTTTTCATCGATTGTATACGGTCCAATGAAGCGTGCATGAAATTTGTCACACAATCCTGGAGTACGATTGGGCGTCCAAAGCAACACTTCATCTCCCGGACTGAAGGAGACGTCGCGATGACAGCTGTCGTAGCGTGGCTTGCGATCTTGCTGATTGGCTTCTGTATTAGGCGAGCCCGTTGCCGACGTTCCTCGAGCCATGTGATGAACTGCTCTGATACGGTTGCCGAGGCGTCAGTTGGCACATTTAGGAAAGAGGCGTCGATGGTGAATGTCGGTGAACAGCCGTACACGAGGTAGAAAGGCGAGTAGCCAGTAGTTCTTTGAACAGCAGTGTTGTGGGCAAACGTCACAAAAGGAAAAATCGTATTCCAGTTGTCGTGGTTTGGTGCGATGTACGTCGATAGCATGTCTGTTAGTGTCAGATGAAATGTCTCTGTCAGCCCACTGAGTTTGGGAGTGGTAGGCTGACATCAACTTATGTACTGTGCCACAAATTGTGAGCAGGGTTTCGATTATGGTGGACAGGTACGTATTGCCACGGCCACTCAGGAGGACGCGAGGTGCACCGTGATGCAATACAATAGCATTGAGGAAGAAGTTTGCGACGTCTTAAGCAGAACTTGTGCATACTGCAGCAATCTCTGCGTACCGTGTCCGGTGATCGGCAGCAGTCACAATCCAACGATTAGCTGCTGGCGTTGTCATGGCCGAGTAGGTCTATGACAACGATGGCGAAAGGAGTCTTGGAACAAGGAATACGTTGCAGAAGTTCAGCAGGAGACGAAGTTGGTCACTTCCGCCGTTGACACAGATGGCAAGATGCAACGTACTTGGTCACAAAGGTAGAGATGCCCGGCCAGAATAAACGGTTTCTGATATGGCTTTGTGTTTTGTGAAATCCCAAGTGGCCTGCACATGGGTCGTCGTGAAAGGCTTCGAGGACTTGATGACGTAGAGAACTTGGAAGTACTGAAACCCAGCGGTGTCCATCAGTAATGTAAACGTAACGATGGAGCACATGGTTATCGAGCTTAAATTGCCGTAGTTGTCGGCGAAATCTAGCATTAAGAGTAGGTGATATGCCATCTAGACGTTGGATAATGCAATTGCAAAATGGATCATCACGGTGGCGTGTGGCGAACTCGGTGTAGCGATTTGAGGCCGGCGTGTTGATAACCGCAAGGTGTGATAATGTGAGGGGTGACGCAGTGCCTTCCCACCAGACGAGCAATCAGCTCACGAACTTGATGATGACAGTGGCAGGTGGCAGCGAGAGAGAGCTTCTCCATCTTGGTGTCTTTTGCCAGACTTATATATGACGTCGAAATCGTACTCTTGTAGGCAGAGGACCCAACGCCCGAGGTGACCAGACAATTTTCTCAGTTAGGATAGCCAGTACAAGGCGTGATGGTCTGTAGTTACTGTGAAGTGGCGTCTCTAAAGATACGGTCGAAATTTTTGTAGGGCCCAAACGATAGCGAAGCACTCCTGCTTAGTTATGGAGTAGTCCTGTTCAGCAGTCGTAAGAGCACGTCTAGCATACGCTATAGCTCTTTCCCGTGAAGTGGCGTCCCGCTGTAGAAGAACTGCACCAATGCCGTGGCCACTCACGTCGTTGTGCAGACATGTAGGTGTGTTCTCGCGAAATTGCACATGTGGAGAGGAAGAAGATTATGTGTCCGCAGTGGGTCACGCCTTTAGCGAGAGGAGCCAAGCGCGAGCGTTGGCCCTGAGTGCTGTGATTCCCGAGTCCGTTGCTGCCGCCCACTTTCCGCATCAATAGGCCTGCTGTGAAAGTACTACTTGTGCCAATAAACCCCGTTTCAGAGTGGTGGAGGTGCGGGGTATTTCAACCTGGAACTCCGCAACAGGAAACTACCTGCCATCCTAGAAATGGCTGAAGAAACCACCCAGCAAGGTACGTTCTAGCCTCCGATGGTCATCATGCCCACTGCGCTACGCGTGCGCGATCCACCTTTTTTCGACGGTACCGATGAGCAAGACGTAGAAGATTGGCTGTCGACATTTGAAAAGGTAGGCGCAAGCAACAAGTGGGACGACACATCGAAGCTGCAATATGTACCCTTCTACCTGAAAGAGGTAGCGAATCTTTGGTTTAACAACCACCACTCGGAATTCGCCACTTGGGTGCTTTTAAGCTACGCATTACCAATGTATTCGGTCGCCCCGAGGTACGCAAGCGCCGTGCCGAACAGCGTCTACGGGGACGCACACAGCTTCAGGGGGAAGGCTTCACAAACTACATCGAGGATGTGCTCGACTTGTGCAAGTGCCTTGACCCTTCAGTGATCGAGGCAGACAAGATCAAGCACATCTTGAAGGGGTTAGACGACGCCTTCCAGATGCTGCTGGCCAAAGGCCCCCGTACCGTGTCTGAACTTGCCACTCTTTACCAGAGCTTCGAGAAATTGCGCAAACAACGAGTTATGACACGGCGGCCAGCGGCTACCGATGAAACTCTCGCGGCATTGACCCTAGGTGGAGACCACAACACCATCGTGTCGGAAATTAAACGATATGTGCGCGAGGAGGTGGCCCGACAACTTTCGTGTCTGTCGTATCAACCGGCAACGGAACCCTCTTCTGAGCGTCTCGCGCTCCGCCATCAGACAGGTAATACAGGCGCAGGTCTTTGAGGCACTGCCGCCCGTCTCTCAGACAACACCTGTCACCGCGCCATTGACTTACGCTGCTGTTGCTACTACTCTCCCACGACCTCCACTTCGGCCGACTCCCCAGCCTCTACGAGTACCAACGACGCCAGTTCCAGCAACGCAACAGCGCTATAACGGAAACCCTTGGCGCACAGTTGACAATCGTCCAATCTGTTATGCACGCGGATATCCAGGTCACGTAGCGCTCCTCTGTCGCCGGCGCTTCGCAACGGGCCCGGCTGCAGCTCCGAGGTACACTGACGACTCTTTCCCGGCCCCGTACAACGCGCAACGAGAAATGCCCCGTCAATACGACCGACAATCAGTGCAACACGACCCGTCCCCAATCGAACTAGACCACCACCCTGCTGCCGACTACCGACCATTCAGTCCCAGTCGCTCATCCTCACCACGCCGCTACCGTTCTCCGTCCCCGCTGCGTCGCCGACCGAACCCTGTAGAGACGGAAAACTGACTGCCGCAGCTCCGGAGGCACGAGCTGCGAAATCGTCGCATTGTTAAAGTCCTCGCCCGTCCCCCCCCAAATGTTCTGGAACTGTTTGTTGAAGGTCTACGAACTCTTGCGCTTGTTGACACGGGTGCCACCGTATCTGTGATGAGTCAACAACTCTGCCGTTCATTACGAAAAGTAACGACGACGCCTTCCGACGTATTGCTGAATACCGCGAGCACGCAACCTATTCGACCAGTCGGAGCATGTACAGCGAGGGTAATCATTTAGGACGTCCTGTACCACATCGAGTTTCTCGTGTTGGCCACTTGTTCCCACGACGTGATCCTTGGATGGGATTTTTTGTCACGCCACCATGCCGTATTTGACTGCGCTCGCGCGCAGGTGGAATTTTCTGTGTTTTCTGATGCGCGATCTACCGACGATGAGCTCACTCACCTTGGCAAGCTTCTTGTTGCTTCCGACATAGATGTTCCCCCTCTTAGTGCCATCGTTGTCCCCGTCAATCGCAATGAATTGTCCGGCTCTACCATTGTGTTCTCCCCATCTGACGTTTTCAGTCGCTGCCACGGTACGTCTATGCCATACGCCGTTCTGCCACCTCACCAAGATTCTTCCGGAATTGTCGTTTGCAATCCTGGCTCATGCCCTCTCACCTTAAGAGCTCACGAAACACTGGGATATGTTCTTCCTGTTGATGACAACGTTATTGTGCCAATTGAGTCCCACGACACTGGCCAGCAACTTCAACTGAACGCTGTTACTCATCCTTTTACGCGGGATGACTACTCCTCGGATATCTTCGATTGTTCCATCGACAGCAAGCTTCCTCTGAATCAACGGAACCAGCTAATAACCCTTCTGCATGAATTCCGTGATTCATTTGACCTTCCTCAAAAGGCACTAAGTCAAACTAACACCGTCGCTCACACAATCTACACTGAAACGCACCTTCCTTTGCGGCAACGCCCCTACCAAGTATCACCCAAGGAACGAAGTGTAATTGCAGAGCACGTGAACGATATGCTTCAGCGCGGTGTGATCAAGCCATCTTCTAGCCCCTGGTCTTCACCTGTTGTGCTAGTGAAGAAAAAGACGGTTTGACTAGATTTTGTGTCGACTACCGGCGACTGAACAAAATTACACAAAAAGATGTGTACCCTCTTCCCCGCATCGACGGCGCTATCGATTGCCTACAAGGTGCCGAATTCTTTTCTTCGCTGGACTTACGTTCAGGTTATTGGCAGGTTCCGATGGCAGAGTGTGATCGTCCCAAAACAGCGTTCGTTACGCCGGATGGCCTATACGAATTCACGGTTATGCCATTCGGTCTGTGCAATGCACCTGCAACGTTTGAACGAATGATGGACAGCGTTTTACGCGGCCTTATATGGCAGATATGCTTATGCTACCTTGATGATGTTATAGTATTTTCTCCTGATTTTCCTACCCACGTCGACCGTATGCGCACAATTCTTCAGTGCCTTACTAAGGCAAACCTCCAGCTTAACCTAAAGAAGTGCCGCTTCGGGGCTCGCCAACCTACTATACTTGGTCACGTTGTGTCAAAGGATAGAATTTGCCCCGACCCAGACAAACATTCGAGCCGTAGCCAACTTTCCGAAGCCGACTTCACTCAAAGAACTTAGGAGCTTCATCGGCTTGTGCTCGTATTTTCGCCGTTTCGTCCACAACATTGCATCAATATTAGCCCCACATACGCAACTACTGAATGGTCCAGCTAATCTTTCTAACTGGACCCCGGCATGTGACGAAGCCTTCCTTTCACTGCACCGCCTACTTACGTCGCCACCCATTCTACGCCATTACGATCCAAGTGCCCCCACTGAAGTGCACACAGATGCCAGTGGCATTGGTCTGGGAGCCGTACTCGCCCAACGAAAGCCCGGTATTCCAGAGTACGTCGTCGCATATGCAAGCCGCGCACTCACAAACGCGGAAATGAACTACTCTGTAACTGAAAAAGAATACCTCGCAATCGTTTGTGCATTGAGCAAGTTTCGTCCTTACTTGTACGGACAGAGTTTCGACGTTGTGACAGACCACCACGCACTTTGTTGGTTGGCGTCGCTAAAAGATCCTTCAGGTCGCCTTGGACGTTGGGCTCTTCGCCTACAAGAGTTCGACATTCGTGTCGTCTACCGCTCAGGACGAAAACACTCTGATGCGGAGGCCCTCTCACAATCACCAGTGAAATCCAGCGCAGACTTGCATTCGGACGCCAACTTTCCCATCGCTCCCATTTCCGTCTCAAGCATGTCGTCTGAACAGCGGAAATACTCATGGATAAAATCTCTCCTCAACATTCTTTCCGACTCCTCATCGTCTGCGTACCCACATGCTCTTCGCCGCCAAGCCACACATTTCGAGATACGGGATGCGCAACTATACCGCATAAACTACCATGCGGATGGCCGTAAATGACTCTTGGTTATACCACGCCACATGCGATCTGATATCTGTGCGTATTTTCATGCCGACCCACAACATGCTCACGCTGGTGTGTTAAAAACATATCACCGGATCCGCCAGCGTTACTACAGGCGTGGTATGTACACCTTTGTACAAAAATACATTCGGTCCTGCTCATTATGCCAACGACGAAAGACAGCGGCCCATTCACACGGATTATTACAGCCTCTACCGTGTCCGGCGCGCCCTGTCGACCGCGTTGGAATCAATTTATATGGTCCCCTTCCATACACTGCCACTAGAAATCAATGGATCATTGTCGCGGTCGACCATCTGACGAGGTATGCTGAAACGGCTCCACTACCTAAGGCTGGTACACGTGACGTAGCCAATTTCGTCTTGCAACGCTTCGTACTGCTTCATGGGGCACCACGTGAACTGCTGAGTGATCGAGGGCGTGTCTTTTTATTCGAAGTTGTACAACAACTCCTTCGGGCATGCCGCATGGTGCACCGCACCTCTACAGCCTACCACCCGCACACCAACGGTCTAACTGAGCGCTTCAACCGAACTCTAGGAGACATGCTCGCCATGTATGTCAATTGAGACCAATCGAACTGGGATATTATTCTTCCATTTGTGACTTATGCGTACAACACCACGGCGCAGTCAACCACAGGCTTCTCACCTTTCTTTCTTGTATATGGGCGTGAGCCATGCTCCACCCTTGACACCATTTTGCCGTATCGTCCCGACGTCTCAGAGTTCAACCCTCTCTCTGAAATTGTGCACCACGCCGAAGAGTGTCGTCAGTTGGCCCGATCATTAACCTCGGACAAGCAAGCACTCGAAAAAGACCGCCACGACCGCGGCCAGCAAGTCGAGGCTTTTGCCGTGGGCTCGCTCGTCTGGCTCCGACTGCCCTTCCACTCCCCAGGTCTGTCCTCTAAGTTTGGCCCCAAGTTTCACGGCCCTTATCGCGTGGTCGAACGTCGATCTCATGTAACATACGTGATCGAGCTGGTCACGCCATCTACAGACAGGCGACACCTTGGTCGTGAGACTGTCCACGTGAGTCGTCTCAAGCCCTATCGCGACCCACTCCTACTTTCGTCACCTTGACTTGCCAGGATGGCTCGTCTTCGTCGCCGGGGTATTGTAGAGAGAAAGAAGATTATGTGCCGCAGTGGGTCACGCCTTTAGCGAGAGGAGCCAAGCGCGAGCGTTGGCCCCGAGTGCTGTGATTCCCGAGTCCATTGCTGCCGCCCGCTTTCCGCATCAATAGACCTGCTGTGCAAGTACTACTTGTGCCAATAAACCCCGTTTCACACAGAATAGGGTCAGACGTTAAAGCATTATTGAGGGTTTGAAACGCACGCTCGCAGTCATCGTTCCAAGCGAAAATTGATCCGGATGTCATCAGTTTGTGCAGTGGCGACGCGATGGCAGCAAAATGACTAATAAAGTGGCAGAAGTAGGACGCCAGGCCTAGGAAACTGCGTAGGTGCTTCTGATTTTCTGGCCGAGGGAAGCGTATCACGGCAGCAAGCCTATCAGAATCCGAATGAACGCCATCTTTGCTGACAAGGTGGCCCAACATCTTGACGTTCTTGTTGGCGAAGTGACACTTTTTTGTGTTTAGCCGAAGTCCAGCACTAAAATACACGTCGAAACCTCGTCCGAACGATCAAAATGCTGACAAAAAAAGAGGAGAAAATGACGATGGCATCTAGATAACAGAGACATGTTTTCCATTTTAGACCGTGTAGAACTTTGTCGATCATGCGTTAAAACGTGGCAGGAGCGTTACATAAGCCGAATGGCATGACGTTGAATTTGTACAGCCCGTATGGTGTTGTAAAGGCAGTTTTTTTGTCCGCTTCATGCATAGGTATTTGCTAAGAACCGGACTGTATATCGAGGCTTGGGAAAAATTCAGCCTCTTGCAGAGAGTCAAGTGCATCGTCCACTCGTGGCATCGGGTAGACGTCTTTGCGCGTGATCCTAATAAGTGCTCGATAATTGACGAAGAATCGCACCGAACCATCCTTCTTTCGGACTAGCACTACAGGTGATGACCACAAGCTGGAGGAAGGCCAGATAAAGTTTTGTTTGAGCATATCAGCAACGTTGTCTTCGATAATTTTCCGCTCTGCGGATGACACTCGATATGGGTGGCAGCATACAATTGTATTGCCTTCCATTTCAATTCGATGCTCAGCGACGGAAATGCGACCCAAAAGCTTGAAATTGACATCAAATGAAGTGCTGTGTTTTTGAAGCATACGCAAAAGTTCTTGCTTTTGCGCTGACGTAAGATCGGGAATTATTGTGGCTGTTAAAGCAGCCGTTGTAGCAGGGTCATCAGTAGTCGTAGAGAAAGATGGCGAGTCTGCGTAAAGGGGCACCAGAGAAAGTGGTTTGATATCTGTGAAGCAAACCACACTGGTGCCCTGGGGCAGTGAAACAGGCAATTAAGTAGAGTTAACTGCCATAACTAATGCTCTGTCATCATGAAAGCGCACCAGGCTAGGAGCGATGGTAACTCCACCAGAGATGTGGCATTCAGACGGTGCTAGGAACACACCACCAGTACCGATCTTATCTGATGTCAGGGTGAGGATATGCTCATTACCTGGGGGAATAAACAGTCCTCAGCAGAGATGAAGCTCTGGCTATGAGCCTCTTTATCAGACGAAAGCGCAGTGTCAGACTTGCGAAGGACCCTCTGATGGCAAGATATCCCGGCTGAAGCTGAGGAGAGAAAGCCCCATCCTAAAATGAGCGCATTGGTACACGATGACAGAACGAGGAACTGTATATGGTGAAGGATACCCTCAATAAAGACTCGTGCTGTGCAAACACCAGAAGGTTGAACAAAAACCGCATTATCACAGCGAAAGTGAAGGCCATCAGTCGGTGTCTTCAATTTGCGCAAACGGAAACACAAGTCCACACTAATAACTGAGAGCGATGCACCTGTGTTCACTAGGGATTCAGGTCATATACTTTCAACACACGATGAAAGTACATTTTAGGGGCGTTACGGAGGAGTTTGATGCAGTCCGCAAAATGCAGCTTTCCCTCTTGAAGCTGCACTGTTTATTTTTCCGGGCGATGATCAGACGCCGTGGTAGCCGGACGAAGTAATGACGAGGAACGGTGCATAGGCGACGGGGAGACACGGTGCAAGGAGCGGAAGGTGCTGCCTGCGTCAAAGTGCTATGGAGAGGGAGAGCAGCGTTGGTACAGTTAGTATGGGTGACGATGATGTGGAGTACGGGCACTCATCCCTCTCGAAGTCACCATAGCCACGCCTTTCGTCTTGTTGACGTCGACGACAGAACCGTGAGATGTGACCGCGTATTCCGCAATAATAACAAATTGGCCGAGATGGACGCCAGGCTTGAAAAGAAGGAGGCGTTGTCCTTGGGGCGAGGACATTCAGTGAAGGCTGCATCGTTCACCCATACTGCGGTGATTGCTGAGAAGGTGAAGCAGCAACCACCTGAGCGTACGTCGGCTTTGGAGTGGTATGAGAGCTTGGGACTTGCTCACACGTCATGAACGCAAGTTCCTCCCTCACAATGTTGTGGAGGCTGCCTGCAGAAGGTGTCATGCGGAGCTTATAAGACGACGAAGTTTCCTAGAGTTGCACATCCTCGCGGATCATGGACCGTATCAACGCTCGGAGCTCACCGTCATGCGTTGGCCTCAGATCTGCTGTTTCAGATTGTAAAAGTATAAGTTGAAGGTCATCGAGTCGCTGTCCCGTACTGATAATATCGGCGACCGTGGTGGGGTTATTTGCCGCTAGAGCGTTGAATGCGATGGCGCCTACGCCCTTGAGCATGTGGCGAACACAGTCATGCTCCGCCATCGAGCTCTCGACGCGACAGCATAGGGCGAGGATCTTCAATTGACGAGGTTTAGGACTCGCCGGAGTGCTGAACACGGTCAGCAAGCTTCCGTTTGGCTACGTTTGCAAGTACAGAACGATTGGCAAATATCTTAAGAAGCTGCTGGTTAAAGGTAGGCCAGTCTTTGAAATCCAGCTGATGGTTGAAAAACCAAGGTTTAGCCACCCCCCGTCAGACACAACGGTACGCGGGACAGCGTCACAGAATCACGCCAATAGTTAGGCGCATTGACACGGTCGTACTCATCCAACCAGTCTTCGACGTCTTCACCGCGAAGGCCGGCGAACATCGGGGCGTCTTTTTGAGAGGTGGTGACAGTCCAAGAAGGCATGCCCAGGGGTGCAGGTGGGGTGGATGGAGCCGTGTTGTTGTGCTCGTCTTGCGATATGACCGTAGGCTGACTGCGCAGATGGCCACCCGACTGGAGCTCAAGGTATGGTTTGTAGTCGAAGATAACAAAAAAGCGCTGCTGGGAGAGAACCAGAGGACCGGGAAGCACTCTCCATCACTTGTAAGCCAGCGAACTACACGGAAAGGTGAAATACAAGAACGGCGGTACAATGCCCACTTGGGGGAGAGTGGGTGCGGGGGAGGTATTGTTGACAATGATGACATTTCTCATCTACCTCTGCCCTACTCTGTTAAAATGCTGCCCCTTTCTAACTACGCCGTGTCGGTCTTGCTTCTTCTCCTAGGTTTCGTATATTTTATTTAATGTTTCTCGTCCCGTTTCGCTGTTTCTTCTTTTTTTCTTTCTCTCTCTTTCTTCTTTTTTTCTTTTTTTACTTTTGTTTTGACCCCTTCCTTCCTGTCTCGACAGGCTATAAGAAGACACGGAACATGTGTATATATTATTATGCCTTGAAAAAGACGGGGTTCCCGTCGAAACGTCGGCACAATAAACAGTTGTTATGTGAAAGCGCATCTACTTTCATATATATATATATATATATATATATATATGTGTGTGTGTGTGTGTGTGTGTGTGTGTGTGTGTGTGCGTGTGTGTGTGTGTGTGTGTGTGCCAGGCTGCATTGCTTTGACGCATGCGCGTTTCGTGCGCCTAGCGTTTCTCCCTCACGGAGAGACACAGACGCAGTGCTGCCTGTGTAGATCTGGGTAATGTCGTCGGCGCGAAATTCATCATGTAGCATTTCGCGCCAGTTGCCTCCAGGCCGCGCCGACGGATGCTCGTCGCCCCTGGCGTCATTCGCGTGTTTTGATAGCGTGGCGTCGCTGCGCCCAGCATGTGCGTGCGTCAACATTTTGTCGAAGTATATTCGGCCCCACACGATGCGCTCGCGGCCACTTCGCTAGCTCCATATATACCCAGTTTGCTATCAGGTGACGTGAATAAATGATGAAGGTAAATGACTCGTCTAAATATAGTAACCGTGAAATGGAAGTCATATACAGTATAATTTACCTTCGCCTCATAACGTTCTGGTGATTTTAAAGTCTTATGTCAACCTTCCGCATTCGTGATTCGCATATCGTCGATTACCACTCTACGTGGGATCTGCCAATTTTTCTGCTTTTCATACAAGTAACTTATGGTTGTATTCTCCGCGTCCACATAAACTAATTTTAGATTATTCATTTTCTCTTCCTAAGGTCGTAGTGTCAAACATCATGCTTAACCTTCTGAATCCAGTGGTTGCAAAGGGTTGTTACCATACAAATAGCATCTGTTTTCTTTTTGTTTTTTTTTTGAACAAGTGATGCGGCCTTGCTGACTAATGTCTCGGTGTTCGCCACTCAAAGGGTTTTTCGAACTAAGAAAAACAAAGTATGCTTCATTTATGCTGAAATAAAGCGACAGAGGTACCTACGCACTTGATTTAGCCCATACCACAAAAAGATGCGCAAAAACCATCAACCATTTCATTGTTTTTCGCGGCAACAATAATTACAGTTAATATGTTAAAAATTGATATCAAATGCGAAACGAAGGTGGGCATCATTAAAACAGAATGCGGTGCCAATCAGTGTTGCGGAGTTGTCACTCTGGAATCGGAATGATTCCGGGATCATGCACACTTTGATGACCCCTAGAATGGAATGGGATGGAAATGAAGATAATGCTTGAAGGAATGAATGGGAATGGAATTAGGCACATTTAGCCCGGAATAGAATGGGAAGGGAATTATGTATCTTTCTTAAAATAGAACACGTTTTTTTTATTTTTGTCTACGCGCAGTGTTTTAAACTACAAACATTAGAGTATCAAAGCCTCCAATTTCGCTAAGGCACGTCGCGGGGCCAGTTGGTTGGGGTTTATCATTTATAATGGCATAGCGCACCACGATATATAACATTAGGCAGCATTTTTATATTGCCTTGGCTGATTACAAACACGGGACATGCATATCACGGTGCGTACTCAACTCTTTCTCTATATTCGCTGTGTTCTTTTGAAGTATTCTTGTAATATTCGCGTAACCAAGCTAGAGCAGAACAACGGTCGGAGCATCCCCCCTCCCTTTTTAAGCATTGTTATTTTTTTTCCCTCGAAGGAGCCCCACGCCACCTGCCGACTTCCCAGCCTTCACTTCTTTGCGGTATGTCATCGTCAGTATCTCAGACGCATATTAAAAAAAGCGCTTTTATAAGATTTGATGCGTATTAACTTATCGTTAGAGCGATGATTTTGTTGAATGCAAACTTTTGTGCACTAGCTTGCGCGCCCTCTCACCTCATACTCCACCAACATCCTTTTTGCAATACTGCCTTTCCCCTGACTCGACACATGGGCGCCTTCGTACAAAACTTTGTCGGCGAATATCTGTAAGTCTATCAGCGCAGCATACATTAGTACACAATGAACTGTATGCGTTCCCCCTCTACACAGACAAAGAGAGGAATAAACTTTGATAGGATTGGTTCGGGAAAACGCTCAAAGCAAAAAAGCCCACGTAAACATGGCCACGGTGGCAGCTCCCTGATAGCTGACGCGACAGTATGAAAAAAAAAACACATGTTCACTTAGTTTTTAGGTCGACCAAGTCCCGGGTGGAGCCGCCGATGCGCGTGTTGGCGGCTATAGAGAAGCACTGCCACGCAGGCTCAGCGTCCAGTGGTTCGCGCTCAAGCAGCTCTTGTTTCGGAAGCGCAACACATATTTATGTAGACAGCAGTTATTATATCCAATTTTTTTCAAAAACAACCGTTAAAAATTTGTCATTTCTAACTCGGGTTTTAGTTTTTTAGCTCATAACATTTCTTGGAAAACATTTTGATGAAGCCTTGTGCTGCTCGCGAACTTCGATCCAGCATTTCAAGATAACGAGGACGCTTATGCGTTTTTTAATAAAAAAAAGCCAGGCTGATAAAGAGCTAGTGACAGTATCGAAACATGTTTGGAAAACTAGGCATTCGGGAGGTCAAGTACAATGAACGAAGCGTCCCTGAATCTCGAGCTAAGAGCTGGTCATCCCGCACTCCCACTGCTCCGGGGTGGCTTAATTTTGTTATTATATTTGTTTTGTTTTCACAACATCGCTCGGTTGCATACTCGGCATATATCCATGTTCGCATCATCAAACCAAAAAAGGAGGATTGTATTTTGCTACACCCTTAGTAGCGGTTGCAGTAATATCCCACTCCAATCAGTCATGTAGGCCAGAATACATGATCTGTCTAAGTCGAAGGCCACAACGCATTCACTAGGTCTCCCGTTACAGCCAAAGCCATGGAAGGGTTGATATAGTGTAAATGTGGGAACAATCAGGCAACTTACAAAGCGAAACCGAGGCATAAGTTAGTGTACAAACAAATACATTATTCCAAGAGATACAAAAGGGAGAAACATAATATCCGTGAACGTTGGCACCCACACACGAGAGTGGTGAATACGCTATGCACAGCCTGTTCTTAATTTCGCAAGCACTTTAGTACCTGACACAAGTAAATAACGTTTGCGACAAGGTAGGCATTGCATAGCTGCCTACAAGCAAAGGCCGAAAGTTCTCACCTCCTTCATGCTTGCGAGGCGCGCTCGACAAGCTTGAATCCTGACGAGCAGTGCGGCTCAATGCTTCGTATTCAATGCAAAGACAGCAAAGGCACAATTTGTCTGAGTGTCGGTGCACCGTGCCTACTAATATCAGCAAATCTTTAGGGTTTCGTGCTTCATAACCAAAATTTTAGTAAATCTTAGTTTTCTTCCTATTCACGACTGCTCGAAACGCGTTACAAAACTGGTTAGTCTTCTTGAGCACTACCTTTGGCAGAATTATATACGCTATGTCGTAACTTAGCATCAACTAATTTAAGCTTGAATAATAATAAAACATCCTATTCGTTGAAACGTGCTCACCATGCAAATATTTTATGTAGCGGGATCAACTGCTTCTGTGGTAATTAGTATGGTGGTTTTGCTGCACGAGGTAAACCGGCAAGCTACCTTTTTAACGCGTTTTGCTTATAGTTTTGCAGTACTTAAAGCATCTCGTGACACCAACATTAAAAGTGCGTTAAATTTTTAGCTCAATCAAACTATCGAAAGGCATTTCGCATACTATAAGGAATTACATGAATTGAATTTAACTGCCCGGCCATTCCCGGAGTGAGAAGGGCTAAGCCTTTTCATTCCGAGGAATTTAATGGAAAAGAAATGCGGCAATTCCTGATTCTTCGGAATGAATTCAAAATGGAATGGTGACATCCATTCCGCAATACTGGTGTCGATAATGTCAATTGTTTTTTTTAAAGGAGAAAATGTAAGTTGTTGCATACCATTGTCTTGCGACAGGGTGTATATCGGGCAGACTGAATGCTGCCCGAATATGCGCTGGCGAGAGCATTGAAACTCCCTAAATTCTGCACAATGTTTGCACATGTCTAGCTATTACACAAAACGTGCTTGTGAACCCGAAGTTACGCGCACATGCTTTGTCCACCTATTATTAAGAGAGCACTATACAAAAATAGCGGAAGCCTTTTTGCTAAAGAACAACCTTCATATTCGTGTCAGTCCAGCCGCCATACCATATTTAGACTGTGACACTTTATTTCTTGACTACACCTGATTGCTACACCTGATGTTCACCCTTACCCTTGTAAGCTTTTCCCAGCTAATGTTTTAGGGGGAAGCTCCTTAAAGCGGCACCCGTTCGTTCCTCGTAGTATTGCGCAAAATGCCTCACGCTTTTACCTGCAAGGTGGGCTGGTGGAAGATTTATCCTGTGCGTTGTTGAACAATAAGAAATTCGCAGCATGCACGTCAACTAAAAGCCGAATTATGCTGTCTCTCATTCCCAATTAGCAACCATTGGCATGTACATTGAGCACCATCTGACAAAAAAAAATGTTTGCTACATTATACTCGCAGGGCGTAACCTCCTTGGTTTTAGAAAGGTTTAGCGAGGGTTGGGCCACAGTGCCATCAATATAGGGAACTAGTACATATCATGAACTCGAGGGGGTTAAAGGTGGGAAGTAGACACGAAGCGAGCGCCGTAAGAAAGTGTAAGAATTACCCGAGAAACACAAAGTGGAGCTCCGATATCAGAATCACCCTGCATGGCATTCTTTTTCTTTTGCACCTCACCCATTTTACGTGCTACGAAGTCTCTTCCTATTCTGCTCAGTCATGTCCCTCTCCCTTCCACACTTTCATGCGCTCTTCGACGCCAACGCCGTTTTCAAAGTTGGTTGCACGGCTACCTACCCAAAAGAGGCACCTTAACCTTCCCTAACCACCGGTTTCCCTCCCCTTCTTAAGTATTCTCTCACTCCCTCTCTCTCTCTCCGTCGCTGTGGTTAGCGTGCACACTTTGCATAAAAGCGCACGGTGCCATACTTTCTTTCTATGTTACCATCTATCTGTTTTTTCTGTTGCTTTTTTTTCTCGGCACTGGAGCGCGCCTGGCACGCATCAGCCGTGTTCCCAAGTCATTACCCTATAACCGCTGTGCTTTTTTGTCGACGATGAGGTGGGGGGGGGGCAGCACGGCCACGGCTGTATCACCCCTCATTCCTTGTCTTCCTTCACTTATTTCTCTACCTCTTGCTTTAATCTCATCTCTCTCCCATTTTCCTTTTTGCGCTCGAATTGGGCTGTGAAGGCGATTCTGTATAAAAAGCCCTTCCCGTGTTTTCTGGTCAGTGGCCAGACGCGAGTATATCCCGGGAACATTACGGCTTCGGATCTCCACCTCTCGTTTAGTCTTTGGAATGTCCCCTGGATGGCGGTGCTTCTATTTGAGGAATATATAATGAAAAGATGCGAGATGGTGGTACTTGGAGTGTTGAATAGATGAACGAACGGACACACAGACAGATGCAAGGATGGACGCACTGAATGGTTGCACGAAAGGATGGGCGCAAGGACGGATGGACGCATGAACGGACGCAGGGGCGGGTGCATGGATGAACTCAGGGATAGACGCGCTGATGAACGCGTGGACGCACGAACAGAGGATCACACGGACGGTAACCCACACGGACGCATGGATGGGCGGAAGCAAGAACGAATGGATGGACGGATGCTTCGCCCCACTCTCCATCATTCACCCCGTGGATATGCTGCCGATTTTTTTCTTGTATATCTTTCTGCGACCAATAATCACAAGCTTCAGTCACCGGTTGTTCGTGTGCCTTCTTACTTTGGTAGTTTTTTTTTGCGCTGCCATGTTGTGATACTGAATATATAATAACTAGACCTCCTACCCTAATGCAAAAACCAGCGTGTCCAGCGTGATATCAGTATGTCTTTTGGCACTGGTACACGCTGGGTGCACTACAAACCGCTTGGATTTGAAGGTACTTCAGTGAACGCATTGGGGACTAGCTAGGTCGCATGGGTAGGGGCGCTAGCTTGACCGCTGTGATGCTGGCGCCTATTGGGATGTGCCAGAAACGCTGGAACTTTAAGTGTTTTGCACTGGTGTATGCTGCTTTTGCAAGTCCGCGTGCACGTTTATGTAGCGTGTTCAGCAGTGTGCTTTGGTATTGTCGGACATAAAATGCTTGATTCGATGGCCCGGATAGATGTTACCCTAACAGGCCCCGAGCATGCCTCAGGATTGGTCGCTTGGCAGATGTAGAGAAGAACCGCAATAATTTTTTATAGTGCAATTTGCGAAATCACAGCCATTTTTATGTTTTCTTTTTCAATGAGGCAGAAAATGTGTAATAACATAAAGCAGCTAACGCGGCATATTTTGTATCCTACCGCGCTTTCTTTTTGTAATTAACAGCACTAATTACAACAGCGAAATACTTAACAGCGTTAGGTATTGCGGTGAACGAGCGTGTGCCATGAATTAATGCACAATTTCTGCATGTCCCTCGCGTATACGAATTTCAAATCAGTGATGTATTGTTTTAACAATTCCAAATTTTAGTGCGTAAATTTAAGCCTGAAAGTTGGCGTGACTCCTAACAGAAACAGCAAATCGTGCATGCCTCAATGTAGACGAGACGTAAATTAGCTCTCAATCGCTTCACGAGCTTTCCAAGGGAGGCGAGAAAAACAGCTGTTGTTGGACATCGCCACACCGGAAATACAAGCCTGGCAATGCTTAGCATTCTACTTACTTCATGTACGGCTTACGTAACGGTTGTAAAAGTTCCGAAGATGAAATATAGAAACTTCAAGCAGCGAAACTCAGCTGCTCTGAGAGCGGCCTTTCGCAGCACTCGTCCCAGCGAGCATTAGCCCTACTGTGTCTGCCGCGTCAGTGTACATGTTACCGGTGCTTCTGACTTAATATAATGAAAATTTTCAAAAGTGAAAAAATTACTGTGAAATATCGTTTAGACATCTGTCTACCTAAAAATGTGTGTTTGTTACTCGTTCAAGGAGTGATGACAACCGATGCATCGCGCTTTTATCAAGGCAGCCTGTCACCGAAAGCTGCTGGCCGTACTATATAGCGGGTACTTTTCTGACTCGTATACGTAAGAACATGCAATTACCAGCTGGTGATTCGCTACACCTTATTGAACTAACACGAAAGCATACTTTTTCAGTGAATTGTATAAGCTTTTCTATTGGGTGATCTTTTTTTGTCGTAGGTATTAGTAAAACTGCAACTCAGAACCCTGGCTCGCCCGCGGTATAATCTTGTATCATCGCTTACGTGAGAACACCACTCAATATTGAAGTGTGTGCACATATGTATCGAGGAAGTTATCATAAAACCTCGGTCATGGTTGACCAGCAGCAAGATCGAGAAAGGGCTTCAAAAAATGGGCAGTAACAGCCGGCATACTGTGGCTGCTCCTACAGCCCATTTGACATTTTTCAGTGGTGAGATTTCAATTCATAAAAAAAAGCTTTGCGCTCTTGCCAATATCCCCATCTAATTCGATGACCGTCAGCCGTTCATTAGTACGCAATAGACAATTCTTATTTGGCAAGAAATATCCCATATATTTTGACTAGGTGACATGTGAACATAAAACTGGACGGCATATTTGTTGCCCAAATAGGTAATTTACAAGCACCCAGGCATGTTCTGACGTGGTAGAGTGGCGGTAGAGTACTCGTTTGAGGATTAGAAGGTGGTGAGTTGAAATCATCTCAGTGGACCTTGAGGTCTGAGAGTCGGGATGTGTTAAGTACGAATTCTCTGGGCAGACGACTTTCTTTTTTCATAGATTTTAATTCTTTCACAGCGTCAATACACTCCTTATTCCTTCTTTTATTAACGTTTTTCATGGCGAAAAGCCATCCCACAGAGCTGTAAAGCCATTTTGTACTGCGTATCTAGCGGCTCCCAGTAACATACCGCTCCAGCGTCCCAGTATTGTTGCGACTCGCATCTGAGGCATTAGAGATCCGGGATGAAGATGTCGAGGCTGCAGGCAGGTAAAATAGTAGAGTATGTATTTACATCTTGTACATGTCGAGAGTCCCCTCGAAGGCGCTGGGTGGCTCAGCATATACAATGTTTTTCCCCAGATCCCTATATTAGGGAATAGGTTCTGCGCTTCACTGTGTCCAATAACAGGTATTACAGCACTTCCTAGCGTCATTGTGTCGGCACTGCCCCTAACATACACACATACACAACACAAGCACAAGTATGATTCCAGCATCACTCTATATTCTGGCGAATAATGTTCCAGCAAGCGGGGTGTGATGAGTGTCAAGTCCCCGCTCGGGCCGACCACCAATGCTTTGAAACGGCTGTTGCAAGCCAGGCGCTTCAAACGGGATGGGTCTCGACGTCTGGCGTTGATTTGAGCGTCGGTGGCCTATTGCCATAGACGCACAGCATGGTGGTCGGACGGTCATCTTCAGTGGAAACTCGATGTTGTGGCCTTTCGTGGGGCACAAAGGTGCCACATGTCGCATTTCTGCACCGGCCCCCGCGATAGCAGTGTGCCGTCGAGTAATTGAAATTATGCACCTCCCGGTACATGAAAACCAGCAGGGCGTCTACGCGCTCCTCCTTGTCTCCACAGAGTCAAGTGGCCACTTTTCATCCGTGTCGGTGCCCACGGCAAAAGGGAGGGCTGACCAATTGCCATGATATCCAGAGTGATACTGGGTCCATAATCCGACATTGCACTAGACGCTCGTACGCAGTGACACTGGGTTTTGAATTGGTATGGATTCTTCTTCTGATGAGTTTGATTGGATTGAGCGTAGTATACACCCTCCAGGAGAGTCAAACAGTTCTTTTCATCTCCCCATGATCCGTGCCCTGCCGCACGTTACCCTACACCGGAATTTTCGTTATGCGAGCTCCCCAGTACTCTCGCGTAAATGAAGCACTAGATTGTCTCCCAGGAATTATATGCACAGTCTCAGCTGGTTTTTACCGTTGCCAAAGCTGCTGTCATGCACCGCATATGTATACGCATAAATATGTAGGAAAACTCAATAAAGAAAAAAAATGGTCCCGTATCTGCATGCAAATTGCAAATTTCGTCGAAAGACGATAGTTCTGCGTCTGGAGAAAGTTAACAAAACGTTTATTTGATGTTCTGCACGAAAATCGGGAAATGATATTCTGGCTGCACTACGTAGAATGCCTCGAGCATGCAGCGGAGGCGAACGAGCACATCAAGTCATGTCACACGTCAAATATGAACAATATCTGGCAATCATCTAGGAAAACGAAGCGTGTGGCATGCTCGCCCGTCTCTGAGCCGATAAGGTGCAGAAGGCGGCAAGTGGGTTTCTGCCCCATGTCGTCTTAGCAAAGTGTTGCAAACACTAGCCTTTTCGTGCAAGCATTGCATCGTCAGCGCAGCGTGATAAGCGCTACGGTCCATAGAATTTCTTATGTATGCCTTTTATAGTAAAAAGGCACACATACAGACTATTGACGTGTTGGTATAGTGCCTCAGATATGCGCAATATTTGCTTTTTAATTGACAATTGCACAAGAATGAACGCTAAATCTTGAGAAAAATTGGTTGGCGCTGCGGGTGGGGTCGGTGGTTTGGGTTATTGTTAGATGCCATTTAAACTTTTGGATATCGTTAAGGGTGTCCAAACAGACAAATCAACAGACAGACCAAAGTTTTTACGTTGAAGTTCCCCAAGAAAGACTATTGTCTTTAAAAAACCCGCCCGCACTCGCAACCCAGCTCGGCATGATACGCCAACGCGCGCTTATTTTCCACATGTACTTTCCCCTTTCATGGCAGTAATGTTCGGTGTTCGTGCGCGCGCACTTATCCTTCGGTGGGGAGAATCACTTGCCTTGGGCTTTCACCGGAATGGTTGCGTTAGCTACCTGAGCCATAAAGGTGAACGTCACTCGCTAGGCAGGCCCCGTTTGCGAAAGAGGGTGCTTTTCAAACACGGGGTAGTAACAACTGAGAGACTGATTAGTGTGCGCTCATATCTGTAACTGCGATAACGTTTCGTGCGTCATTTGTGTTTTAACAGCGTGTTAAGCGTTGCGTTGTAAACGTCAGTAAACTCATCTTGTGTGTGTGTCTTTTTTTTCTTTTTCGTGAGCAGCGCGTTGCACGTTTCAATCTGCAAGCCGTTCTCAACGTTACATTCCTTGTTATTGCTATCACATTCATTGCCAAACTAGCTTTGAAATTAGCTGACATTTGAAACTAGCTGAAACTGATGTTTTTATTCCTGTAGCTCCCTAATATTGCACGAATTGGCGAAATTTTCACTCCAGCATGTTTAGAATGCAGAATCGCCCACATTTTTCTTGATAACAATATTTGAACGTCGGGGTTAATTACTGACCCTTCAAGGCAAATCAAAGATGACGTTAATACTGGGTATGTCTTAAGTTTCTATTGAAATTTTACAATTATAAAATAGTTCTCATGAAGCCATCAGGTGAAGCTCAGTACACTAAAATACCAATAAAATCTGCTTTGTTTCTAGTTCGTCACTTTTACACAAACTCACACAATAGTCACTGCAAGTTATACTTGCATTGCAAGCTTCTGAGGTAAAAATTATGGTCCTTTTAGATATCATAAGGCTTGTGGATAGTGATTTGTTTCTGTGCGCATTCGACAACGGTGCGATTTCAGACATTAACGTCATTTAGAGGTGTATGAGAAAGGTTACCTGAATTTAATGTTCTAGGAAAAAATGCTACTCGGGCTGTGTATTTTCTGTATGTATGTTCGGGGCTGTGCATGTGCCACGGACCGAGTGAAATGTGTTAGGTCTTATTTTTTTAAATAGCTGTTTTTGCCGTTTTAGAAATGAACAGTCTGATTTCTTTATTTGTTGATTCATTGACTGATTGATTGGCATGCAGTGCTTCAACCCCATGTATTACTTTTTCTGCAGATATGCGAGACCAAAAAGAACGTGACTGATCTAAAATATAATATCGTCGCCGACGACATTCAGTTCGATGACATAGACAACTTGTGTGGCTACGGCAGCTACTACCGGCTTCGTACTTTGAAGAGCTTGTGTGAATACCTGGCGGAAAACTACACTTCGCCCGATCGAGAAAGCGCCTGCAAATTGGTTATATAGCGCAATATTGGCCAATAAATTGTGGTTTAACTTGCATGAGTTCCAATGTTTTGTCATGTACAAGTACAAGTATTAGAATAAGAATGCAAATATATTCGTTTACTTGTCCTTGATAACACTTTTACGTGAAAAACTGGGGATATGGTCACCGATACACTTTAATCAGCATGAATCCCATACAAGTAAATGTGGTTTATGCCACGTACACCTCTCAATGAACTTAGTAAGGGAAACTACTAAGCTGGAAATTTTCATTTCAACTTACGATTGTAACAATATTACTTTGCCTGCTGGCATGCGCGTAACTACACTAGATTCTGTCTAAACACATGAAAGTTCTTTTTGTTCCTCTTCGCCCCACTAATATATTATTCTATCTTGACTACACCAGTATATTGCAGCGTGAAATAAATTTCATCTGCGTGATATACATTTTCCACAATTTAACCGCCGGTGGCCCATACACGAGAGAGCGGGTATGTGCCACGGGGAGTAGACAGGTATATGCCACAGGGGAACGAAAGAGACGATCGCGTGACTACAGTCGGGATGAAAAGATGCGAGATGGGGTACTTGTAGTGTTCCCTAGATGGACGGACGGACGCACCGATGGACAGAGAGACAAGCAGATAGGCGGACGGATGGACGTGTGGACGGACGCACGAATGAACGAACGGTGAGATAGAAGCAAGAACAAACAGACGGACAGAAGTGCGGACGGACTAACGGACGCTTTGCCCCGCTCATCATCATTCACTTCGTGGATATGCTTTGATTTTTTTATAATGGCTACGAGAGCACAATGCATAAGTATTGTAGTCGCCTAAGGAATCTATTTAAGCTTTACAGATTTTGCATCGCAAAAGCATCTAAACATCCAAAACATTGCACTAATTGCAACACAACTCGCCTATTCAAAATATCCAAGCGCATCGAGCGGGTACACACGCAAAAGTGTGCGCAGGGTCCCCCTTTTGGGGGGTTCGTTAAATGTAACTGGGCCCCTCTTCTTATTCAAGCAATGTACACGAATATTTTGGGCTCTTTTTTTATTTGGACACTAAGGAAGGCGGCCACAGACCCTCCCCCTGCTTTTTATGCACACTAGAATCCTGATGAAACGTTGCTGCCCATTGGAGCTAAAGGACGGCGAGGCGATGTTTCCGCTACGATTGAACCAAAACCAACAGTCGCTACCATTGATTCTACCTTAAGCTGGAGACACCGAACAAATTAGAAATACTGCACGTTACACAGAATAATTCAATGTAAAAGAATACGTTCACTAAGTATATACCTGTAACACAAAAAAGTTGTTTAGGCCGACATGTTATGTTTGCTAGCTACACTAGAGAGCCAGGCATGAAGCAAACATATTTATTAGTAGTAGTATTATAGCATAAAAACTTCTTTAACACATAAACCCGACACGCTAGACCTTCATGTCCTGAAGGAAATATATAGCGTGAATTGCGTAGTCTGTGTGGAAGGGTGGTGCCCCTATTCAAGGGCTCAACTGGCACAAGCCATCCGTTCTGCTCAGTAAATCAGTCGCAGCTGATCCACCAGGGCTGGACTAGACAGCAGCGCCCCTCATTCGTCCTTTAGGCCATTTGTGGCGGGCTGTTCTCCGTGCTCTGCACACATTCCCACGTGATGTGAAAGAGTGTTGCGTGGCTTTTCATCACGGGCATATATCTCTGTACGCCATGGATTGAATCAGTTAGAAAGTGTGCCGATTTATATAAATGTTTGTCATCTAAGCGCAGTTGCCTCGGCAGCACTGAGCTTGCTACGTGGGCGTGGATATAGCTGCATATTTTTCCTGCAGTACCCAACGGTCGTTGCGTTACAAGGGCCCAGAACAGAAAGGTCCTCTGCTGCAGAGTTCGCAGTGACTCGTTGATTTGTAGTCTTGTGCCGCCTCGCCCGCATGCAGGTTACCAGTGACTCCCTTATGCCCTGGTGCCGAAGTCACAGTCTGTACATATTTTACTGTGGGGTCCCATCCTGTCCCAAGCAATACCCATAAGGTCTGTTTTTTTTATTTTCCTACGTATAAATTTTGCTACTTATTTTGCTATTTTGCTACGTATAGGTACGTAGCAGGTGAACTGCTACGTACTTGTTACAAATACTGCGAATGCCGAGCAACATTAACACTATCATAAGGTGCTCCGTTATCTTCTTCATAAGCTCGTAAAACCCTAATCCCGTAGGCATCCAGCGGTAAATCGTTTTTGATAATTCTCTGCAGAATGTACCCCCCCCCCCCAAAAAAAAAACACAGCATCACAGCAATCCAGAAAGACATGTTCAATGGTGGCTTGTTTAGACCGATAAAACAGTGTATTCACCACAGCACCAACAGACCGCTTTTTCTATTTCTCGTTTCAACTTGTAGAGTATCTGTAAGAAGCTTAAAGAAAAATGATTTACCTAATATGCAAAAAGAAACATGTGATTTATTGCAATCCTTAGAGAGATATTGCGATACCAACAGACAGGTCGTAATGAGATACATTAACTGCGTGCTTTCTGCACGTGACAAGGCTAGCAGTGCACCTGTCACGAGGCTGTTTAAGGAGCAAGCTCTTGTGTAGGTTCGCGTAAACGAAATACCGATGACATAACCATCCTATAGAAAGAAGCCAACGAGACGATTTGTTTCCACAATTCCCAACACTTCGATGTATTTCTGAAACCCCTAAATATAAATGCCATACAAAAAACACAGCATACAAAACTATAAAGGGGTTAACTGAAAGAACAAATGGCTTAAGACTCGAAGAGTGTGTGGAAATAAATGTCCAGAAGAAAAGAACCCATATCCTAACCTAGCGTGACGCGGTGCTTGCAGCGGAGGCTCTGCTACCGAGGTATCGACGCACTCACGCGAGCGGTGACGGCGGTGATGTGGTTGAGACGCTGAAATCGTTGAGTGACAGGAAAGGAAGTGCCAGTCTAGTTGAGTTCAGCGACTTTTCAGCGTTCGGCAGCCGCAGCTCGCACACGAGCCGGAGAGGTCTTACGGCCAATGCCAGAAGACCAGAACAAGCCTGACCCACGCCAGGCGACGAGAAGAAGCTTGGTGTTCAGGTGTGCGCCCGCAGAGACCTTGATGCAGAAGCTCTGCTGGCCGTCACTCCTGCTCTCTGGCCAAGGTATATACACACAGGTAGGGAAGGCTCCATAGAAGCCCATACGTTGAGAAAATGGCAGCTGATTATATCTGCTCATGAAGCTTAGCGCCATCTCTCTGAGAAGAGAACACATCCTGTGGAACAAAACATGAAGCGGATTTAACGCAATAGCTGCTAAACAAGTGATGTCATTTTGTGTGCACTAGCAACAAATTTAATCTCAACTTCTTTTTAATAGGCCCCTCATCGCTGAGGGCTCGAGCTAAGGCGATTGCCGGCGAGTGATCTACAAGTGCGCTTCAGGTCAAGACCAGAGAATCTATATGCAGACTCATCAATAAATATTGATGTTTAAGTGTACTACCACTAGATTTACCTCAGTTGTACAAGAAAATTTTTTCTTTGAACTTATATTCGCCATTCGTGGCATCTCCAGTCGATGAATTAAGGTAACCAACAGCGTAGCTCCGTATACATGTGGTATCTGCAGCGTAGCTTCTTTGTTTCACACGTGCGCAGGTTTTTTAGCATGCACAATGCTTCTGAATTTCTGTTTTAACAGGAAGAAACGACGCCGTGTCCCACTAAAATGATGAAAATATTTTTATTCACTGGTACAATACCTCAAATTTATTCCACAGCACAGAAAAGTTACGACATCGGAAAAATCTGCGCACATTTTCTGCGTTTTTTTTAATTATGCTTCGATAAAGTACCGCAACGTATGCTAATGAAAACATACGAATTTTAACTTAATAGATAACTGGGCAATCTTCTCCCCGTTCACGCGAATAACAGGCTGGGCATGTTCAAAAAGTAAAGCGGGCTACAGGAATACTCATGGATGAAAGTCCAGGGAGCAGTGCTTCCCAAACCATTGTCCTCGTTTCTAATCTAGAATACATGGGTCACAAGACATACGTTCGTCGCTGCTGCATCCTTGCACATCACATGGTTTCCGCAGCTACGGACGAAAGCACTCGGCGTGAAATTTAATTCGCATTGTTCCGCTGCCCATTGGACAGTGCACTGAAGACGTTCATCAACGACGAAATGCACCTAACAATATCGCGCACAGCAGAGAACGCAAGCAGGTGCAGCACAATAAAGCACGTGAGGGGTGCGTCTTCGCAGATTAATGTTACAAGCGGGCCTTGCCATGTATACCCATGTAGTGAAAGGCTGCCCTGAGTGATAATAGCGTGGGCAGAGGGCGCTAGAAAAAAACTGTAAAATAAAAAAAGACGTCAGAAATTCTTTGTTCGTTGCTCCTCCAAATATTGTTGGACAAAAGAAAGCTGATTTCTAAAACGTAATGACTGCTTCGACTTTGAATCAAAGTTGGTTTTTTTCGTATTAGTATACCCTCCACACGTAGTCGCGCTTAAATCGCAGCTCCCATAACTTCCTATGCTGATGTCACTGGCAATAGCTTCTGAACTGCTTTTCCCCTGAGTCTTCGTAACCTAATTGATTAGTCCCTACCCTGGCAACCTTCCTCACTCGGTCCCGACTGAGCCAAGTTTGCATAGCTTCACTGTTCTTTCGTGGCTCTCCTAAATATCCGTGGAGGCACCTTATTGGTTTCGATTCTTCACGCCCACACGTGCCACAACCGAGCGTCATCTTCACCGTCCTCCTCGGTTCAGGCCGATAGCGTCGTGCGCTTTTCAAACGCGCACATTCACATCACAGCAGCGTATAAGGATCCAAGTACGGCATCTCTTAGCAATATTATAGGCTGAGCCGCGCTGGCGCATGGAACTCGTGCGCAAACGTGCCTTAGGTAGGCATGATGTCGGGAAAGTAGTCGCGTTGTTATAAGTTACAAAGCGTTTTAGAACAGCAAAGGAACAACCAGGCATCACACAATGTGAATCGAGTAATGAGTGGGTTGTTCAATGTTCCAACTCATCAGAAAAGATTGTTCTTCATCACCAAAGGTGGTCGCCGCTTGAGGGCCATGGAGGGCGGACGCACGTCGTACCGGCTCCACAGTTTTTCCATGATTATCGGCACGATATCGCAGTTCTTAGCACCATTTTTTACACTAGTGGACGACAGAAGTTCTGGAGATCTTCTGGACACCCCGTCTTGACAGGTGGGCTGCAATTTTTTGGTGCAACAACCGTGTTTTCTGGGTCGCCACGTCAACACGGGAGCTAAGCTTAGCGAACGCGAACTGGACGCTAGTGTCTCCACCGCCGCGGTGATGTGGAGAGCTCAGCTGAACGTGCTGTCGGAGCTGTTCGGAGCCCCCCGTTCCTCTTCGAAGGCCCAATTTATGCCAAAGTAGAGGTCGTAACTGTGGATGGAGACGACTATCACCGGAAAAGTTTGAAAAATGGTCAGGCTGGTGCAAAGTGCGAAAAGGCGCCAAGACGCAGGTCGACCGAGAGCGCCGCTCAGAGGGAATTACGCAGCGAGGGACGCTCTCAGCAAAAAAGGCGCCAGAAAACAAATGAAAGAATGAGCGGAACGCTTGACAAATCATTAGGGTGAGTAGACTGCCTAATCTGCCAACAGAAGATTACAAGGTCATTGTGCGTCAACGTGGTGGCCATAACGTCTCAGAATACAGGATGGATCGCATATATTCCTGCCTGCGCAACGCTGCGGGGGTCGGCCGGGAAACGGCTGTGGAAGACAGTACGTGCATCAACAGCACGCAGAACATACTCGTCATCAGTAAACCTTCCGAGGATAAAGCCTGACAGTATAGAGCGTTAGCAAACTACGAATAGGTCAGCAGGAATTTGAAACCTGTGCGTACAGGGCAGCCCCGGAGAACACGTCAAAGCGACTTATACAAGGGTTGTCCAAGAAGAGAGCCCAGAAGACATTCTTAGCAACTTGGTCACTCCACGTAACCCAGAAGTCCTTCATGCGAAAAGAATGGGAGACACGGTAAATAATATTGTGCTGTTTGAGGGGTTTCGCGTTCTGGGATATGTGAGGTAAGGAGCAATACTCGTCAAGCGCACGCTCTAGAGAAAACACTTCGATGTCTGCTACAGGTGTGGAAGACTTGGACATAGAACACAGGTGTGTCCCTACCCCAACGACAAGGTGTGCAGGGAATGTGGAAGCGGTAATCCTGCGCAAGATCACCGTTGAGAAGTGGATTGAAAGTTATGTGGCAAAGATCACCCCACTGGAGACAAGAGATGTAATACAAGATACAAGACACCGTACCTGGTTAGGAGGCGCCGCTGGAAACGGACGAGGCGAGTCAAGGAGGAAGCATGGGCAGCGTGCGTTGAAGCCTGCTACCAGTACAAGGAAGTCGGCGTATGCCATGACGAGGACCACGACACAACAACCGGCCAGCAGTCGGAAAAGGACACTAAAAGGTAAAACAGTGTGAACAGCCTCGCACGAGACCACCCCGCATCCTTCTCAAAGCTTACTGGGGGAAAGAGTCTAACACAGTCCAGGTCCAGCTCCAAACCAAGATTAAGATCAAGGCCAAGGTCCCACTCAAGAGCCACTTGAGGAGGCGGCAGTACGCAGGTGAGCTTTGCAAGTTTGGTCTCCGGCACTGCCTCTCCAAGTAATGTTATAGGATGCACCTTAGAAAAGAAAATGATGCAGATCGAAAAAGTGTTAGAATAAATTATTAGGGAGAACCTAACGCCTAAAGAAGAGATCAAGCAACTTAAAGAAGAAATTGCGAAGCTTCAGGAGGTGCGCAACGCGGCTGCGACGCCTAACACTCCCTTTGTTAGCGAAATATCAACGCTTAATTGAGCCTAATTATCTATTCCCTCGCATACGAGTGGGGAGTCTCCGCCACACAAAAGGAGGGCGCGGGAAGAGGCAGAAAAAGCCGGTAATTTTTCGATGAGCGAGATTAAGGGATTGTTCAAAGAAATGTTTGATGAAATACAAAACCAAATTTCTTGCATGTACCTCGAAATCAAGCAACAATTTGATGGACTCAAGCACAGACTAATTGCAATAGAGAGCATGCCCAAGGACACTAGATCGCCTGGTGCTGGGCTGGTTAAAATAAAAATGTATAGCAGAACACCAACAGCAGAAATTAGTAAGGTCACCGGGGAGGATCCCATAAATAAACATGGTGCCACGTAACCAGCACATTATTTGGCAGTGGAATCGCCGCGGGTACCGTAGAAAACGAGGGAACCTGCAGCAATTCGTGATAACCAGGAAGGCGCCAGATGTCATCGCCCTGTTGGAGACTGGGGGAAGTTATTGGGGTACAAGTCGTATAGTACTTCTCGTGAGAAGGCTACTGTCCCAACTCTGGTGCATAGAAACCTCACGGCTGTAGAGCATGATACCGGAGTGCACAGCATAGACCACGTCCTTATAGAAACAATACCATCCTGTAAGAAAAAGGAAAGCCTCTTCGTGCTTAACATTTAAAACCCACCCCGACAGAAGCTCCAGTTTGGTCCACTTTTCCGCAAAGCCTTGAGCATAGCGGAGAGACAGGCTCTCGTCATAGTCGGTGACTTTTGCGCACCGCACGAGGCTTGGGGATACACTGTCGAGAATATTAAGGGGCGCAACTTTTGAACAGACGTTCAACACGAGGGCCTTAGGCTGATAACGAATCTCAAGGAGCCCACAAGAATAGGCAACAGCGTTAGTAATGACACAACACCGGACCTAACTTTTACGAAGAACGTAGCAGACTCGCGATGGGTAAACACGCAGCAGAGTTTTGGCAGCTATCATTATATTGTAGTTAAATCGGTGCATGCAGGCCCTCAAAGAGCAAGGCAGAGACATCTGGCACTTGTAGAATGGGACTATTTCTACAAGATTCGAAAGGAGGATTCAGAGGATACCATAGTAGATATAGAAAAATGGGCAGATACGCTCTAACAGAGTATCAAGAAAGCCACTAAAATTGTTCTCGAAGAAACGGGAATGGCGAAGAGGGACAGCAAAACGTTGCATCTATGGGAGGCAAGGAATAGAATTCAAAAGCGCTGGAAAAGACAAAAATGCATTCGTAATTTAAGAAAGAAAGTAGCTGCATTAGATAAGGAGATTGAGTTCCATGCGAATCGGCTCACCCAACAACAGTGGGAAGCCACGTGTAACTTTATGGATAGATAAATGAAGGTGTCAAAGACTTGGAACATTCTGCGAAGTCTCCAAAGCTCCGAAGTACAAAGACTGCACAAAGGCATAAGCTGCAACACGTATACATAACTATGCAGGAACAGAGGAGGAGCTCTTCCATGACCTACTAAAAAAAGTATTTCGCAAATGCAACAACAGAACCAATTTCCGGTTACAAGGGGCAGGACAACCTTATACTCGATGCTGATATACCCGAGGCCGAAGTTAGATTCGAGCTCGCTCGACTAAACCCGAGGTGTGCTCTGGGACCTCATAAAATAACTAATAAGACGCTCAGAAACTTGGACGACGAATCCAATAAGGCGCTCACTGAGTACATGAATAAGTGTTGCGAGAGTGGGACCATTCCACGACAATGGAAGATTGCTCAGGTCATTATGATTCCGAAGCCGGGAAAAAAAGCACAGTTGGATAACTTTAGACCAGTTTCACTGACTTCATGTTTAGGCAAACTCATGAAGCACGTCATCGTTACACGTCTCACTACCTACATGGAGGAGAACGGACCCTTTCCACATACCATGATCGGTTTCAGGCCTAAACTATCAACATAGGACATCATGTACAGTTTAAGCATCAAATACTCGACGTGGGGACCACATCTTTAGACTCTAAAGCTATCCTTGGCCTTGCTCTCACCTAGGCCTTCGATACCATCACACACAGAGCCATATTAGGAAATCTTCAGTGACTGGGAATAGGACAGCGTACCTACGCATAGGTGAGAGACTTCCTATTAGACCGCACTGCAAGAATCGCGGTTGGAGAGGCAAGGTCTGAAGAGATTGAATCGGAGAGTAGAGGGACGCCACAGGATTCGGTGCTGCCCCCCTGTTATTTATAGTGGTGATGATTGGCCTACCCACAAAGCTTGACCAAATTGAGGGCCTCAGACATAGCATATACGCAGACGACATCACCCTCTGGGTGACGGGTGGGAGTGACGGCGACATTGAAAACATATTACAAGAAGCTGTTGACAGTGTAGAGAGATATGTAGAAGGTAAGGGGCTGAAAGGTTCTCCCGAAAAGTCGGAATTGCTCATTTATAGGCCCACATGTAGGGGACGCAAAAGCATACAGGAAAGGCCAGACATCCCGATTTTTGCAGGGGGAAGTAAAATACCCACGGTAGGGAACTTACGAATTCTTGGCCTCCATATATCTAAGAATGGGCACAATGGAGAAACTATTAGGCTATTAGAGAACAGCGTCCACTAAGCAAGCAGGCTGATCAAACAAATAGCCAACAAAAACTATGGTATAAAAGAACACAACTTAGTTCGTTTAGTTCAGGTTTTTGTAGTCAGCCGCATTGTGTACGTTGCCTCATATCTTAAGCTACAGTTAACTTTCGCTTCAAAGTGCTCTGACTTTTCTTGAAACGATCAACGCTCACTATAATGCTTCACACAGCCTTTCTCTGAACTACTACAACCTGAGCTGGAGTAGTCTGGTGAACTGAGGGAAAAAATCAGGCACTTACCGCATGAGTGTCGCTGACGCCGGCCTATCCCGCAGCTGCCAACCACTTTTATGAAGCGTGCCTCTGACGACGTTACGAAGGGCGCCACGAATCTCCCACTGCCACCACTGTCACGAAAGACGGCGACGCCAACAGGAACCCGAAGGCGCCACTGCTTCGAACTCCGCCGAATAGGTCACCAGCCGTTTGGTAGCGTAGGTTTCTCAGCTCGCGACTGCTTCTGCGCAGAGCTGATTGACGAGCGGACAAGACGATGGTGAGTTAAACGAGGTTTATGTACAGCACACATACAGAGGCGTTACAAATTCGACACTGGGGCCGACAGCTTAGAGACTCAAAGAGCCGAGCTCGCTTCTCTGACACATGGGTCTACTGCTCCCGACGTGCCGCAGGGCTTCTTTTATATGCACCAGGAGGATTCTTTGAGTAAACAAATGTCCAACCAGAAGTGCCGCTGGCCGTGAGGTCAGAATCCTCCAGTGGGGTCGCCGCTAGGCCACGTTATTCTCATCGAATCTGGAGCCGCTGCGCGTGGTTGCATTCAAGAACGAGTGACGTCGCCACGCATTGCGTAAGACTCGCCAGACAGGAAGGTGCCTATTGCTGCAACGGGCTCCCTGTGCGTGCGCGACAGAAAAGCACCGGCCGCGTGATGACGCCGTTGAGTTGTTCGCGTCAAGTGGGCTTGCATGCTGGCCTTGACACAGATTGCCTTATTCAGAGGCATGGACGTTCGGTGTGAACTCGCAGGCATAACAGCATCCAGGATAATCAGTTGTGCCTTTCTGCGATGTCTCATTACTGCGCTGACTTTTATGCTGACTGCGGCTAATTTTGGTCAATATTTATTGCAGCTGCCTTTGCTCTGTGTGGGAAGCATTTAACTGCACAGTCGTTCCACAATTACTGTTGCGTGATAAGTTGTTTTATTCTACGATTCAGTTGTGCTAGAGTAAATATGTAAACGTGATTTCTTGCAGTATTTGGTATATGCACATAGGCTATTTGCAAAAGAAAAGAAGGAACGTTAACGTGGCTTAGATAGTCGGTCAATCAGTCTTGCCAGATTCACGCTTTCCTTGATTTGTGTTTAGGTATGGCTGATTAACCTACTAGTTTTAGAGTGTCAACCTAAGTGGAATGGTTTACTTCCAGCAATAAACAAAGAAGTCACAGTTTCGCCACAAGGGCGAAGCAAAGATTGCAATAGCACAACTTGGAAGGTAACGCAGAAAACGTAAAGATAATCGAAATGTACAGCGTGAGCCAACGCACTGGAACACACACAGGACGAGAGCCCACTAACAACGCGTACATATTGACACTTAATGCACTCTTCTAACTAAAACGGCGAGCGAAACGTATTTAAAGGTATAGATTCATATAAGTGCATGCTAACAAGTGTCCCAGTTGTTACTTCGCTGTGTTGGAAAAGTGCACTCTTTTCACAAACGTGGCCTGTCTAGCGAGCGAAGAGGCAAAACTTTATTGAACCAAGAAATTCGGGCAAGTACTTCGCAGGGTCACTGCAAGGCCCCTCTGCACAAAGCGTTCATGAGTTCATGTAGTTCCGTGAAGTGGGCTACCAGGCCAGCGGCGACCTTCTGCTTGGCTGGGTTCGTCGGGCGCAGCGGTGTCTCTCATTATTTCTATGTTGTCAGTGGCCCCGAGCTAAGTCAACACTGGTAAAGTCGAAATATATAGTCCAGGTTCGGCTTATTCGAAGTGCGCAATCTATAGTAATACAATGCTGAGTAAGTTTATAAAGGAAGTCAGTCGCATTACTGAGTAGTCACGAATTAGGCCAATCCGTATTAGCAGAGAATAATAATCCGACTTAAGCTGATCTTAAATTTAATTTTGAGTAGGTTGAGATTGCCTAGACACTTTATTGGCTGTGTGCTGCTTCAACACAAAAATTTTAGTCAAGCCTAATTAAGCTAATTCTTAAGTGTAGTATATGAGTAAGCTAAGAATATTTAGCCAGTCTGATGTAAGAATTCGGCCACGTTAAGCCCGCTCAGATTGAGAAGAATTAGACTAATCTAGAACAAGTCAATACTGAAAAGTTAAATTGCCTGGTCAGTTGCAACAATGAGTACAGCAACCTCAAGCCAGTCCAGATAAAGGCAAACTAAGTTAATCAGCATTAGACTAAATCTGAACAAGTCCATTCCGAGTAAGTTTAGATTGTCTAGACGCCCCGCCGCGGTGGTCTAGTGGCTAAGGTACTCGGCTGCTGACCCGAAGGTTGCGGGATCGAGTCCCGGCTACAGCGGCTGCATTTCCGATGGAGGCGGAAATGCTGTAGGCCCGTGCGCTCAGATTTGGGCCCACGTTAAAGAACTTCAGGTGGTCGAAATTTTCGGAGCTCTCCACTACAACGTCTCTCATAGTCATGTGGTGGTCTTCGGACGGTAAACCCCACATATAAATCAAGATAGGTTGGATGGTTTGATGACTTAGTATGGCCGGAATAGAATAAAGTTGATTAGGCCAGAGCAAGATAAACTGGTGTAATCTAATACTGAGCAAGTCAATCTTGAGGAAGTTGAAATTAATTGGCCAGTTTCATGACTGGGTTAGCCAGGTTATTCGATTCGAATCATCTCGCGTTAAGCATGTCTGGAGTGACTCAGCTAAAAGATCACTGACACAGCTGTGTCAATTTAGAGTCACTTTAATTTGAAGTGTAACGGAGAATAATGCGTATAAAGTACAGGAGATATTATCTCAAGTAATTGCAACGTAAATCTTAGAAAAGAAAAGTGTACTAAAAGATATCGTGCCGCTGGTAAGGACCAAACCAGCGACCATCGAATAACATGCCCGACGCTCTTCCACCGAGATACCGTGGTGGTCATCGCTCCATCTGCATTATACGCTATATATGCGTATTTATACAAAAGAGCGTCAGTTAGCATCCTCATATCCAAAATGGCAATTGTGGAGCGTTTCCTTTTTTGCCGGTTGATTTCATGTAGCAAGTGACTTTATCACAAGATGACAGCTTACCAATAATCCCCTGCATACTACTCGAAGGCCATAAATCTGCGAAAAAGAAGAGTATATTCAAGGGTTCATCTACTTTGTTAAACACGATAGCCTTAGAAAGAGAGACTGAAAGCTAAAAAAATAGAAACGTTGCTATTCGAAGTAACTCTAATGTAAATTTTAAAAAAGATAAGTGCACAAAAAATAACTTGCCACTGGTGGTTACGACTGGGGGAAGTGATATTTTCGTCCTGTTTCATTTTCCCAGATTTCAATTCCAATTATTCCCAATAACAACCCCTGTACTTTGCTTGGTATAACTGTATGTTCTCATTTTTAATGTGTCCAACAAATATTATTGTCCCTTGAATTGAAACTTCTTTCTCTGGGTCAAGTTACACACCTCTTTTCAAAACAACTACATGAAGCTCAGACAATTCATCACAAGGCCAACCAAAACGTAATCAAGGAATATATGCATAAACCTTACAAAACGGTGAATACGGAATCTTGAGTAGTATATTTGTGTTATGATAACCATCGTGTGAATGACACTATTTCCATGACATGACTACTCAATACGCTGGGCATAAGCTCTTGGCATGCTATGTCTGTTATCGTATACACCAAGTAAATTAAACAGCTGTTAAAGCCACGTGACCACGTCACGATATACATGATGTACTGAAATTTTATTAGGACTAAGATGGTCAACGCTTGTTGTGCTTGCCTTGCAAGGAGAAATGGACTCTAGAGACGGTGCAGTAAAACACACAACGTTTATAACATAAAAGAAAAAAATGGCAGATCCGACGTACCTGGGATCCGCGTTATGCGAAGCATGCGGAGGGAAGGTGACCCTGGACCCGCTGTGGTGGTCTAGTGGATAGTGGATAAGGTACTCGGCTGCTGACCCACAGGTCGCGGGATCAAATCCCGGCTGCGGCGGCTGCATTTTCCATGAAGGCGGAAATGTTGTAGGCCCGTGTGCTCACATTTGGGTGCATGTTAAAGAATCCCAGGTGGCCAAATTTCCGGAGCCCTCCACTATGGCGTCTCTCATAATCATATGGCGGTTTTGGGGCGTTAAACCCCCTATAACAAGCAATCGGAATGTGACCCTGTTACAGTTTTTTTTGAGCAAATCGTTGAAAAACAACGCTAAATAAATGTACAAATGTTGCACATCTCTTGAAGAGTTGCAGATGTTTGTATAACCAGTTGTTTTTTCCTTGCGCAACGATGGCAACTGGAACATGCGTGTTGTCAACACGAAAAACTGATATGAAGTGCTGATGCTCGTGAGGATGCTGACCCTGCACACTGTACATAAATCAATTTCAGCGCACGGCACCTAACCAGAATTGACGTTTACCCGATGTGACGGCTGTATCAAAAGGGTACAGATGTAATGGTTATAAAATTGGGTAGGCAACACTGCAATTACGTTTCAAGAAGATTAGCGTCAAGTTGATGAAGAGACAAGTTGATGAAATGCTGCGGGATGACATTATCCAGCCGTCCAAGAGTTCATGGGCATCCCCTGTGGTGTTAGTGAAGAAAAAGGATGGGACCCTACGTTTCTGCGTCCAAAATAGTTCCAAAATAGTTCCGAGACAAGGCGTAGCTCTGTGGTAGAACGCTTGAATGCCACGCAGAATGCTTGGGTGCGATTCCTTCTGGGACACTGAAATTTATTACTGACATTTGTCGGTGGAAGGGGGGGTCAACGCTGCCTATTTCAGATTTTATAAACAATGAAAGTGCTAGACAGACCAAGCTCGCTAATGTTCTAAGCGCAAATAGAATAGACTAGTTCTAAGGAAACACTGCAGCAGCTTATATCCCTCGAAAGCGAAGAGTCTGGAACCTGTAAAGACGAAGTGTGCAGTGTGAAAAAAATTAGAACAGTATGACAAAGAGCGTTATCAAGGCGCCTGGATTCGTGATTGAGAATTTTGTTGCGGGAACACGCCCACTCAAAAGGGCATTTGGTCTCGAAAAAAGTACAAGGACGCCGAAACCATATCAACAAGGTCTATTCCAGCGGGACTCTCGCAAGCGATAATGAAATAATCGGACGGGCTTCTGCGTATTATCAGTCACTCTTTGCAAATCAAAAAGCGGATGCACAGTGTCAGTTTTTATGAAGGGGAGCATGGGAACACGAGGCCTGCGCACTCCGGCGGCTGCATGGCAGTGCGTTCAAGCGGAAGTGAGAGCAAGCACAGTCCCTTTTCACGTCATCTCGCGGCGAAAAGAACAGCCATTCGTTGCTGATCTCGAACCAGCGGCAAGATTGCGATCCCTCCCCCTTCAAGAATCTTACGCAAGAGCTGGTAATTGCGTTGAAGGGGGAGGTGTTGCAATCTTGCCGTTCTATAGTAGCAACAAATGATTGTTTTGGCCACCGCGAGATGACGCGAAAAGAGACTTTGGTTGCTATCGCTTCCAATTGAACGCGCTGCCAGCAGCCGCTAGAGCGCATAGGCCACGCGTCACCATGTTATCCTTCATAAAAAGTGACACTGTACACGGTTGTTAAGAAGAGTTACTGCAGCGCATGCTGGTGCTTAGCGACGACACGAAAAAGCTTTTAAAGGCAAAATAATAGATGGGAAAGTGAAGTGCGCGATTGGTCAATTGAACCCCAGAAGGTCACCGGGACCCGATGGCCTAACCGCGGCGTGGTATAAGACGTTTACAACAGAACTGCCCCCAGTGTTAGCTGAGCTTTTCATTGAGGCGTATAAACAGAAAACTCCGCCGGTTTCCTTCAGCAAAGCGCACACGATATTAATTCCAAAAATGGACTAAGCGGAAAAACCGATACTGGTAACATCGTATAGGCCCATATCGATTACCAATGTTGACTACAAAGTTTTTATAGGTGTTGTGGTAGCACGAATCCAAGGTTTAATTAAAGAAACTGTTAAGGAACACCAATCTTGTGGAAAGAAAGGCAGAAATATTAGCTCGAACATGCTGTGGTAGCTAGAGTGTTGTGACAAAGAGTTTTTTGCATCGCGGTGCTCCAAACAGACCTGGTAAACGCATTCGATTGTGTCGCGCATGACAATTTGTATGTCATCTTATATCACATAAATGTTGGTTCCATCATCAGGGAGGGAGTGGCCTTGGCGTTCTAGAACTGCAGTAAACGTTTAGGTGTCTTAAGTCCTTGGGGGCCCCCATTCACGCAATGCGTTAGGTGTGTCATAGCTTCCCCCTCAGTCAACTTTTGTTTTGTATATACACCGAAGCGATGTGCTTAGCGATAAACAAAAGCAATAGAATATGTGGTTTCAGCTTAACGGCAGCGAAATTCATGCAGATGGCATCGGGTTGGCATGTGCAGATGACATCGTGTTGGGTTGTACGAACACAGAAAGTATAGAGGAACTGATAAGTGTTGTGAAACATTTTTGTAGCGTAACAGGGAGCCGCGTAAACTGGGCTAAATCTCCTGGAGTTTGCAAAGAAGGTGGCCGTCAAAGCCGCTTTTTTTGTGAATGTGGATTGGACGGAAACAACAAAAAGATACCTCGCTGTTCTCCTTCAGTGTTATAACAACAGCGAAGAGTATTGGTTGCGTCAAACAAAAGAGTCGAAAGAAAAAGCAGACAGGTGGAAAGGCACGAACCTCTCTATTCTTCTTAGGGCTACTGTGTGCGACATGTTTTTGATCGCTAAACGGTGGTATGTGATGCAGGTGCTACACTGTTCAAGGATAAATGTGCAAATGCTGCACAAAGTGTTTGCCGTTTTTATATGGGGCTCAGAATGGGAACGGTGCAGCCGAACAAATTTGTTTGTGCACATGAAGAATGGTGGTGTTGGTTCGGCGCACCTATTTTCGAGGCAATAGTTTAGTAGATTTTTCTTTTTCCATGAAGTCGGAGATCTGTTTTTGTGTACGCTCTACCAACTAAGATTAGGCAGTGCATTACCAGAACTTGTTGTCACTACTGATAGCCGGCCTGTGACGTTGCGTGGCAATCTCAAGCAAGTGGTAGACAGTGTAAGTTTTTTTATCTGTTTGTTTTTTGTTCGATTATCTAGCAAGAGTTAGAATAAAAGGATTGTACTGAGATTTATGTGATATGGCTTCGCCAGTACCATTCTACAGGGCCGTATACCATGGAAGACCAAATAGAATGTTCCTAAGCGGCTGAAAAACATGCAGGTACCTGCAGGGGTGAAAACATTTTATTTAAGTTACACACAGGCATGCGGTAAAGACATTCACGGATAAACGGGAATTTTTACAATATGCGGGGCACATTGCTTGATATGTAAGAAAACAAAAAAACAATGGAGCACGCTTTTTTGCGTGATTGAGAGGGGTCAATTTTTGGCAATTTTTCACAGGACAATAATGAAAGATATTCTACTGGAAAACATCTTGCCGTAGGGAATTATGATGGGGTCCCATTTGATGTAGTGATGTTGACTGGTCTACACTGTATATGGCATGCACGAATGGCCAGATATCGCTTCTGTCTGGAGCCAAAGCCAGCTGTAACTTATTGCAGGCAAAGCATGTTGGCACACTTAGAGTGTAGCAAAATACAGGATAACGTGCCAGAATGCTTTTCAAAGTTGGAACCTCTGGCGACCCTAAATAGTTTTAAGTGAACAACATAAGTCTAAATGGGACTGATGGCAATGCTTGTTCCTTCCTATTGTATATAGTAAGTGTGGAATGACTGCCCTGCGCATTGTCGAAGTCAGGCAATAAATAAATAAAAAACTGGCGTAGCTCTGTGGTAAAATGCTTCATTGCCACGCAGAATGCTTGGGTTTGCTTCCAGCTGGAAATCAGACATTTATTTTTTGCATTCATCAGGTCGACGCTACCGGTGTACAGTATTTCTTAACGCCCGTGGGTTAAAATTTGTATGTGTGTTCTCGTCGTTCCTAGGTAGATACTAAGTGTCAATCACCTGTGCCACATACTCGGATACCAGCGGTACATACCCGCCCATGAGTATGTGCCACTGTCTGGTGGGACGTGTTTGACAATGTACGCGACGGGATTGTGACATTCTTCATGTTTTGACCACCGCGTCATATTCGTCGAACCATCGTACCCTACCATGCTAACTTTGATTCAGGCCAAGTTAAAGGGGCGACCACCACAGCATCCAAACGTTAGCTGCTAGATAGATAGATAGATAGATAGATAGATAGATAGATAGATAGATAGATAGATAGATAGATAGATAGATAGATAGATAGATAGAAAGATAGCTAGATAGATAGATAGATAGATAGATAGATAGATAGATAGATAGATAGATACGCTCAAGGTTGCCGAAGTTGGCTAAGAAATGGTTCGCATTTGAAACTACACACAAATGTACAAGATAATAAGATATCAGCTAAGTTATTGTGAGAATATTACACGCCATTTCAAAAAACAAAGTTCAGGAACCTCACAGTACGCAGGATGGTATGACTGACGCTTAGGTGCAGGGCAATTATCGGGCGAAAGGCGCGATAGAACAATGTTGAAGCGGGACGCTGTGGCGATTAAGTTGCTTGGCGGCGTGTGTCCGACTTCGAACGCAGTCAACCAACATAGCAGACGCGATGCTCCACGCAGGGAATGGCCAGCTGTTCAGCGAACAGACTGCTTCGAGACGTGCTGCTCGGCCGAACCGACACCATAGGCTTGACCACGTCCGTCACTGCGCCGCTGAACGGCTGACCGTGGAGACGCCTCATCGAGGTCCACGATGCCCTCAGCAAAGAACAGAGCAGCAGGCCAGGCCGTGCCTCGAGATGCTGTACTCGTGCCGGCAACACTACCACAGCTGTCGGTTGGATGGCAGCAGCGTAGACAACCGCGTTCCGTGGCCGGAACTTGGATCGCCAGCGTCCGGCGCTTCGGCCCGCTATCTTCCATCTGCTGCTCCTTCGGATCGCCCGCAGCCACGAAGCTTCTCGCCACGTAATCCTCACACGTGGTGCAGTCGTGGCACGCCACCTCTATGAGCCACCACAAGCCATCAGCTTATTGGCGCACAGTTGGCTCGAAATACCACGTGCCTTGCCCAGCACTTTCTTCATCGTCGTCGTTTTTTCCTCACTCATAACAATAACCCACCTTATTCTTGCCATAAGTTTCGTAATATGACCAGTCACTTACTTTCTTCAGGCGCTCTTATCAAGCCGGATCAATTTTGGTACCTATCAAGATATTCTATGGGCTGTGGGAGCACAAAGTTTTACGCTGCTAGTTATGTGATAAATTAATAAATACGCTCAAAACGCCTTTGTTTTGGCATGAAGTGCTTCGCATCTATTAAGTATTGCCTAAGCTATTGACAACTAACAATATGTATATAACCCTTACCACAAGAAATGACAAACTGAACAAGATTGCCGTGGATTCATTGCTGAATGACTGGCAAAGCCAGCGAAATGGGAACGTATGAACAAATATGGCGCCCACAGAGGTAGTGTTGTCATCTTGTATGGCACGAACACATTATGGCGCCCGGAAATAGGTCACAACGCTGTTCAACTAACTGCTTTAGTAGTGCTTTTGCACCAACGCAGTTGTAAGTGTACTACATCATTTTAAAGGGTGGCAACTCATCCCAGCTACCGACATCTCTGCTACCTCTTTGCGGCGAACATCGCAGTTTTTTACAAAGACGCAATGTTTGCAAGCACGAAATTACCTCACCATCTCCTCGCCTACGTGCTCTCGAAGCCAGAGTGTGCACGACGCCTACCCACAACAAATGTGGGCGTAATATGCATCATGCGCCCGACAGTAGCTTAGTATGTGGTATACTGAGCACGACTAATTATAAAAGTTCGGCTGCACTCAGCAGGAAGTGGTGAGGGTCATCATAAACCTATTGATCGGCCCGGAGTAGCCTTTTGACGTCTCGATGAATGGAAGTGCGACGGAAGTAATTGGCAAATCTGTAGAGAGAGAGATGTAAACATCTACTGTGGAAAAAAATAGAGTATTGCATGACGAGGCTCTGACTTGCGCCCATCTCAGCTGAGTATCCAGCGAGAAGCAGTGGGTACGGTAGTCTCTCATGCGTCTCGGGAATGGGTAAGTAAGGGAGCAAGTAGGGAAAATTTGCATATGCCCACACAATGTGGAAGACGTCACAGGTCTCGCCCTAGTGTGGGTACCACCCATTCGTGTCCACATCGAAGTGTTTGATCATTGCAGGAGAAAGTAGAGTACCCGTCTGTAAGTGCATGACAGTTTGCTACTTCGATTTATTCAGCCCCTTTGCAGGAGCCGGGAAAAGGCAGTGAGTGTCATGATAATGAGAAACAGCTTCTTTGAATATCAACATCCGTGTATTATTCTCTGAGTCAAAAGAGCTGAAATTGAGGAGCCCGGTGGGTAAGCGCTTGGGCGGCCGCGCCAACGGCCTCATTACCTCGTAAACCCTGAGGGATTGGAGCCGAAAAAATTGGCAGATCCCACATACAGTGGGAATCGATGATATTATGCGAAGCATGAGTGAGGAAAGTTATGTCACTTTGAAATTGGCATAACGTTACGAGGGGCAGGTCAACTAAGCCGTAGATGACTTCTATGTCATGATTATCATGTTTGGACGTGTCGTTTACCTTCGTCGTCTATTCACGTCCACTGATGTCGAATTTCGTATATGTGGAGCTAGCGAAACGGCCAACAGCGCATCATGAGCATGGTATGTTGTTATGTTCTTACATGACACGCGTGTCATGATTATCATGTTCGCTCCAGTCATATACCTCGCCCTCCATTGACATCACGTACACCAAATTTTGATATGTGGAGCTAGCGAAGCAGGTGCGAGCGCATCATGAAGGGCCAATTATACTCCGACGTAACGTTGACGCGCGCGCACGCTGGGTGCAACAACGCTAAGCTAGCAAAAAACGAGCACTCTATAGTGCAAGTGCTCGCAAAATGCGAGCTCGTTAAATGTGACATGCTGCATTTCGCGCCGATGACGTTACCCAGGCAGCTCCGCGTCTACCTCTCTTCGTGACGGAAGGACACCGAGCACGCTCAAATGCACCTGCTTTAAAGCAACGCAGCGCGGCACGTGCCTGCGAGTATATGGCAGGCAGATCGGCGCCTGGCGTGGCATCGCTGGCGTGACGCGACGAAACGAACGCCGGCGTGCACGCGGACCGGATCACGTCGAAGTGTATTGACGTGTCGACTGTGGCATGTAGTCATGTTGTTAGCTGACATGCATCGCATGAATATTATGTTGCGCCAGTCACATACCTTCGCCATTCTTTTGCGTGACGTAATACCAAATTTGGAATATGTGAACCAAACAAAACGGCCGAGAGTGCATCGTGACTGCGGAATGTTGTGATGTTATTATATGAAAGGCATGTCGTCATTATCATCTTTGTGTCACTTACCTATGTGTCGTCCGTTCGCGTTACGTAATACCGCATTTGGTACATATGATGCTGGCAGAACGCACGTGAGTACATCAAGAGCGTAGCAAGTAGTCATGTGGTTACATGACACGCATCTCATGATTATCATGTTTGCACCTGTCCCATACCTTCGTCATCCATACAGATACTGTGATACCTAATTTGGCACATGTGAAGCTAGCGAAATGGCCGGAGCGCACCATGAGCGTGGTATGTAGCCATGACTGATGACTTACATGACATGCATGTGACGAGTTCCACGTTAGGGTCTGTCACTTGTGTTCGCCATGCAGTCATGTCATACCATACCAGTTTCCAACATGTCATGTGAAGGAAACCACCTCAAGATCTTGCAGCAAGACCATGAAATATAAATCATGAACTTTATCACATGAATATTATGATAATCATGTTATGACCAGTCAATTATGCTCCATACAGTCATACCAAATTTGGTATTGCTGCCATTAACTAAATGGCCAGGAGGGCTGAAAGCTCCACGCGGCTAGATAGATGGATAGATAGGTAGATAGATAGATAGATAGATAGATAGAGATAGATAGATAGATAGATAGATAGATAGATAGATACGCTCAATATCGCCGAAGTTCACTAACAAATGGTTCGCATTTAATAATATGCGTTTCGGGATGGGACCAGCGACAGCCCGTCTTAGAATATGGCTAACCAAGGGGGCTATCTTCTCTGCTAGGTAGTGAGCACACGCGTCTATGGTATACATATTTATTGCCTTCAAATTTTAATCTGTGGCAGCGAGCGCGATCACTACCTCCTCGGCCTACTTTGGGTTGTGTGCTCGGAAGAACAGCCTATTTACTTGCATTCTTTGGTGAGCTAAAGCGGATGTGTAAAATCTCTTGCGCGTGGGCCTTGCTACGTGTGCGTGGAATACACCAAGTTGGGAACGATGTTATCATTTAGACGTCCGAACTTGCGCTTATCACCTGCTTTCATATGTGTGCGTGTCAATTTTATTGGAGAGCGGAGAGGCCTAGAGCATTTACAGCCAACGTTGTGCAACAAGCTCCGCCTCCTTTGGAGATCTAGAGTGTTGTATGTGGAAGTGGTTGAGCAGAGGGCACCCGGGGAGCGTCTTAATAAGCCCCATATAGTGATTTATGAGGCGTGCTTCCCGAAACTCCAGGTTGAACTTGAGCGCACCTAACGCCCTGAGGTTTGTACTGGGTAGCCACCGGGAGGTCCAGAGCTCTCTTTGTAGCCTTACGGACAATGGCGTCAATTTATTGGTGGTCTTGCTCGTTAGTGTGAAGTTATGGCACGGCGTAGATCTTCCGGCCAGCCACGAAGGCATGTGTGAACCAAAGTGCGTCCCTGCCCCACATACCACCCCGTTCGTTGGAAACCTGTTCACTTAATTTTTTAAGTTTCATGATATCATAGTCTGGTCTGAGTTTTGGTGCGTTAAAATGCCCAGAATCCGGATCTCCTCCGCCTCTCTGATGGGACCATCAGGCAGAAAGATATGTACACCGATGTTATGTTTTGGGTTCTCTCGGGCATGCAGAAGCTCTCTTTAGCTATAGCACATTGTAGTCCACAATCGTTGGCATACGCCGCGACTATGGATGCAGTCCGCTGAACGTGGTTCTAAAGTTCTGCAAGGCTCACCTCAGAGTTCTAAACTATATTGTCATCAGCATATCCGTAGGTTCAGAAAGATCCATGTGGGCCAGTTCGCTTGGGAGGCTCGTCATAGCTATGTTGAACACGAGGGGTGATAAGACTGTTCTTTAAAAGGCAAGTCTCGCAGACACCTAGGAGGCTTGAATACAGTTCCCATGATCGGCTAAAATTCTTAGCTTTCATTTATCTTATCAAGCGTGCCGTGCTTTATTGTTTTTCTGCAGGTACAGTCGCGAACCAGACTCATCGTTATAAGAGAACAGGTGGCATAGAGGTGGTGTTGGAAGCGGAATTTTCGCCAAAGAAACAAAACCACAGAAATGTTGACAGTGTGCCAGCTTCTACCTAATCTAGCAGACGCATTGCCCAAGTCAGTGTAGTTTGGAGTGGACTGAACTGTACGCTAAATAACCAGCAGCTGCGAGAGAACTTTCAACATGAGAGGTAGAAATTCAGTTTATTTAAAGCGAAACAAGCAGACAAATACAAAGCTTGCATATACCGAAAAAGGTAATGTAGTTACTGAGTGAAACGGAAGCTCATGCGTCTGATAACAGTTTTATTTGTTTGCCAGCGAAACGTAAAAATCGAACTTCACAATGAGGAAAGCCAGCCGAATGCAGAAAAGCAAGTATCCTCAACAGTGTTATTAAAAAGAACCTTGTAGAAGTAAAGATATGTTGCCAAGTCAACGGAAATAAACTAAGATTGGGGGAAACAATTTTAGAAAGAGAAAACAATATTGCATGTATTATAGCATGTACTGAAACAAAAACTCAATAAAACACAAAAAAGTTGGGAGATCCCACGTACCTTGCGAATCAACGCTATGCGAAGCATGCGGAGGGAAGGTTAGCGTGTCGCTGTTTCTTTCGTTGAGCGACACGTCAGGCAATCACGTTAAATATATGTACAAATGTCACACGCACAGAGATTTGTTGAAGAGTTGCAGACTTTTATATAACCAGTTGTTTGCACTTGCGCAGCGATGCCAAAAAGAACATGCGTGTTAGCTAAGCCTGAAGATTAATGGAGCACTGATGCTTGCGAGATTGCTTGCCCTGGACACTGCTACTTACATCAGCTTCAGCGCATGACACGTGACAAAAAATTGATGTTAAAGGGACACTAAAGGCAACTATTAGGTCAACGTTGATTGTTGAAATAGTGGTCCAGAAACCTCTTAATGTTCCTTTGTGCCAAGGAAGGGCCAATTTCGAAATAAGGTCACGTTTTAGTGGTCTGCATCGGGTTACCGCACTTAAAATTTCCCGCCTCAAGAAGCGAACCGACCGGATTGACTCACGTCATTGTTGCCTTGCACAACGTTGCTCGGAACCGCAGCGCTCTTAACAGCAGACCGCAAGCAAAAACCACAGCAGCAACAACGGCCATTGATCAATGTCCCGCCATTGGCTTCGAGATTGCAGACTTTTTTTGGGTTCAACTGCGCCCCGCTAGTTGACACCACATGTTCCGTGACACATCACGAAAATTGAATTTGTGAAGCACTGGCACCGTTCGCCAGAGCAACGTCCAGTGGTTCTTTTTTCTATGAATCAAGCAAAAACAAACATGCAGCATGTTATAGCTTCTCTTGATGCACGGAAGGTTCTTTTTTTAGTGCAGCTAGATTGATTACAAGTGAGTAATTGTAGGTGGGCCATCGGACTGATGTCATCGGACTCATTTTAAAAATGTCCTACTGCGGCGTGTGTGCTCTCTTGGATTTACCTTAATTTCTGAGTAACTAGGGCACATTTGTTGATAGTATTATCGTTTTAGATGTTGTCATACATTGAGCTCTTACTTCGACGTAAATGTTTGTTTGACTTTAGTGTGCCTTCAACCCAACGTGATGGCTGTATAAAAGGAGTACATATTTAACGTTTACAAAGTTTGATACGCAGCACTGCAACCACTATTGACGTTTCACGAACATTATCATCTATATGAAAATCGATTCCGACACGTGGAGTAGCTCGGTTGAAGAATGCTTCATTGCCGCGCAGAATGCTTGGGTTCAATTCCAGATGGGACCCTGACATTTCTTATTTGTATTCGTTGGATCGACGCTACCGATGTCAGGTATTGACGCGATAGCGTTTGAGAGCGCGGTTGGTTGTGAGCGAAAAATCGTCTGTGAGCGAAAAATCAAGAAGCAAATAAATAAATATTCATATTTTTGGTCCCATTGAGGATTGAACCTGAGCTTTTCGCGTGGCAAGCAGGTGTACTACTCTAAAGCAACGATGTTCGTTGCGGCTGTTTCGGGAAGAGAACACTACATAAATGCCATGCAGAAGAAGGTGCCTTCTTAACGCATTCTGTTCGAGAGGTTTCACGATAAAAACAACCCCATTCGGTGATTTGTATGCGTATGTGAGAGGCCATTAAACTACGTCAAAAAAGGCCGGGACTGTGCAGTCATCGCAGCTAAAAACCCATAGGAACTTTCAAACAGCTCTAAAATTGGACAACTATGTCCACCCAGCCGAAAACATGTCATGCCTTTCAAGAGGTGTTGCAAACGCTAGATGCTCTCTTCTGTGAGGCAATGTGAGACTTTTTATGCCTCCCAGATGGCGAGTGCGCCGCGTTTATCTTGGTGGCCATACGACTCTTGCTTTCTATCGAAAACTTGTATGTACCATCCTAGCGTGCGCGCGCGCGCCTGTGTGTGTGTGTGTGTGTTGTGTGTGTGTGTGTGTGTGTGTGTGTGTGTGTGTGTGTGCCATCTGCGAGACGTGAAAAACGTGTCTCGAGCATAGCAGAGCGCCGTTTGAGCAGAGGGAAGTGGCCACACTGTGCAGTCTTGCTCATCAATGAGTGCCTGCGGGACATACATCTCAAGTAGTGTCCTAAAACTTACGAGCCATGAAGATTCCTAAGTTGTTATAAAGTGCTGGTACTTAAATCGAAAACCTCTACCATAACTATAGATACGTCGCGCTTCCACGCGTGCGTTTGTGTGTGTAGTGTGTGTGTGTGTGTGTGTGTGTGTGTGTGTGTGTGTGTGTGTGTGTGTGTGTGTGTGTGTGTGTGTCTAACAACACATAAATAAGTATGCACTTGGTTGAAGGGCGCACTAGAGGCCGGATTTCGTTGTCACGTTCAACACTTAAAGGCGAAGCTTAAGGGTCCTCCAATTTTTCTCAACGCTTGCGCGCTAAAATTGCCTCTATGCGTTCCCATCGTTCCTCGGTAGATACTAAGAGTCAATCACATGTGGTACATACACGCATATCCGCGGCACATACTTGCCCGTGGGTAGGCGCCACTGTCTGGCGGGAAGTGTGTGACGACGTACGCGACGCGAATGTAACATTATTCCTAATTTGATCACTGCGTCATATTAGTCGAACCAATTTACCCTCCTATACAAATTTGGTTCACACCAAGAGGGGGGGGGGGATCACGAGAGCACGTAAACGTAAGCGGCTGAATAGATAGCTAGATAGATAGATACATCGATAGACAGACATACAGACAGACAGACAGACAGACAGACAGACAGACAGACAGACAGACAGACAGATAGATAGATAGATAAACAGATAGATAAATAGGTAGATGGATAGATAAACAGATAGATAAATAGGTAGATGGATAGATAGATAGATAGATAGATAGATAGATAGATATTTTCACTGCTTCTGAAAATTAGGAAATGCTGGGCATTCAAGATACTTTGACTTTGACGGTAGCAGGTTTGTGCGGAAAGCGACATCTTAGAATTAAACAGAAACCGACAACGAACAGAAAGACAGTGAACTCGGCTTCCGTAAGGGCACCAAAACGTTTTTTAATTGATTTTCGCAGTTTTTCATGGACATGGGTAATAGCTATTACCACACCAAAAGCACCGTTTATAACGCAAAACATTTTATTAACACCAATAAAAAGAGCGTATCTACACTTTTAGAAGAGAACGAGCAAGCGTTGTTCGGTTCACTTTCGCCGTCTCGGTCTTCGGGAACGAGTCCACGAAATAAACACCCCCATACAAGTGCTTGTGGACGGCGAGGTTGCCTGCGAGATGTAAGAAAACTTATTGGTGACGGTGTCATCGTACAAGCATTACACATAGCCTCAAAGGGACTGAATGTCGCAAACGAGTTGACACGGTTCTGGTTAGCTCTGGTGGGTGATTCCTTTTGCTTCCAAAGTGAGAAGTAACTGAGCAAAAGACATGACGTTTATCTTAAACACTCCTGTATTTTCGGTTCGTAGGCATAAGTTTGTGGTTTGTTATCAGAAATCTGTTACACAAATTGAGCACATTCTTTACGCCGCAGTTTATGATTGAGTGAAAACGCACAAAATATCTGCTATTGGCATTTTGGTAAACAGATCCTTTATTCTGTTGTTCTGCAAAGCTGTGCATATTATCAATACCATATGTTTTTTTAATTGAACAATTTTGGTCAGATCATGCATCTATCCTCAAGTTTTGTCGAAAAATAAGTACGAATTTGTAAGATGAACGAATACCAGTTTTTGTGCAGTTACCACGTACCGTTAAGCAGATTCAGTCGGCTCTAAAATTCAAAGCTTACTGAAGATACAAAGATTAGTCTCATTCACGTACTGACTGTTCTGAAAATTTACTTTCCAACGGCAGTGCCTTTGCCACCTAACATAGCGCGGCAGAAATTTGTACTTGTGCTTCGTCACAGGTGCTGGCTAGCACTTTTTTCACCACTGAATTGACCCTTCCTAGTGGTCCTGTTTTTGCTTCTAAGGCTCTCCACGCATCATAGGGCGATAAGAAATGTATGGAGAGTCTAGGTGCACTTTCGCCATAGCGCTCGCCATCAGCGTGATCTTGACGTTTGATACAAAGCCAAAAGACGATGATATTTGCGTGCGCTAAGCATGTTCTGCGTTCGCGTGAAAGAACTTGAAAGCAGCCCACGATCGCAGCGCAAATGAAAAGAAAACGACCCGGCTGTCCTTGCAATGGGGCTGTGCGGGTCTCAGGAGAAACTGAAGACATTAAGACTCTAGGTTTTGTCAGGGATGCATTGTTTGGACAAGATTCCGGAGAAGGCTCATACGTTTATTTTGTGTATTATGTTCTCACAGGGCAGTTTCAGTTGAAGCAGCAGGCATCACGAAGGTCGCTTCGTTCGCTCTAGCGGCCGTGTGTTCTGGCGTGAACGTTTGCTAAGTTACGCTAATTAGCAGTTTAAAGAAAGCAACTGGTCGTACATCGTAAATTTCTTGTTACCACTTTAACTGCTTCGCTCTAGCGGCGAAGTTGGGACTTTTTTCACATGCCATGTTAGTAGTCGCTCAATCTCTGCTCGTTTATGATGCGCTGCCCAACTCGATTGCCAACATTTGTGTTAATGTGTGCTGCGGTGTAAGCTTTTATGTTGAATAGGCAATGATAAGTGGGTGCGTATTTTTACAACTTTTGCTTTTCCATCATTCACCGTGAACATGGCTACACTTTGTGCTGATATTCCACGAGCTGCTATCCTTTAACAGGTTATTTTATCGTGAAAATATGCTATACTGTGTCGCTATAGATACAAACTTCTCTGACTCCATATTCTTCCAAAGGCACCTAGTCACAATATATACACCCGCTGGATCACATCACTAGACAAACATGCTCAGGTCTCTTGAGCTGTATTTTCTTTAGAGTTGTATTTTTCAGCACACGAGATTAGTTTATTGTGCCACTGATGAATTCACTTAAATAAATTAAATCTCACTGTTCTTCTTTATACAGTGCATCTGAAGTTTTTTTTCTTTATACAACCACTGCAGTGTCATCTTAGATTCTTAGAATTCTCGTTTTTTTGGTCATTGCTAGTTTATACGAATTTTCTTCATTCATGATTTGTTATTGTCACCTCGGGCGCCCTGTAAAATACTATGGTCATTATTACATTAAATAGATGGAGTCACTCTGTAGCTACGCATGTTCAGTCATGAATGCGTTCCGCCTCTATGCACCTAGCAAAATTCAGTTTCTCTTTCAGCTTTATTAGTTGCATAAGCATCAAGCACAAAACACTTGTATGCAGATGAGGGTTCCGCAGTATGATAACACGAAACGGGACCGTCAGTTAAAAACTACAACAAAAGGCAATTGCAAAAAAAAATGGCAGAAGACTAGCAGGTGGCAATATTATCTCCTACAAGGCAAAACAAGCAGCAACATGCTAGAACAGTTCAAATAAAAATTGAAGTAATACAATAAAACGAAAGGCACAATGCTACATATTCTATAAAAAGCAATGCAATGCGAAGTCAAATACTACGAACACACGTATTACGGAATAAATTTAGAAAAACGGGCACAAAAGAAGTGAAAATGAAAAAAATTAAAATTTTGCACGGGAAACAGAAATAAACACATAAAATAAATAAGGGTAAGTGGAAAAAATTTATATGCCATAACTAAGGTGAGGAATAAAGAGAGAAAGGAATGATTTGACTAATGCTTTTGAAATTCAAAATGAGGGCGAGTATTTAGGTTCAACCGGCAAACTATTCAAAAGATGAATGGTAGAGAATGTAGATGTTTTTCTAGCGGAGTTAGTGTGAATGGGTGGTTGTAGGTAACTATGAATGGAAGCAAACCTGTTAGGGCTAGTAATTTTGAGAGCGATACATTCAACATATTCAAAGGGGAGCTGGAATTTCCGTAACCTAAAAACATTAAAATATTGTTATAATAAAACAATTTTTACCAGAAAAATTTCGTGCTCGTTAAGCAAACTAGAGACATCTGAACACGGAGAACTGCGATTTGTGATGTGGATGACTTGATTTTGTATATGTTGGATAGAATGAAGCTAACTTTGATACGTGTTACTCTAAGAGATGACGCCATAGTTTATATGCGAATAAATAAATGCAAAGTACAGAGAAATCAATGCAGGAGGTGGGAAATACTGACGTGCCTTCATAAGCGCACGGCTACCGAAGACCGACTTCTTTTCGATATGATTGATTTGAAGATGAAACTTAAAATGACTTTCCTATGTCACACTTAGAAATACGGCGGAGTCATTCATGGGGGATAGAGTGATTTTCTGTTGATAAGGAAGGAGAAATAACTGCAAGATTTTTATGTCGCTGGAAAATCAAAAATTAAGTTTCACATGGTTTATTAAGTAGTTCGTTTGTGTTACATCATTTAATTAGGTGATGAAGTGTTAAATCATTTAATTAGGTGATGAAGTGTCATACTTAGCAGTATTTTGCCATGAGCTCATATATTTATAAGGTTTTCATCAAGTACTGATATTGTTGTATCATCTGCGCACGATAGTGGCAAAATAAAATCCAGAGAAGCTAGGCGTCAACGTCACTTAAAACATTAATAGATGTTATGCATTTTCGCGATCATATGTACAAATTGCCTGTAGTATTATTAAACGAAAATTACTTGAATATATTTATAAACACAAAATTATGTCTCGGCGGTGTGTTGGTGCTCCGTTTTGCAACGCTGTATACCGCCGGGGGAGCTCACCAGCAATCCCGGTTTCCTGTAATATTGTTTTGCAAGGTTAATACGACGAACTGCCGAAGATCCTCCGCCACTGACGACGACGACGCGACAAAACTGCTAGAACCCGTCGCCACCTCGACGTTACCCCGACGTCAGAACTTCGCTGCCACAAGACGATCTGCTGATGGAACATAGAAAGAGTGGTAAAAACCGTCATAGCCGTGTTCCGACGCAACGACCCTCCCGCAACGCCAGGCGATGAACTAGCGATTTCGACAATCTCATCGACATTCACAACATCACAACTCTCGCCGACACTGGCGCCGACTACTCCGCCATCTGTGGGCTGTTCGTCGTCAAGCTGAAGAATGTGAGGACTGCTTGGAATGGACTTGAAACCCGGACTGCTAGTCGCCACCTAATAACGCCGGTAGGAGTTTACACAGCTACCATCACAATGAACAACGAGACTTATTCTCCAAGCTTCTTTATTCTACAACAGTGCTCCATGAACGTGGCATTTGGAATGGAGTTCTTAGGTCACCTTGGCGCCGTAATAGACCTGAGGTCGGACATCATAACAGTAATCTCAGTGAAAGAGCTGTCGTCCTACAGGATGCCGGATATTCACGCATTGAATTTAATAGAGGAGCGCGTCCCCATGCCGTCTTTTTCCAGCGTCATCATTCCCGTTGGCACCAAAAGAACCGGAAACCTTTAAGGCGTGATCGAGGGCAATGAGCCTCTGCACCTAAACCGTCTCATTTGCACCGCAACAGGCGTAGCTGAGCTGCGCCACGACAGAAAGGGTAATGCTGACAAATTTCAGTCACGAATATAGGCACATCAACGTTGGTACGACGGTCGCCCACATCATTAAAGTCGTGCAGACGAGCAGTATCCTTCGCCTTTTTCAAGGCTGACGAAGCTGCTTCGAGTAATCAACGTCCTCAACCAAATTTCTACGTCAATCCGAGCTTTTCGAAACACGAGAAACACCAGCTCAAGACCCTGCTCATGCAAATCCAGGACTGCTTTTCGTCATCACCAAGAATTCAGCAAATCCCAGTAGCGAACCATCGCATTATAACAGAGAAAAGTGGGTAACCACATTGACAGAGCCAGTAGCGAGTTTCGAGGCGCGAAAGGGAGCTGGTGAAAAAATAAGTGGACGAAAAGCTACGCGATGACATCATTTAGGTGTAGAAGTGTCCATGGGCGTCACCTGTGGTGTTAGTGAACGATAAAGACGGGACCCTACGTTTTTGCGTCGATTGTCGCCACCTCAACAAAATCAAAAAGAAGGACGTGTACCCTCCTCCGCGTATAGAAGACGCCATGGACCGACTCCACAACTCAAAATACTATTCCTCGATGGGCTTCAAAACGGGCTAATGGCAAATCGAGTTTGACGAGAGAGATCGAGAGAAGACGGCCTTCACCAGACGGCCTTTTTGAGTTTAAGGTGATGCCCTTTGGTCTTTGTCCAGCGCCTGCCAAGTTCCAGTGCGTTATGGACACCGTGCTGGCTGGATTGAAATGGCAGACTTGACTAGTGTACCTGGATGACGTTGTCGTGTTTTCCTCTAGCTTCAATGAGCACCTATAGTGCCTTGAAGATGTACTTCAAGCAATCAGCACCTCTGGACTAACCATAAAAGCAGCAAATTGCCCCTTCACCTATGAGGAGCTCTTGTTCCTGGCACAAGTTAATAGCATGTCTAGGTTGAATCCCAACCCGCGAAAAATAGCCTCCATTGCTGATTTGGTGCCGCCCACCGACAAGACGGCAGTACGCCTATTCCTAGAACAGTGCGCCTAGTACAGATGTTTCGTGAAGGGATTCTCACTGATTGCCGAGCCACTAAGTCACCGCACGAAAGCTAACGTCCAACGGAGGTGGAAAGCGGCACCAAAGTTCAAGATTTAGGAATTTAAACGACGCCTGTAAACACCGCCGATACTAGGGCATTTCAAAAATAGGCCGATACAGTAGCACACACAGACGCAAGCAACGTGACATTGGGCACGGACCTTGTGCAAAGAACCGATGACTCAGAAAGGGCTATCAGTTATGTTAGCCGGTCGCCATCCAAGCCTGAGACCAATCATTACACAAAAAAGGAGTTTCATGCCATCATCTCGACAGTGTCTACCTTTGCTCTTACTTCTACTCGAGGTCTTTCAAATTTCTGAGCGATCACTATGCTCGGTGTTGACTAGATAACTTTAAGAGCTCTTCAGGTCGTCTCTCATGGTGGGGCCTTAAACTTCGAGAATTCAACACTACCGTCATGTAGCACTCCGGCAGGAAAGATTCTGATGCCGACTGCCTGTCTCGCACCCAGTCAATCCCCCATCGCAGGACAGCCAGGATGATGAGGGCCTCTTAGGAAGCATAAATGTCGATGACTTCACCGAGTGACAGCGAGCTAACTCGGAACTGAGGGGCCTAGTCGTGTCCTCAGTAGGCCCCTCAGTAGAACAACTCGAGGATCGGACCACTGTCGTCCCACAATTATTCAAGTGAAGGCTGGGTCATTTTTATTGAAGAACGACGTCCTCGTAAAGAACTTCTCTCCGGCCCGAGCCCGCTGTACCTTCAACGATGCGAACAAAAATTTTTAGGGTCTACCACCATGTGGTTATGAGAGACGCCATAGTAAAGGGCTCCGGAAGTTTCGACCACCTGGGGTTCTTTAACCTGCACCCAAATCTGAGCGCACGGGCCTACAACATTTCCGCCTCCATCGGAAATGCAGCTGCCGCAGCCGGGATTCAAAACCGCGACATGCGGGTCAGCAGCCAAGTACCTTAGCCACTAGACCACCGCGGCGGGGCTTAACCCCTCTCGAGTGCAAAAAGATTTGTGCGCGAAAAACCATGCAAACAAATATGTTGGTCGACATAAGAATGAGATTACTCGTTTGATCTTGGTAGCCGAGCTCATCGACGCACTTGGTAATTGGGTCTTCAGTAAGCCTTCAATAGTATTGTCAACCAATGAGCTCAGTCTCCCGCGTAAGTGTCAACCAATGAGCTGGGTTTCCCGCGTAAGCGGTAATACATGGCATTCTCTGTTAATGTTAGTGATTCCGAAATGATGCAGTCAAAGCAAGGTTCGATAATAAAGAAGAAAATATTACTTTACTTAAGTTTTAAGTGTATCGACAGTCGATACATATAGAAAGAAACGGAGTTCAGTGCTGGAGCTCGTTTTTGTTTCCTTTTTAATGTTCGTCAAACGAACGCCGCATGGCAACAGCGCCAAGCTTTCACACTCAGGGCTCGTGCGGCATTTTTTGTGCGGGCCCCGATACGCTTCCGCTGAAGGCGGCCACGTGAGCTCGAGTGCCGATAACAGTTATGATGTCGTTAATTTAAAATGGCACTTACGTGCATATATTCCAGTGATCCCTCATGCTCATTTGCCTGCTTGGCGATTATGTTGCAAAAGTTGTCTGAGTTTGGAGCTAAACATGTTTTTCGCTAGCAGCACTGTGACGGCGTGCCTATGTGCCTTCTCTTGTTCGTTTTTCGCTTCGTGATACATAAGCTATTTCAAGTGTGTCAACAACACGCCCAAATTGGAACTTTCGTCTATTTTGGATATGTATGGTTAAAAACGTTGTTTAACTATAAGTGATGTGCGGAACTGTTTCGCTGGTCATCTACGTTCACACAGAAGAATGGCTCTAGAAAATTTGTGATTACCTACTCATTGATGAGCACGTTTCTGTTTTGTCACTGTTAGTAATAGCTTATTCGTACACTCTTATATGAGGCCCTATATAAGGCACCAGTACGCAAAGAACTTTCAAATAGTTCAACAAAAGTGAAACTAAGCTCACGATTTTCACCTAGTAGATGTTTCTTTAAAATGGGCAAGTGAATATGCTACAAGAATGTCCGCTAAGTAGTACAAGACTCATAAACAGGACGAAAATTGATAATTGTGGGTGAAATATTTGTGGAATGCCATTGGCAACAAAATGAAGCTCTATGTATTGTACGGTGTCAGGGGACACTCTATAAAATTCTTATTTAAATTCTGTAGCCGTCAAGAAACCTGTAAACAATTTACAAAACAAAAACTTTCACTGTATTCGTGTGCAAGTGATGAATAGTTTTGAACATTAGAAAGCATACTAATAAGAAAAGTTGTAGCGAGAATATAATATGTTTTCACAGTTTAATCTATTTCAATGATTAGGATAGTGCCAAAATGTTGACCTACACCAGGATGCATGATGCATACAGGTAAATAATGGATAGTTGTTGAGGACGTTCTCTTATTTGTGTATGCGCCATTTCTAATTTTTCACACTGAACACAGTGAACCATCACACATTGCACACTGCGTGCCATCTGCAGCAAAAAATAAAATGCGTTTCAGGTTTGAGCACGAACAACTTACTGGAAATAGTGGCTTTCATCTTCTCGGCGAGACTATGAACGTCCTGCGCCCTGCCTTTTTCCGTAAGGACGATGGCAGCCGCAGGTGCCTCGCCAAAGTCGGGATGTGGAACGCCAACCACGGAAACTTCCTCAATTTCGTCTGCGTGGTGGTGGAGTAGCAGCTCTTCCAACTCTGCCGGGACGACTTGGTTGTCCATGCACTTGATCATCTGCTTTAGCCGCTCCACAATGTACAACCGACCACTCTCGTCGTAGTAGCCTGCGTCACCTGCATGAAAATAAGTGTCGAAATACTCAGTAGTACTTGTTCAGATAATGTGGCATCCTGATTGGGTAGCGTACGTGAAGAATTTATGATAAAGTTAAGATCAATCCTGAAGCGGTGGTTTATTTTACTATACACGTGTACAACAAGGATGCACTCATTCGTAGCAGGACCGACCTATTTAATTTGGGGCTCTGACGTTGCAGGGCTATGCTCGATATCACAGATCTGATGCTGGTCCATGGTGGTACTTCATCAGGGTAAATATTAACGTGGGTTGACTCGTCTGGCTGCAGCACACTGCAATGAAATGCTGGTGGTCTGACTTTTCTGTCATTTGCCACTGTCGCTCGTCTCTCTTCTCTGTCGTTTGCCCCTGCATTGTTTCTTTAAAACTGAATGACAAGTAGCCGACGTTCACACTCACCTTCTATGCCAATATTTACTAAAAGCAGAACACCGGTGATTTTTTTAAATTCACTGCTTTGATAAAACTTCGAGAATGTGTTGTAAATCGCATATTGATCATGTGTACTAGTTTACACCACCTTAAAGTATTGCGTTTTATTTAGAAATAGGATATTAGAGTTCGTAGCCGTCCCGCAATCGCGTTTGTTAACGCGGGCCACCCTGTCTATGTGAGCCAGCTGCTTCACGAGCGGGCGGGTCAAAATGAAAAGGCAATGCTTCCGCATTCACATAGTAGCTGCCATCATCACTCGTCACTGGTAAGTTCAGACGGTCTGCCACCACTTGACTACGCGTCAGATGAAATTGGCAGCCTATTTTTCGCATGATTGAAGCAAAACGTATGCCATTTTCACACCTATGCCTGCCAAGGTGGCATCTAGCCGCAGTTTCGTGACATCATCGCATCCCCACTCAGAGCAGCTCCTTGTTTTGGTTTCGGTGTTGACTCATTGTTTATTGCTTATTTTGAATCGTTGACAAGTGTCTCGGCAAAATGAATCACTCTAGCTGGTACTGGGCTGTCAACATTATTTGCAGCAGCGTCGTCGCAGGACAGTCGAAAAGTCTCTAGATATCCTCTTCAAGCTTGAATGTAGGTTTATCGGACTTGATTTCTCAAAACTATAGGGTGCAGTTGTCATTGTGTATGGCTCCTCTGATAATAGCATGCTGAACTTGATCAGAAAACCAATCAGACTGACGTAACACAACATATATTTTTGCTGGATTAAAAAAAAGAGGAAAGAAGGACGAAAGCTTGGGATGAAAAATTTGTAGGGCGAGGATAAGTGGTGAAGCCGGCCGTTGCGTCAAGTGGAGTAGTCTTTTAAAGGGCTGCAACAGGTCGCAGTCTTGTGTTTTCAAGGTTACAGCTTCAAGAAGATTACTTTACTTGTTAGATTGTGAGCTCTAGTACCTACAGCCTGTAACAAATTTCTTCGTGATACATGGTGTTTCATGTAATAGCAACTAATGGTTTTGATAAATCAAGAGCCCTTGCCCTATCCCGAAAATTAGGGTAAGCGAAGCTGCCGTGTGCGTTGTTCACATAGTTTTCTGCATTTCTTACAATAGCATTTTGAAAAGTTCCTTGCTGTTTGATTCCAGTATGCGAGGAATCGAACTGCAACCCACATTATTTGCTGCTAAGCACTTCAGTCGCTACAACCTACAATATTTAGGTGGTCCTATCGAGGCAAAACTAAAATACGCTCTACGCGAATTGACTAGTCGCCTCGATAAAGATGGCACTGCTGAAAAGCAACACGACTCTTTTTTATTTCCTTACCTTCCGCGCTATCAACTCTTGGAACGTATTACAATCTTCACTTCAAAATGGGCTAAGCGCAGCTTATTGAAACTAGAGACACGTTCATTGATACTATGTGTTGGTTGTTATTGTGGTTTTATTTTGCACTTAATTAGCTAGCTACGTTTTCCTTGTGGGAAATTTTAAGTATCCTTGTTAAGGCAAGTGCATTTCATTAGGTTGCAGAAGGTGATCTAAAACAACCCTGCAATATTTTCTTCTAACATACGTGCAGCTTGGCAATTTTGCTATGGTGTTAAAGACAAGCCCTGAAATGTGAGATCACAGCACTAAAATGCGGTAATGCACAACCGTGTTGCTGCATTCCCAAACAATGCTTCGCGAAACAAGCAGGCTTACGGACAGCGAACCAATTGCTTATCCGGTGTTACTGGAGCGTCCCTATCGTGTGACACCTTCAACAAAGCGTATGCACTTTGAAACAGCAGCCACAACTTTTATTGCAGTTTTTGTTTTGGAAACAAGCGTAAATATTTACAGCCGTGTTCTTGTAGACGGCTGAGTGCACAGAATGAACCAGTTGTTGAAGTATAACACAGGCTATATGATGTGTAGCATTCAATTCTCTGTATGCTTGTCATGCAGAAAACAGAGTGTTGAACGTGTAGAGGCTGAAAATTGTGGAATGGTGCAATAACAACCGTGTGTAATGTTTGGAACACCCTGTAGCAATTTTTTATTATTCTGTAAAATTCATGAAAAGCGAAGAGAATTTATATCGTTGTATTCAATTTTCTGTACCGTGCTATTTCAAGCTAAAAAATGTTGCTGTGTTGGTAACCGATTACGTACCTGTTTTACACCAGCCTTCTTCGTCAAAAAGCTGGGCAGTTTCCTTCGGTCGCTTGTAATAACCCCTCACCATGGACAGTGAACGGAAGCAAATCTCTCCTGTCTCATGCGGGCCAAGTTTTTGTCGAGTGTACACGTCCACAACCTGTGAGTGGAAAAGCGACTAAACCGATTGTTCAGGTAGTGTTATAGGAAAATGTTTGAAGTTTATGCAAACGCTACTAGATGGAATAAAATGTTTTGTATAAATTTTAAAAGAGTGCTCCTTGATAAGGAACTTGTCTTTTTTACTTTATTATAAGTGGGAGATTTCAAAGCGTACGCTAGTGCCAGACAAGATCAAGGAATTGGTCTGTGTTGTGACATTGTGCATTGTTCAGTACCACTTGAAGAAAACTTTCGCATACCGCATGAATTAAGGAGACTCTAACGTACAAAGCCAAATAACTTCTTTTGTGTGAGTTGCCCTCAACAGAAACACATTTTCTTTGCTTTGTGAAGATAATATCGACTCCATGAATCTAATACAGTGTATCGAACTTCCGCCATGAAATTTATCTGTATAAAATTGCCTAATAGCTTAATATCTTATTCTGTCCGCAATTTTTTTCTGCCCGGTTGCGCGTTCAAAATAATAAATGCCTGTGCAGGTTACGCTACTAGTAGCCGAAGACAGTGAACTACCGAATAAGCCTCATGCCAGCATCCTCCCTGCCAGGCCTGAGGCCGATTGCAGGTAGCTGTCGGCTATGGCTTAAACGTTCATCTGTGCAAGGCCACTAGAGGTGCGTGGCAGATACATCGCGCATTGGCCAGTCGTAAAATGAGCACCATGTATTGTAAGGGCCGCAGTAACTTTGCGCCACATCGTGGTCACGAATAGGGTGATCGCAATACCAACGCGAAGCCTCCGCAATGTAGCCTACACTGGGAATAAGTACCCCAGGCATCACTGGCAGTTTAATCTACAGCATCAGGGATACCTGGCCCACCAGTAAGTGTGAAGGTTGTGTTGTACATCAAGGGCTTTGTTTTCATAGGAGCATCTATCCCAGTGTGTCTTCAAGAAAATGTGAAGTGGGTTCAGCGCAACTTTCGGATGGATTGCCAAGTAAGCTTTGGCAAGCCCGGCGAAGTGACCCGAGGCACTCACTGAACACGTATTCACACAAATGCGGCGGCAACACGATCGAGAACATCATCCGGGAATGACGTAGACATATACACTTATTGTATATTGTGTATTCCTTGAGGTAAAAATGTGTGCACAAGCCTTCGTTCTACGCACGGGGCATAGGGCTTCTACTCTGGCTTCGCGTCCCGGGCGGTGAGGCTTGACAAATTGTGGACGCGAAGATTGGCGTTGGTGCAAGGACGTCAGCCAGCAGCGCTGCTCTCCCATTGGATTGACTCAAGGGAAGCGATCTGCACGACGTGCGCAGGACACTAAGGTTATTCAGAAAGTGCGAATTTCACTTCCCTCTGCTAGCTTCGAAATGGTGAAGCTCACAGCCGTAAAGCAGCAAGTCTTCGCTTGCAATGACGAGCTTTCGCAGATAAACGAGCAGTATAAAAAGTATATCTTGACCGAAGGTATTGATGCGGAGTACACAGCTATTGTGGAATATCAAGATAAAGTGGTCAGAATGTTCGCCTAGTTTGGTAGCATAATATCACAACTGGAACGAGCTCAGTGTGGCCATACGTGAACTGCCAGCGGTGAAAGCACAACAGCAATGACTGTCATGTGCGAAGCTCCAGCAAGATTTGTGGCCCTCCTATTTTCAGAGGCCTAGAATGGGAACAGTTAGGCATAAGAGTTCATGGAGAGTGCCTTAGTAACCTGCGCTTCACCGATGACATTGCATTGCGGAGTTACTTAAGGGACTGATTGCAACATAGATTTATGCAGTTGGACTAGGAGAGTAGAAAGGTAGGTCCTAAAATAAATCTACAGAAAACAAAAGTAATGTGAAACGACCTCAAAAGAGAGCAGCCGTTCGAGATAGGTAATAGTCCAATTGAAGTTGTAAAAGACCTTGCCAACTTAGGAAAGGTAATAACCGTGGAGCCGAACCACGAGATTGACGTAATAGAAGAATAAGAATGTGGTGGATTATATTTGGAAAGCACTCTCAAATCATGACAGGTAGATTGCCACGATCCCTCAAGAGGAAGGTATATGGCAGCTGCATCTTGCCAGTACTTAGCTACGGAGCAGAAACCTTGAGACTTAGAGGGTTCAGCCTAAATTGAGAATGGCGCAGCGAGCAATGGAAATGAAAATGGTAGATGTAACCTTAAGAGGCAAGAAGAAAGCAGAGCACCACCGCGGTGGTCTAGTGGTTAAGGCTCTCGGCTGCTGACCCGCAGATCGAGGGATCGAATCCAAGCCGCGGCGGCTGCATTTCCGATGGAGGCGGAAATGTTGTAGGCCATGGTGCTCGGATTTCGGTCCACGTTAAAGAACCCCAAGTGGTTTAAATTTCTGGAGACCTCTACTGCGGTGTCTCTAGTAATCATATCGGTGTTTTGGGACGTTAAATCCCACTAATCAATCAAGACGAGAGCAGGGTGAATTAGAAAACAAACTTTGGTTAAGGATATCATAGTTCAAATCAAGAAGAGAAAATGAACATGGGCCGATAATTTAGCGCGTAGACAGGATTACCGCTGGTCATTATGGGTAACTAACTGGATTCTTCGAGAAGGCAAGGGGGTTAGGGGGAGACAGAAGGTTACGTGGGCCGTTGATATTAAGAAGTTTTCGGGTATGAATTGACAGCAGTGAGCACAGGACCACGTTGACTGGCGGAAATCGGGAGAGGCCTTTGTCCTGCAATGAACGTTGGCAGGCTGATGATGATGATGAGGATAATAATGATGCGGAGTTCAACGTACAAATGTGACATAGCTGAGTGGAGAGGCTTTCGACAGCAGTTTTAAAAGCTCATTCACCTCAATAATGACCTTACGCCCTGTACAAAGTTCTACTACCTCAAACGTTTTTTGACCGGTGACAAAGCAGTAGTATAGCGAGTTCTTCTCAACGACTGAATTTCGCTACCCGGAAACCAGTGCCGTCACATGGTCCTTGCATCATTTGACGGTACTAAAAATCTCTGAAGGGCGACATCGCCTAACGACATTCTTCGGTTACAAAAACTGTATAATGTGACGCAGCTCAAGTTCGATGCCTTAGAGCCCTGAACGTGCCGACACTCACGTATTTGGCTATTGTTGTCAACATTTTGCTACAGGCTCTCCACGGGACATCTGTCTTTGTTTCACACTTGAAAAACAATGCCGCTCTTTGGCACGGTCTTCCAACGTACATGCTACTCAGGGCTCAAAGTCGAGTACACCAGCACAGGCGTCAGTGGCGTCGAATGCAGAGCTGAATGATCTGCTACCATTCATACAAGTGGAACTCGAAAGCCGATAGCAGTGTGCACTACTACAACAGATGGCTGCTTTGAAAGATCACTCGAACCGAAGAAATAGTGACATCCCAGCAGCATCAGCTTTTCAAGCCACGTCTATACCAAAGCTCAAGTGCTTTTCCTGTCATATTGATTAGTACGGGAGGCGCAGCTGCAACGCTCAAATTCCTCTTGAGGCCTAAAAAGAGCAGCTGCATAAAGACAACCGGTGCTTCCGCGGCACGCCAAATAGCCACCGAGCGAAGCATTGCCGTGTCAAGGTTGCCTGCAGTTCTTGCCATGAAAGACACGCTTCTAGCATGTCGACCCTAAATACAAAAGGGCTTCGACAACCGTAAAAACCTCAGGAAGTGCAACCGTGTGCATTTCATCAAACAGTATTTGTTGCTGTGAAGGCATATCCTCCACTAGGCAGCCAACTAGAGAGAATGTGGTCTATCTTTAGGCATTCTGCACCAAGTTGGTCAACAAGGACCGCAGGCAATGCGCTCAAGTTATTCGAGATGGCGGAAGTCGAAGAAGCTTGAATAAGGAAGATGTGGCTCGTAAGCTTAACCTGAATGTAGTCAGACAGACACGATTAGCATTGAATACCTTTGGAAGCACTTGCTTTTTAGCTGCAAAAAAGCGGAGTGGGGTTTGGTCGCCGCTCCGCAGCCGAGACTGAGAAGGTTGACGTTTGCATAAAAGCTACAGTCGTCTGTGCCATCTACCACGATGTGGCTCTGACATCAGCGAACACCGCATTCATTATAGAATGAAAGAGACAAGGCAACATGCTCGCGAACGACTGCCAGCATAAGGATGCACCAGCCACCATAGTTGGTCTGCTAATTGGTTCTGATTATATGTCGCAAGCAATCAGCGGTGAAATTGTGCGATGTCCAGACGTGACAGGTCTGGTGGAAGTTGAGATAATCTTTGCTTGGACAGTACAAAAACCTATCAGCTCTTTTGGACTGTTGACCTCATTTCAGCGTCTTCTGAGTAGACGCTGTTGGGGTAGCTACTGTAGAATTCTGACAGTCTTGCTCAAAGCATGAGTCAGAAAGCATCATCGACTGCTGCCCATCCCGTTAAGATAAATCTCCACAGTTCAAGCAGACAAGAAGGCAGTCTGACGCCCGAAATTCGGTAGCTCTACCATGGAAAAGTGACCAAAATAACGCGGGTGGCGAGCTTATCAAACGACAAGTTCTAATAGCGGTAAACTATGATTCTGACACGGCAGGAGGAAAAGACCAAATACTTGTTTTAACTTGGAAGCACAGTTAATCTGTCGATAACTCATGGCGAGGAGCCGACACTATTAACACAGGAGGAGATGCGTACAACACTAGGCCAAATGTGGAAGACTTCGGAACAACTCGAAAAAAAATTGAAGACAAACCATTTGAGGATAAATATTGTCTTTCGTGGGTGCCCCACACGCTTGTTCATCGAGGAGTCACTCCGTTCTCATCCGGAACACCGCTGATGTGACACATCAACTTGGCTTCAGAATGATGGAAATAGTTTGATTGCGAAGCTATGCTATTGTCAGGACCCTGACCACTAAAAAGATCGAAAAGGAAGCAGCTTGACTTCTGTATGGGTATCATCACAGTTCCAACCGATGTCAAATGGTAGACTACGCCGCACACTTTCAAAACGACAGAAAGAAGCCACATGTTTTTATGGGACTGGCTGGTGCAAAGCAGGCACATCCTGTTCGAGATCCAGTACTGTGGTAGTTTTCTAGCACACGAAGACAATGTTCTCTAAAGCTCAGGTAAAACTTTATAAACCAAGGACGCCTGCTGCTCCTGGGGTGGGGCATGATGTTTAAAGTATAATAAACGCAACCAGCACAAAGACAAAAAAGTAGACGACGTTCTGTAATGACGACGATGACTTCTGGCTGAGTTCTTCCGCGCCATTTAACGTTTTGGAATCCAAACCTTGTGTCGAACCCGTACGAGATATTTCCTGTGAACATCTGACAAGTGCGAAACAAACTAGCACCGCTTTCTTGCGATTACGAATGGCGGCCAGCTCCGCAAGGTGAGGTGGTGGTGCGGGATCCGCATAGTACATGTCTGGCAACCTTCTGGCATTACAAGAACGTTATGAAAGGTGGTGCCACTGACACCAGTTGGAGTATAAGCGATGAGGATGTCACGTGTTCTTCATCGTGCCACGATACGGGAAAAGAAACAATGAATAATTTTCCTTCTTTATTGAATTGCATGCAAGTGACATAATTAGGCTAAATAAAATGCCTTGAAAACAAACATGAACTTAATATACGAATACGAGTGGTTATGACGCTCGCTTTCAGGTAATGGGCATGAGGATTTGAATTTCGTCTCACTAAGAAGTATTTTTTCTTCTGTAATTTATTTTTCTCTTGTATCTCTTTCTCTATCTCTCTGCATATCTCTGTGTGCTCTTTCGTTTCCTCAATAAAGTTATTACATACTACTGCAGTTAGACTGCGCACGCGTTCTGAGAGCGAAGCAGAAGAGGAAGGGGAGGACGAAGATAGTACGTACCAGTTCAACACCTGAATTTATTAACTTAAGGTTTTTGTGGAAAATTCATTGGTGTCTTACAAGACAGCTGGAAACAATAATAACTAGATTTCGATGTCGTGTCCTCCCATTAAATTTCTATTCACATAGGGCTTGTCTGGCGATATCCCTGCTATGCAACTTTTGTTCAGAATCAGAAACAACAGAGCACTATTTTTGATGATGTCGCCGATACAAATTGCTCAGAAAAACACTCTTAGTGCTCCCATTCCCTAGCCTTGGGCTCAACTTCACAATAGAAAAAATACTTTCCTTCGGTGCTTCTGATTTGGGCTTCAGCCACGAGAACGTTTTTTATGCAGTTTGCAAGTACCCAAATGAAAGCAAGAGAATTAAGCTTTTGATTGCTTGATTATCAATTCTGCAAGAAAACTCCAACATACACAGGAGCTTTGTTTAATCATGCTGATTCTTGTTCAAGGTAATGAATAATTGTCTGATCTGAACAAAGGACAAACAGATATTGCACTTCTTTCATTCTGTCTAGGGTGTCTTTTCTTTTTTCTTTCTTTGTTTTTTCCGGTGGGTGAATTAAATATTGAAATTAAAAAAAACTCACTGAATTAGGTCATTGATTCTTGGCCGATCCCTTTGAGTGGGTACGAGCCATGGCTGTAAAATCATCATCATCATCACCAGTTCATGAGCACGATAACTTTCAACGACACACAGCAAACCTCGAACGTTACTGCTCTGCAGTATAAGAAACAGTGGTTCCTTACGCCTGGGGCCCGTGTTTGTATCACACGCTTTCAACGCACCTGGCGGGTGTCTTTGTGCGGCAACGAGCACGTATCATAGCCACGCGGTATGCAACTGTGTTTTGCAATATCTGGCACTTAAGTGCATGCAAATTTTATACATACTAATAATTTCGTAAATTTTGTTATACTTATAAACTCAACGCAAGCATCAATAATATAATACTATACAGAACGCAATATTGTTATGAAAGACAGACTGCAGTTACTTTTTAGGGTGCCACGTTTCTCTCGAAAAAAGCAGGAGCTATAATTTTTCATGCATGACTACGAATAGCGGCATTGAAACAAGAGCCACAATCTGCAGTGGCATGCAAATAAGTTCATTTGCATAGCCGTTGTCACTATATTGTTAATATCAGCTGAGAGGGTCACCGACAAATCGACGCTTTTGAATTTTTTTCGTCTTTGCATTCTTCTGAATCAACCCACCTTAATCTGAACACCAGTGACTGGAACGCCTACATCAACGCTGGCGCTGACATCGTCAGTTTTTGGTTGACCCGTGACAATGCCGCAGGATTCTGTCATTCCGTACATGTTGACCAGGCACTCGAGACCGGCGAAAGGCACGCGCGCTGCCTCGGCTAAGGATGCCGAGAGAATAGCCCCTCCTGTGGCAATCGCCCGCATACTGGGCGTTCCTCGGCCGGTTCTTTGTATTTCACGCACCAAACCTTGAAGGTGAGTCGAAAAGAACAGTGCGGCCAGTCGCCTGCGTAGACAACACACAGGATTACGCTTGTATGTTTCTTTATTTTGTTACTAATGAACTTAGCTCGGCTGCTCCTAAAAGCTCGGTGTTCAAAAGCTACTTTGCGAACAGATGAAGCTTTTTCGCATTGCAAAAAAAACGTAAAATTGACATGGTGGACATTTTATGAGTATTCGAAATACTGAAGACCCTCTATTCATGCGCATTCTTTCATCTGTATTTTTGGAATTGTTTTTAGGTACTAAATCTATTATAGACCTGCCTCTTCAAAAATTCCATGTAGTGTTGGTAACGTCTTTTGAAAGCAAAGTTTTGCAAGCCTGCTTCTACCAGTGGTCTGTAGTGACGTATATGTCCAGGTCGAGAGCACATACCACACTTTTTCGAATGATTGAGTTGTGAGATGTATGTATATTTGCATAATAATTGTTAAGTACATGGAATAAATTGCAATAATAGCGAAATTGGGCTAGTTGGTGGTTCTAACTTTGGAAGTAAAAGCAGCGCAAAAAAATTGCCCGCAGCTTCCTTCGGGGGAACACTGAGGAGGATGCGGAGCATATAATTGGTTAACGGGGTGTTAAAGTGCGACTTACTTGGGTCGATGGCTAAATTGGTTAACGTGGTTGTGAAATGGGGTGTTAAATTGCGACTTACTTGGGTCGATGGCTAAATTGGTTAACGTGGTTGTAGGAGGGGGTGTTAAATGAGTGAACACGTACACACGTATGCGAAAGGACGGCGCTGGTCGAAGGGACGTCGATCATTGTGTTTGTGAATTCGTTGGAATTCATTTCACCGCGACCTTGGACGTCGACGCGCCGTACAAACCAACCGACGTGCGGCAACTGAGCGAGCGAGCGCCGACCTTGAGTATATATACAGCGCGACGGCGCATGCGCTGTCAGCTGTCGAATGTTCTCGAAGGAGGAGCGCGCGCGCGGCACAGATGGTGGGCGACGGCGCATGCGCGCGTCAGCTGTCGAATGTTCGAGAAGCGGTGTGGACGGCGCGGACGGCGCGGACGGCGCACTACAAGGCGCGAGTATAAGATGCTTCCGCATCTAAAATATAGACAAGAACCAAGGAAGAGACGACACCACGCTGAACTCCCAACGAAACTTTATTGAAAGACGCTTTATTGAAAAATGCTTGATATACGTGCGTGTGTCTTTCCAAAAAGTTTAGTTGCGAGTTCAGCACGGTGTCGTCTCTTCCTCTGTCATTGTCTATATTTTTGCGCTGTTTTACTTCCCAAGTAAGTACAAGGAATTGATACTTACACCCTGCTTATACTAAAAGAAATTAGGGCGGGGGTGGTGTGCAATGAGGTCGGGCCATTCGGAACCTTCTACTTTCTAGCCTAGCTTGCAGCCTGGTCAAAGTAAAAGAAAATAATAGAAATAAAAGGGACAGAAACAAAAGAAAAGGGAATCAAAATTACACTTATCTTCCTGAAGAGGATTATGCGTTGTTGTGAGGCATCGCGGCGAGGTTCAATGGTGTTTTTAACGGTGGTGTTTCTAGGGTGGTTGTCACCTTTACGTTGTTAACTTGGTTCGTCACCACACGGCGGGTAAATCTTGTGTGCGAAACTCTAGCGATGCTACGCGTCACCCCATGGACCCCTTCAGAGAGATCGTGTCATTTTTTTGGGTAACGCGCACGCTGCTAATTGTCATTGTTCAATAATACATAGGAGAAATATCCCGCTAGAACTACCTTCGAGGTCAAGATCCGTAGCTTATGTTTACGGGGTAGCTTGTGTACGGGTGTGCAGCACGTGTACTCAGTTTTTTTTAATGAAAAATCTCGCTAGCAGATTTCTTGCGTCAGCGTTGTGAGGCAGGAGAGGGAGGCATACGAGAGGAGTGAGAGGGGAGAAGACGTCCATTCGCAATGAGGTAGTGAGCGCAAGCAGGTGGTGGAGACATGAAGTTTCCTAGGAATAACAAGAGGGGACTCTTGAGCTGCGATTGTACAGCGATCATAGGAATGATGGGTACTAGACTAATTTGCCTAGTCTTCATAATTGCGGTAGGCAAATCGCACTTGTTGCTTCGTTTAATGCTGTGATTTGGTTTTCTGTAGAAAGAGACATATGACCCTTTTTGAACATCGTATACCTCGATTTAAGTGGTGAGCCTGGTGAACATCGTATACCCCGATTTGAATGGTGAGTCTATATTGGCCTGCCTAGCTGACATTCAACATGAATTGTACAACAATCGCCAGCTATATATGCGTATATGACTCACTACTAGTTGGAAATAACGCTCACTTGAGGATTGCATACCAACGTTAAGAAGTAAAGTGGTATGCAATATAGAAGAATTCTGGCAAACTTGGCAGGCCAAAACAACAGGCACAACGGTGTGGTCTTTGGGTAGGTTTGAAAAAGAGCTAAAAACTGAAGGTAAATGCATCTATCGTAGGAATATCACTTTTGTTTCACACCTTAATCTTAAATTCTTGTCAGATTTATTGCAGATCTATGCAAATCGCATGATGGACTCCATGTACGTACCAGAAAAAATCTTTTTTCTCAGGAGACACACAACAGCAGGGTCTATTGCACTCTTTGTTATGTCTATTGTGCTAATGTAACACTTGTATAGTGACAATAGTATTATATTTTATGACAGTCACTAGGATATCCATGAAAGAAGGCACAATAAATTATAGAAGACAGGCATTACTACAAAAATTAGGAGACCTATTATCAGCATCAGTTGAAAACCGAGAAGTGGAAAGCATTGGGATTGCAGCAGTGCGCGCCGAGCAGTTATCATCATGTAGATGCGCTCATATGCGAAGCATTGCCCCAGACCGAACACACTTGACTATCAACGGTGATGACTGGAGGGCGCATGCAAGCCACGGATGCAAACCTTAACATCGGGAAGCAATTGTGAGGGACGCAATACCCCTGCAATTGCTTGCCGTTGTTAGGATTTCACTCCATGCCGATAATACAAGTGGACACCGTGTACGTCCCGGTAGAAATAAATTGCACTCTCTCTCGCTAAACAGAGCCATGTGCAGATGTGAAGCAGCGGGCACTAACGCTTCCACTGGCGGTGACGTTGGCACTGGCGCTCGTTGCGGCGTTGTGCAGCAGAGAAACCCGAGGGGGGGAAGGTGCGAATCACGCAGTGATGGATGGGCATTTCTTACTGGAACATGCCAATAGCTGTTATTGGGGAATGAAAGACCGCAGAGCCCGATTTAACACAAATACCTGCAGTCCACTTTTAGTTACCGCGCAGGCTGTGAAATTTCACTGTCTTACAACCCAACGCACAGTAGAAATCTCCTACCGGCCCTCCCTTGTTGTTCCAGCTTCAGTGCACATAAATATATGTATGTGAGCTCGCCAGCATATGCTGCCTGCGTCTGCGTTAAGAGAGGAGAGAGGGAGCATGGAGAGGATATAGAGGGGGGACACGCATGCGCGATGGGGGTGCAAACGCAGCGGGGAGGAATGCTTAGAGGAGAGAGATGTGGGAAGTAGGAGATGGAAGAAAGGAGAGCGGACGTACATGCGCAGTTAGAGATAATAAGGGTGGTCACGCCGCACACATTGGACCCTAAGCTGCTCCGTGTCCTATATCTCACAGCGTATGTACTCCGATATGCACTTTCTATTCTCTTGGCCTTCAACAATACATAAAAGTCCCGCTGGATGACGTGAAAATTGTGTTACCCCTACTGAAAAGCTCCGTATGAAATCTTACGGAAAATATATGGACTCCGTAAGATTTCCTTATGCTACATACGGAAAACTAATGGAGTTTTATGGAAATATACGGAAGTTGTATGTTATTTACGGAAAGCTTCTTATGGAGTATATGGAAGGATAAGGAAATTGTATGGCGTATACGGAAAGCTTTTTATGGAGTATACAGAAAGATAAGGAAAATGTATGGCATATATGGAAAGCTTTTTATGGAGTATATGGAAGGATAAGGAAGTTTTATGGCGTGGATGCAGTGAGTTTTATGGAAAATATGGAAAGATAAGGAAACTTATGGAGCATACGAGAGTTCATTATGGAAGATATGGGAGGATAAGGAAAGTGTATTGAGTGCACAGAAGCTTTCATAAGGAAAATACAGAATGTAAGGTCTTACGGAAATATACAAATTTTTTAAGGTGCTTACGAAAATGTGCAATAGTGTATGAAAGGAATGTGGATTGTTGCAAAAATGTGGAAACTGTACAGTTGTTGTCACATTTTCAGCAGGAAATCCGAGCTCTATAAAGTTATAAGTGAATGCACAGTGACATATATAGTACAAAAGAATAACGCAGGCTAGTCTGTGTTGTCAGTCACCACTGTTCGCCCTTTTCCAGAATGAATACAACTTATACTTCTGCAGATGACCAGGTGCTAAAGTCTGTCACACGGAAAATGTGTCATTCACAAGGAATGACAATAACTGTCATTTTACTTGCATGCTGTCACACGAAAACAAATCAAGCAAGCAAAGCATAACTTCAAGGGCTCGTTTTTTGGTAGAAACAATAATAATGAGAACTAAATTCAATGTGAATGAACTTGTCATTATTAATGAAACTGTTCTCATTAACATTGGCAAAGAGAAATGTCATTTTAAAATATCGACCATGAGCTTAGCTCTCCTGAGCACCGACAAAAGAAATGAAAATCTATGAAAACTAATTGCATGTAGCCTAAAAATAATTTTTTATTGATAGTATATGTGCTCCTACAATATAGATACAGCTATACACAACTTGCCACAGCTTCACGACAGAAACGAGGTAGGGGCAGAGGGAGTGGTCAGAAAAATAATTAAGTATGAGAGCACAACTGATATGTACGGACACATAATGGTGCTTATCATTGATGCACGGATGGTCGTGTATAGAGCTGGGTCGTTTTGAGATCTTCAAAAGCATTCTTTCAGACCACCATGCAGATTACGCTTCAATTGTAGTGCTACATAAGACACAACTTATGGGCCAGCTTTAATGAATAAGAAGATCATAGGTTAAACAAATGCTTTAAAATATATCATATCATGGCTGCATGGACGCATACAAGCTATGTAAAGCGCAATAAAGTGAGGACGCATGAGCTTCTCTTGATGCTTCAGTTCTACATAGATGCTTCAACTGTGCTGCAAAGAAATTTAACCAATGTCTGTGTGTGCAACATTGTCCATTTTAAACTATCTATATGTATATATAAAATTTTCTACTGCGGGTTAAGCTACGTAGCACTCCATAACTCTTCCTTTTATTAAGGGCAATTTTTCAAACAATCAACATTATTCATTTTTTGTCTCATGACTTCGTGCCCGCAATTCTTGGTTTGGCTCGATCACAATTGTGCAGCCCTTATTTTGGAGGAATCAAAAAACATCAACCCAAAATATATTTTGGAACTGCTCCTCGGTGATATTGCCTTCCCTCAACTGCCACAGCTTGAGATGAGTCATATAGCAAGTCTCGCGCATACCTAGGGCCTACCCTTGAAGAAACTGGTCCGGCTGTGAAATGCTCAGTTTTTTCTCAAATAAACTTTTTGGTTTGAGTTTTCTCAGTTCTCGAGTCTCTTCACAATAAAGCAGACCCAATGTTCCCCTTAGTCCTTAATTTTGTTATATTATGAAATAAAAAAAAATAATAATGAAAATAAAAATACTAATAACTGTTGCGCAAAAAACACAGTCCCACATACGTACTTGAACGCAATATGGCTTTTATTTTGTTTTATAACCTAAGGCATTAGAAAAAATAGCAGTACAATAAAAACGTTGAAAAAAAACAAAAAAAATTTTGTTTTGGCGAGACTCGAACCTGCGCCACTTAGGTGTGCTCGTGCACGTGAACCGAATGCGTTAACTAGCTAAGCTATTCTTTTTTTTCTTTATTTAGCTAAGCTATTCGCGCAGACAGTGAACTAGTGTTTAAGTTATGCATATAAATTTGCTTTTCACACGCTATGTGTTGGCATATTTATGTACGATATGCGATCGTATCTATTGTTGTGTGCATATGTTTTGTGATTGTATATACGTCACATGCTTTTCGCATGTCTTTCAACTATAGATTGCTGCCCCGCCGCGGATGAAAACAAGTATTTTTACACCCACACACAAGCTTGAGCAGTTGAAGGTTGTTTCCCGGGGCTCTCTTGCGATTGAGTCGGCCACCACAGGGAATTAGAATGATACGCCATTAATCCCTGCATCTAGCTGTATTCCACTCAGTAGCTCTATCGCTTGATGACAAATCGAGCGCGGGGCGCGACGTTATTGCGCACGACCATGCCTCGCGTAGTGGCGACATCAGCTGATTGCGCCGGCCCGCTTGCTTCGATTTGCTTTAGAGCAAAGAAATGTCATACCTTGAAAGATTGCGTACTGCACTATGTCAAAATGTTACTGCTTTGTAGCCATCCTATTATTCATTGAGAATCGATAACTCTGATATCACTACTGTAGAGCTTTGCGTCGGCGACACGCACCGAACGTGAAACCGCACTGCGTCTGTCGTAGAAGCAGTAGGAGGCTGTCGTCTGCTAGAACAAAAACAAAACAAAAACGTGCGAAAATATTCATAAGTTGTAACTTGTTTTTTGAATAACCGTTTATCACTTTTAAAGTTATTTTGCCAGATAACATACATATTTTTTTTCAGTTTATAGCAGCGACAGATGTTTTTTTTTTCCTCACACAGATATCCAAGCCAAATCCATTCACAGCTAAAGCCACATGTTGTTTGTCTTTGTCTCCGTGGGCATGCTCTCTCCTGTGTTCGCGCTGCTACACACGAGAGCACGAAATGTTAAATTTACGCAAGGAAGCGCCGTTCCTCGTTCGTGTGATGTGCTAAGATTGCGCCCTATTCCCGCGGTTGTTCGAGTGCGGATCAAGTGCGAGTCGTCCAAGGAATCGGCGGGTTGGGCGGGCGCTCGAAGGACTCCGAGGTGACGGCTGACGCCTGTGGTTGCTTCCCTCAGGACAGTGTGAAAGAAACTAAAGGTAAGGGGGACACTTTTTTATGTAGACCAAGTATGCCACTCAGTGCAAGTGTGTGTTGCTGCACTCGAACGAGGCGTCGTGAAACGGCAACCTTACGCGCCTTTGCGAGTGCGGTTGCCGATTCGCTTTGACAACGCTAACGCTAGCAGAGCCATGGCGCATCGGCGCGGCCTTACTGGAGCTAATTCGAGACAACTGCGGCAACATGCATGTGTATGGTGATCGATTTTTTCATATGTGCAGTGTAGTGAGGAAGACGCACACGGCGCTTGCTACGTTGTTGATTAAACGAAGCCTGCAGTGCCATTTGATGGAAAGCAGCATTTTGTTTACGTTCGCGGGCGATACAATTCGTAACTTGGCTCGATTCACCTAGCCAACCGCCTAAGTGGGTTGATTAGCATACGTTCACGGTAGAGCGTTATTATGCCCCTAAACAGTGGCGTGTGCTTGTTAAAAGATATAATGTGTGTGCCTAGTGTAGAGAGAGAGGTGTTCGTGCAATCTGCATATGTACCTGCAAGACGCTTTTGCTTGTAACTAATAATGTACCGGCCAGCACCTACATTGTACGCCTGACTTTGAAGAAAACTTGCATGCACAATGTGAGATTTTGTAATCTGCCAGAGTTGCTTTTTATAAAATAATACACTGCCAGCATGTTCAAAATATGTTTCGCTGCTGTGTGGCAGGGGTGCGGTTATCACGCTGTTGTGTAGTTGCTGATGCAAGCACTTATAGTTTTGATGCGTTAATATTTCTCATCTAACTCATCAGGTGTTTGGCTGTTTCAGCACAAACAAGGCAAAGAGAGAAGGAAGACGGGTAATGACAGGACCAGTGCCGACTTTTGTTTGCAGGAGAATACCCATGTTGGTGTATTTATTGTGACAGCCTTTCTGTGTTGCTTTTTTGCCCAATTTATGCAACAACACAGTTGTCAGCAATATGAGAGAGAACACTGAAATTAGCTTTTAAAGATCATGGTGACTAAATGCCTAGTAATTCACAGCACAAAGTAACAACAAAAGACATCAGTATGATCAATGTGGACGAGTACAGTCTTGCATCTAAAAATATATTGTGCAAAATGTTGCCTAAGTAAGAAACCTCTCTATGTTTGCAAATAGTGTGACGTCACTTCGAGCGCCGTGCCAGCCATTCCCTCCCTCTGTGCAAGGGCTGGTTGGCAAGGAAGTTGTTTGTGACGTTCCTGATAGACCACTGAGATGTATGCGATTCTAAACCTGTAGCCTAATATATACGTAATCTTTTGCGCAGTTACATCGCTGCATCTGACACCTACAACTTATTTGCATATTTACATTGCTCCCTTAGGACCTAACACACAAACTTGTTGTTTGCATTGTCACTTCATGAATATCGAGCGGTAAAGGTACTGAGTATATGTGAAACAAGAATCTCTGCTTATTACATGAAGACATATGAGGCCTTCGATAAAACGAGTTATACCTTTATTGGGCTTGCGTACTCGTCGGGGCGATTCATACATGCAGCTTCAGCAAATGGTATCTTCCAGCCCGGTGACCATGCAATTTTTTTCTGCACACAGCGCAAACACCGAGATGTACCCACTCGCAGATGGTCGCGTCAAGTGCATATTTACCTTGACTAAAATGTCGAATCAAGTTTTTTCATCGACCGGTCCCTGCCATGAGTGCTAACGTCTTCGCAAACAAGACACATTGTTATTGACACTGCACACACCACACACAATATTCTCAGTTGAACCAATATTCTCAATACCTTTCAATGCACACTACATGCCGCAATCAACAGTGCACATTTTTGAAGACTATGCCACTGTTCCTCGCACAGGCCACCACGTGTGTTCACTTCTTCAAGATAAACAGACAGCGTGGCAAATATTTTACCACACAGCTAGATGTTTGCTGACACATACTACAGCTAATGTCGACATTGTAACGTGAAGTGTAAGCTTTGAAAAATTAAAACTTGCCCCAAACACCGCACGACTGTACCGGGCTGAGCCACCAGCGGGAGTGTTTTTCCAGCCACACCTTTTACATGTGCCAGTGACATCATGCTGTGACGTACCTCGGTAGGGGCCTATCGCTGCATACTTTATGTGAATGAGGGTCCTGTTAGTGAAAGCAGGCATTGTTGATTTCGTAACTTGTTCATTCCCAACTGGACCTTCATTTGCACGAGTTGTCTGACTGATATTCAGGCGAACTTTTGTGCAATAAATTATACAGTTGGCAGTCTGTGCTTGCTCCATACTGTTGTTACTGGTGTTTCTTGTTGTTACTTTGCACTGCTCATTACTGCTCACCTACAGAAACTAGCCTATCTTGCTGCTGTTTTGGACAAGATGCAGCTGGCAAGTGCGATAGTGTTCATAACTCTAAATTCTCAAGCAAAAATTATCGTTTCATATTCAGTTAGTTGCATTCATATCAGTACATTATAAGAAATCATTGATTAAACATTAATCCGTGTTCCTTCACATAATGCTCACAACTTTTATATCAAATTGAATGGTGTTTATAAAAAACATGGGTTTTAGCTAAACTTCATGCTCTTTTCTTGAACAGCTGACAAAACGCTATTGGATGCTTACTTGCCATGAATTGGACTGTGTTTGAAATACATTGCAATTCTTCACCGGACTGCCAGTACACTTCACATTGGGGGAACATTTATTAACCATGGATTGATTAATTAAGAACGGAAAGAAAGAAGCGGCAGGCCGGGATACTTGATATTGGCATCCGTTTTGCTACCCAGCGCATTATCATGCAAACTTCCTATAGAGTGGTTATGCGTCTTGCATGTGTGTCTGTAAACCAAGAACTTTGGGTAGAACTATATTTATCTTACAAATGGTTGCAGGACTGTGGAGGCTGTAGGGCTGCTTAGGAATGGTGGAATCCCTGGACATGTGTTCAACCTTGCTGCATCAGCTCCTTGGTGTTTTCACGGCATCTTTACAGATGTGTTGGGTGAGTAAAGCAAGCAGGTTTCAACACAAGGAAAAGTATAATATGGCAGCACCTCTTGTGCGTGCCTTACATCCCAAGTATATCAAATATTTATCTTGCACCTTGTGGCCTGTAATTTTTAAAGAGACACTTCTTTTTGCTTTATATTTGAGTCTTGATGCTTCGACAGCAATGTATTTGTGTTTGACAGCAAGTGTTCTTGAACAAATAACTGATCTCAATAATGACAAAACACCCTTCATACTTGGTCCTTAGCATAAGCTAGCACATACCTGTAGCAGATTCAATTATTCATTTTTTGCTGGGATGATAATGGGCAAGTAGCAAAGGCAAGTTCAGATTGGAGTGGTCGGTGACGTCTGTTTAGGCTCTGCCATATTGCTTTGCAACCAGAGTTACTTGTGGCCACATATACAATGAAGCCACATGACGTGCATTCTAAATGAGATTACCATATCACATTTCGCTGCATCTCAATGTGTGCCAAACAAATGCAGATATCATTAGCTTGCCACTATAAAGGGATACTAAACCAACACAAGGTTGAAATTTAGTCGTGGTGTTGCAGCTGTGTATGACTCTACAATGGATGCATAGCCGTGATAATTTGTCTATATGTTGTCGCAATAGTAATGTTACACACATTGTACGATACAAAAGAGGTCCTCGCTTATTTCGCTTTTTTTCGCAATGCTTCTTTCTTGTCTCTTCTTGCCATGTGCTCCTCCTCACTGTACAAGGAGCAAGAGTAGTGGGCACACAAACACGTATTTAAAAAAATGTTGTAAGGTGAGCACTGAGAAGCTGAACACTTCCGAAAGGCTCAAAGAGGTAAAGGTATTGTTTCTAGCTACTTTTTGGGCACCCACAGCTAGTTGTGCTGCTGCAGTTAAAAAATGAGTTAAATGTTAAAAATTAATTGGAGGTGGTTTGGCACCCATAATTGCAGTTACATACAGAACTAGGTTTCAATGCGTAAGCAAAATCTGTTCACTCTAAATCAATCCTAATGATATCTGAAATTCAGGAAATATTCACAGAAAAGCTCAGGAAAAGGCTAAGTGGTTGCCCCTTGAACGTGAAGGAGATACCCTTCTTCTAAAAGGTCAATAGACAGTCTAGTAGTCTCGATATTACATGCACTATAAAATATTCTGGTGTGGTGCTTTTCATGCATGTTATAATGAGAGGGGTTTTTAATAGAACTGTTGTCACTTTGCCCTGCGTTGCTGAAATTGTTCACATAGTTATAATACATGAATCACTTTATGCCTTTTGATTTTATGCAAATGGTTTGCTTACCCAGTCGGTTTAACTTGATTTGGATAAAAACATAAATGCTCTAAACTTTTTTTATTATACAGCAGGTTTATTTTTAAAATACGCGACCATTGATGTGAACACAGTTGGTGGCGTGCTTGATTAATCCTTCACTATCACCACTCTAACTACACCTGCTACAGTGCATAGTGTGACAAAAGTAATGGTACTTAACATTACTGGCAGCATACACTTTTATGTCTCAAAATGTGTTAAAAAGCCTGGTAAAAATGTGTGTACGTTTTTTTTCGCTCCAACTAAATATTCTGGTCTACTCAAAGTAGCTTCCGCTCTTTTAAGGTCCTCAAACTATTAGGTGTTCAAAAGAAGTATCAATGCCATATGCTTTCTTTGTCAGCCTACTCACCACTCTAATAATGAGAATTACCCGACAACATTACCCAGTAAAATATAGGGATGTTATAAAAAGTAATGTCAATTCAATTGTCAAGAAACGTTGCCAAGTTACGTTTTTGTTCACTTTTCTTTTCATAATTTTGTTAAAGTTACTTTTGATAACATCCCCTATAGTTTGTTTGGCATCATTTTCTACTAGTTCTCATTATAATGTGTTCAACAAAGACAACAAACCCTTAAATTTATAGTTCTTTCCTTTACTCATGAATCTGAAACAGTGAATCTCAGTAATCTTAGCGGTGTGTGACTTGTTTTTTTTTGATCAGTTGTGCATGTGTTCAAGTACATGCATTTAGGTGGGAGGGTGAACCATTGCCACCTCCTGTGACTAGCAGATTTTCTGAGAACTGACAGATGCATAATGCTGCCAAAGAAGTATAGGGATATTGGAAGTAATCGTAACGTAATTGCAATCGTAATGTAATTGCCAGTAGGCAAAAAAAAGGTGTCCCACACTCGCCATAATGGTAACAAGCAGCGCTGACTGACTCTTCCATGTATAAATGCACATATATACCGTACAAAATGGAAGAGGGATAGCCGCCATGGTAGCTCAGTTGATAGAGCATCGGACATGTTATTCGAAGTTCGCAGGCTCGGTCCCTGTACAGGGCAGGTTATCTTTTTTTCCTTCTACTTTTCTTTCTTCACAATTACAACACTTCTATTCTTCTTGAAGACTTTCTGGTGTAAAAAAGGTACCTTATAATCTGAAGAGGCAAACAGAATGTGCCAGTGCACGAGTTAGCTCTTGTAGTGGTTACAAGTAAGATATGTTTTGAAGAATAAATCATTCTGCCACTTGCCTAAAGAATGGCTACAGGACATGGCACTGGATGCACTTTGTTATTTTTGAATCAAGCTATCTTGTATTCTATTTTTATAAATTACATGGGATACACATGACGGTATCACACACTTTAATGCCACAAAGATTATGCAGCGAACAATGTTATAAATGCGAAATTGCATAAGGATAAGGTGAAAACTGCACCCTCAACGAGAATGTACAGGGAGCACAGGGTGCAGGCGTCATTCCTTCTGCCCGTGCTTTTCAAGTGCGAGCTGTTTTCACCTCGTTCTGACCAACTAACTAAATTGAGATGTGTTGTTATAGTGCAAGAGGATGCTCCACGGGAAACTAGGTTTGTCTCAAACTCTGTGTGTGTCTTTCAATCTATATGGTGCCCGGTTCAAGAGTTCATGCAGACCAGATCGTGTAAAACAGGACCGTGTAAAATGGACCGTGTAAATAAAATAAAATGGACCATGTAAATAAACAGGATCGTGTAAAATGTCGTTTTCGTGTGCAACTGTAGTTGTGGTTGTGCTGAATGACCTTTCTTTATATACACTACATAACAAACTTGCTCCTTTAGAGTCGAGTGCATCTTCGGATCGATTGTAAATGTTTGCATATGCGAGGCCTTAAGTTTTATAAGAAATTCCTCAGTGTGCCACGAGGAAATGTGTGTTCAGCGAAAATTTGCATATCATTATATACAACTCTTAAAGCCTCGTCTACAACTTTGTGCAGGTTGACCTTGAGCAGAAAACGAGGAGCGGCAGCAGCCCCCAGAAAAGAGCAAGCACCCTCCAAGCTCCCGAAGCTCTCTTCGACAGGAACATCATGGTCACTGTGTGGCATTGAAAACCATTGCAAGGAGTGCCTTATCAGTACACTGTGCTGCTCTTTCATCGCAGAAGACGAAGTTGACCACTCCAGAGGAACTTCACGCTGTGTATTGTGAGTGCTTCAGTGGTTTTGTTTTTGTCCAGCCAGCAGTTAAGAAATCATGTGTCAGATTCAGCCGGGATGGCTAGAGGGAGTCGGGCAGGCATGTTTGGACATTTGTCTAGCCAAGTAGTGCCAATTTTCGCACTGGTCCTGTTGGAGTTACTGCCACAATCACAGAAGCTACGTCACCTCTCTAAATGTACAGATGTGTCGGGGAAGATTAGCTGCATTAGGTTTTTCTATAACTGATAGCTGCCAACATTCTTCATTATACAGGAGTTTTGTTCCTCACTTATGGGTGTAAAGTCCTCCACAGAAAAAATGCAACACGTCTACTTCCAGAAGGCTCCAAGGCCCTACTTGTAGGTTTTTTCGGCTTGTATCATAAGCACCTCGTTTGGGTGTACATGAACATTTTATAAACATGTACAGCGAAAAATTTGGGTGGCCGGTCGTTTTGTCGTTATCATGTTCCTCGCAGTATTCTTAAGCATGTTGTGCATTACGTTGTCAATCTGGTTCATGTGCATAGAAGACATTACGAAGTTTCAGGCTACAGTATAAAAAGCCTGGAAGCAAGCTATCAATAATTTTTTAACAGAGTTGCTTAATCTCATACATGATACATCACTAAACTTTCGTGCGTATTCATCAATGTAAGCTCGTCTTAGTGTTATCCAAAATGAAGATGTGAGTCGACAGATGGAAACATCTAGTGGGGTAATCAGGGTGAACAGTGGAAGTGCCTCAGACAGGCTGGCCGATGTTGCGATAGGAGGACCTATTTTTTAGAAGTCACCTTGTCATCCTTGGCGTGTTAGTTTAAATGGGGTCAGTAATGACATCATCTTTTGGTGTAGGCGTGTGTGCCTGTTGGAAATGTTTGTCTGAAAAAAAAACCTATAACGCAGAAGAGTGCAGCCCTTGCTTCTTTTCAAGTTAGGTTGCGCTGATACAAAGTGTTCTCCTGTCGGAGGTTGGGGGTAAGGGAAGCAAAAAAAGATAAATGATAGAAAAGAAGAAAAAAGAAGAAAGAAAAGGGGGATGCAAAGTAAAAGTAGTGCTACACTGCTCCTACTTTGCATCCCCCCTTTTCTTCTTTTTTTCCCTTGTTTTCTTTTTTCACCTTTTTTGTTACATTTGCATTGTCCCATCTAGTGCATGAATCAATGACACATGGCTTTGCTATAGCAAAGATGCCTATGTGGTGTTGGATTGAACAGTGCATTGTACTTCATTCAGTTAATTACAGACTGATCAGTCTTGCAATAAGTGCTTCCTGTCTATCACCACACATGTTCAAATGAAAAGTTTGTGCTTGGCTCTTAGTATGCTGGTATATAGCTTGTGTCTTGGACTACTCAAAATGAATGTTATTTTGCTGCTGTTTATGGTAATGAATTTATCCAACATGAAAATATCTTGCCTTGCGAACTTTGTCGGACCTGCCTTTCTTTTTCTTTCCTATGCAGGCATTGTATGTGAGGGAGGCAGTAACAGAGAGGTGATAGCTTGAGCTTCGGAAGAATAAATGCTGGCAGTGAAGCAATTACACATCAAACATCCCAGCCATTTTGCCAACCGTACTAAATGTGTTTTGAAAAAAAAATATTGTGCTCGGTTACTGTATTGAAAACAGCAAAATGCTAAAATATATCGCAGAGAACAAAATATTAGGCCACGTTGGTGCCTTCTGGACTTCCCAGGATGTCGTCTGGGTGTTGTTTGTAAAAAGTAAAAAGTGTTTCAAAAATACTGCCTCTTCTACACCAAATTCGGTCTAGGTATTAAGTAAAGGTGATTGTGTGTAGTGCATGAAGCTCAGTAATATTAGTGCAATTTTTTTGCCACATCAAAAGCAAGGAAGCAGTTCTCTTTATATGGCAAGTTATATGATTACACTTTGTCTTAAAGTAGAAATGAATTTTTGAAGTTTTCTTATGATGGCTGTTTTCTGCATTTGATATACGACAGCTTCCGTTCCGAAGTTCTCCATGGCCCTCAATAGGAGACTTCAAAAATCATTTTCCTCATTTAAACAAAAATTGTAATGATAACACTTGCCATATAACAAGAACTGTTTATTTGCTTTCAACTTACACATAAAAGTAATTTTCAATTAGACAAACACACAGCTCAAGTTGCATCTCAATGTGGACAAAAACGATTATATAGTGATATTTGTAATCTGGACCTAACATTATTTTTTTTCGTGAAATATAACTTCTGTGCAGTGAGTATTTGTGGCTCAAATATTCATACAAAGTGCAGTATTGCCATACAAGAAATGCAAACGATAAACAGTTTGGCTGAATTCTTCAAAGCCTATGTAGCGGAAAAATTGCACTAATGTTACTCGGCTTCAAATACTTTAAGAAGCACCTTTACTTAATATGTAGATCAAATTTGATATGGCAAGAAAAAGCGGTACTTTGAAATTTTTCTCACAAATAACACCCGCACGACATTCTGCGAAATTCTGAAGGTACCCACGTGACCACTACTTTTTTCTCTTCAAAACATTTCTGCAAATAGCTATTTTCAGAAGAGTAAATTACCATCATTTTTTAAACTATACATCTGTGATGGTCGCCAGGCAGTATGGTTTGTATGTTTGGTGTAGAATAGCCCAGTGCGAAAAACAACAAATGTCTGAGCATCCTTTGACGCTCGGGCAATTTCGAAAGCATTTGTTTGTTAGCAGCAATTCAGTTAAGCCCTTGTCTTTATGCTTAGGCCCAGAAACAAAACACAAGTAACCAAAGTAGTCCTAAGAGTCATGCAGTCTCGCTGTTCCAAGGCTTGTGGAGCCTAATTTAGTGCAAGCTTCACCATTTTTTAAAAATTCAGATTCAACCAACAGGTTTTGGAGGCACAGTGCATTTTCAGCTAACTTGTTTCACACCAGTTACTTTGATAAAAAGCGGGAAGTAGAGGTAAAAATACCATTTTAAAGGCATTGTAGGTAATAACAAAAAGGACTGCTTTCTTTTTTTGTGTGGTGCTTTGCCTGAACGCTGTGCTTTTTGTGGTATAGTTCATTGTCTAGTGAACATAGGCCTTAAAAACTAACATTAGCCATGTTGAGGTCGATTTCTTGGTTATAGTCATAGTAGCCATATTAAAAATATATGACTTCAAACTTGATTGTTCTTTTGAAGATGTTTTCTTGCATAATGATATTTCAGAGTCTTAGTCAATTTTGTTATAAGAAAACGTGATGTCATAATAGGGTCACTTTTTGTAGAGTCGTTCAGTTCTACCTTACCTTTTATATTCCTAATAGAGCAGTTATTTTCAATATCGGTATTTAAAATGGAATGAGCATGCTGTATGTAGTAAGGTGTAAGCACTTACAGATAGCACATGCACCCAACTTTTCTGTTGGCAGTTTATTTCTGTTATTCTTGATTTATATGTGGGGTTTCACGTCCGAAAACCACGATATGATTATGAGAGACGCCGTAGTGGAGGGCACTGGAAACTTCGACCACTTGGGGTTCTTTAACGTACACCCAAATCTGAGCACACGTGCCTACAGCATTTCTGCCTCCATCGGAAATGGAGCCGGGATTTGATACCGCGACCTGCGGGTCAGCAGCCGAATTTCTGGTACTCTTGCTCCCCTATATGTGTGCAGTTCGGTTATAGTTATCTGGCTTGCACAGATTTTTAATGGCACCTGCCTTGTCCTGCTTGCTTTCATGGTGATTTTAACCTTCATAAGTTGCATAGGTTTAACTCTCAAAATTGTTCAAGATGCCAATTTTGTGCACAAACTGTATAGTATAAAGGCAGCAGATGTACATGCACACACTATTAAATGTACATTGAGAGCTTTCACTTGCAGTTTCTAAAGTTTTACTGTGCAGGAAGCATTTAAATCATAATTTCATAAGGACATATTAATCGATTATCTCTACCATTGAAAATCGTGACAACCTAGTTATTTTCACTGTGATAAGCATGCTGTTTTCTTTGATGTGGCAGAACTAATTTATACACTCATTCCTTCTATTATTCACATATGCATAACATGAAGGATTGTGTGCCTTACATTTTCAGTTTCATTCTGTGTGTTATATTTCTTGTGCATGTGAACTAATGTGCTAACATGTGTCTCTGACATTATTTGTGCCAATTATTTTCATTTCCAGGTGCCTATGAAGGACACATAAGTTCTATGGCAGTGACCTTCCAAATTTACAGTGGTGCCGGAGCCTCAAGCAGCATTTCGCCGATCTCCACAAGGCGTTCATGAGACAAACACAGCGCCACACTTTCACAGTGCTATGATTATTATTTATGTTTAAACATTTCGTTCTAAAATTGCTGTTACATTGTGTTTTGTGCCACCATCCTGTGGCTTAGGTGGAGCTCGTGAAATTACGGTGTAGTCACCTCATTTGTGTACCATCAACACTGCAATGTCACCATTCACAGCTGGAGCATACAGACAAATAAAAAATATATTGATTGTAGCAGGGCTGGTGTGTATAATAATGCTTCTCTATTGATAATAATAACTTTATAAGTTCTTTAGGTCTTGCATAGAACACTGCATTAATGTGTTGCAATGTAACCACCATTTATGATCGCTAGCATGTTAATTTAGTAGTTTTGTAATGTATTTTATTTGAAAGGTAATTTTGCTTCCGCATCACGACAATTAGAAAGATGCCGATGATTCAATCCCTCATTAAGTAGCTTCTTAACACATTGTTTCTTTCAAGCCTTTGTTTACTCATCAAGGCTGTTTCAGATAGCAAACATATTTCACCTTCATGCAACATATTAAGAATGAAATATTCATATATATTTCTACACAGTACTTGCTTTTGCAAACAACGTGAATGGCCAATTGCTTTTACTCGAGATCTAGGATGTCCATTTGATCTTTGCAAGATGCAGCAGATAGATGCATGGTTTCTGCATTATGCTGATTTCCGTAAGCTGCTTATCGGGTAATTTAGCATGATATGGCACTTTCCGTAAGCTGCGGATGTCCGCATCTTTCTGCACGATATGGCGCTTTCCGTAAGCTGCGGATGTCCGCATCTTTTCGCATGATATGGCGCTTTCCGTAAGCTGCGGATGTTCGCATCTTTCCGCATGATGCGGCTTTCCGTAGTCCAATAATTGCGTATGTACGGATCCGTATATGCGGAACGTTTCAGTAGGGACAACACAACTGAGAATAGAGCTGCTTGGTCCTACGTGATCGTGCTCTCTAAGGAAGCATGCTGGCACTGCACACATTTAGGGGCGAAGCTCCTTTTAGTCTAGTCTAAAATAAAGTTGTTTCTCTCTGTCTCTGTCTCTCTCTTCTCTTAGTCTAATTTTGTCCTGCGTCTGGCACAACTGGTCAGACATACAGACGAACGGACGGCTGGACGTACAGACGGACAGACGTATGGACAGACGTATGGACAGACACTCTGTGGCGCTACCATCCCAGTAAAGTTGTTTGCGCCCCGTGGAGCACGTGTTTGGAGCATAGGCCCGATTTCGGGTTCACGACTACCGAGCGCTAGATGGCGTTGTGTTCACACGAGCATTTATCACCACCCCCACCATCATCTCATGCTTTTTACAATGCTACCACCGCCGGTGACGCCTGGCAGCAAGCCTTAGAGGTGGCATAGGAGACAGAAGCGGTGCCCCTTGGCGAGTTGCGGTTGGTGGGTGGCGGTTGTCTCTAGCGGTAAGTCTGCCGTAGGTGGCACCAAGGGCTATCTGTGGTTCACCCTCGTGGGTAACTCAAGCATTGGCAAAGCACCTTCAGTGTGTTGTTCGGTTTCTCATGTTGTTGAGTTTTGTATATTATTGTGAGGTTGTTTTGCTTGTTGATCACGATCAATGTTATAATACTTGCATATGATATATTCGTTCTAACGGAGGTAAAATAAATGTGTTGTTTGGTTCGTTCTCACCGCGTCTACCGTGTCTGTTCACTCCAAGAGTGAGACGCTTTCACAGCGAGATGCCACAGCGCGGACAGACGGACAGAACGCTGACAGATGGGCAGACAGACAGACATGCGGACTGATAGACGGACAAACAGACGGACGGAAGGACGCTTCACCCTACTCAAAATCAGTCATTCCATGAATATGCTGTGATTTTTTTTACCAGCGACTGGCGCAGGGCATTTCAGTTTCATCCCTATTTTGTGCACCTATCGGTATCTGGGTGGCATTCTCGAACTCCGCCAAACTTATCCGACTTCGTCTTTTCAGAAAACGCAGGCTGCGGAGCAATGCCCGGAGCATTCACCCGTCTGCCACTAGCTGGAAACCAGCGTGGCATACATACATCTAGCTTTCGTTCTTTC
>WOVY01001802.1:0-193340 GCA_013436015.1 Rhipicephalus annulatus | reverse complement strand
ACGTTTGGGTAATTTTTTGTGTAGGTGTTATTTGAGCAGGCCTACAGTGTTTACTTTATAAGCCTGTATGTATATGTTGCATTATAAGGATGCAGAATGTGTGTGGCTGTACAATATAGATGAAGTGTAAAAATTGTGTCTATTGTAGTGTTCTTGCAACCAATCTTACCCCCGTATTCTAGAACGTCCCTCCACTCAACGCTTCACCTTCACTTGAGATGGCTGGTGGGAGCGCCGTCTCTAAGCAGAGAAAAGTCGCTGCATGTCAGCAATAATCTGCTGTGATTCTCAAGTAGCGCAGCGTCGCTTTCAAACGAGCAGCGGCACAGTGCTCAACTCTGTCAAGTGAAGGGTGAAAGTCGAGTCGGGGAGCGTTTATGAATATGGGGGTAGTTTTGTTGTCTTGTTAACCTGCCATTAACACTGGATTGATGCTACTTTGCTCTAGCTGTACAGTGCTCTCCAAGGCTCAAGGAGGCACCGCACGGGGAAGGCTCGGAGAACCATGCGTGAGTTTCCTTTCATTGTTACACTATGCACGTATTAAGTGATAGACTTTAATGTATGCTATTTGTATTGTGCAAGTTTTGGGGACATACAACTTCCAACACTTATATGTTCTGACGAAAATCACGCAAGAATGAGAGAAGCTTGTGCAAAAATTATGCAAGAGTGTAAGAAGCTTTTGCAGAAGTCTGTGAAATGAAGTTTTGAAAATTTGTGGCAATGTGTCATTGTACAGTGGTCAACAGTCTTGCTCAGCATGCTTGACTGCAGGGCTCCCGTCTGCACAGGCGCATCTACGGAGTGCCTGATGCATGATGGGCCAAATGTCAGCCTGCACACTGGTGCCTCTTATCCCCGTTTGTCTGTTACATCAGTGTCTCTTGTAAGGGGATCAACTGTGCTACCTTTTTTTTTTCGAATGTAATGAGTTCTTTTTCCAGATTATTGTTGTTTTAAGGTAGAGCTTCACATTTCTATCAAATACTGAAGATTCTATTTTCCTTCTAGATGTTATGAAGTCACTCCTTGTGTTACAATAGAGTGAACACTGTTATGAGAAAAGCTACTTTATGGAGTTAACTACTCACTCCATATTGACTTAACACACAGAGTTGGTGAAAACTACACTCCATTCCAGCTGCATTAGGAATAATATTCATTTGCATATTTCTGTTTCTTTTGTTTGTTTTGTTGGCTGGAGGTTGGAGTATAGGGTGGCCAGAGGGGCACTGTGTAGTCTTTCTTCATCTTCCCAATTTTGTGAACATCAATTGATAGCCGTATGGGAAGCAGCCAGCATGCTGAAACAGCGGTGCAAGCATGCAAGATGTTCACCATTGCATGCAGTCAGTTGCTGTGAGCAAACCCACTGCATACAATTAACTGCGAGTGGTGAACTAACGCTGCACTATGTGTGCCTCCTGGAAAGCTGCAATGGTAAAGTGCCACAATCGTATAGTAACATGGATAAAATCGCAATTTGTTTGTTGAATAATTTTGCAATAGAATCAATGGAGCTTTGGATAAATTTGTGTATCTGCCTGGTTCATCAAGCTACAGAGTCAAATGCGGTATGTACTCGCGTATTATGTGTACTTTTTTGTCGATCGGTTATGTGCGAAGCTAGTAGGAATCGCTGGCCTAAAAGCCCAACTGGGAATGGGAATATATGTTGCAGGCGCTGTCACAGCTGTCTCAAAGCGGATTGTCATTTGTTTGCGAAGCCTGTTCAAATGCCCCCATTTTCTTGAAGTTCTTCCGAACATTGCTCACAAAAACCAGTTCCCACGACAAGGTTATACCAGAGAACATAAGTACTCTCCAATAATTGTCGGGAACCCAACGCAAAGTAAGATGCAGACAAGGAAGCGCGATGCCAACACAGTGCTCTGTGTGTCGCCCTTCATGTGTGTGTGTCCCCATTCCTTGTCCCAGTCTTCTATTGCGTTGTGTTCCCTCCGATATCTGACAAACACACCCAAGCTTCTATGCTAAGTCTTATTCAACGCACTCTTCTGCTGGCTCCATACTGAATATTGCATGTCGAAGAACTCCACGCTGATGTGCTTAGGGGTAGCACGGTTTCAGTTTTCTTCGGTAAGCTTTATAACAGCAATCTGCCTCGTATATAATTATTGTAGCCTATTACAAGGAACGGTAAAAACGCAATGGCCAGATGGCGAAACCAAAAAAAAAAGAAAATGAGTGCGAAAAACCTGCCTCATCTAGTTGATGTGACAGGTCCTTGCACGCGTTCAACATCTGTGCTGTGTCTCGGGAATACATTCTTGCCGTGGAAGAGGTGGGAAGATAGGAGGCAAACCTTTAGGCATTTCGGACTACACATAAACAGGTTTCGGTTTTCAAGTTCGATATTCTAGGGAAAGCATAAAAGTTCATGGAAGAAGGAACCTTGGACTCAGCCCATTTTGTGTAAGACTGCACTCGCCTGCTCGACAAGAGATGTGCCTGACCAGAGCATCATGAAGTCAAATGTGTCTGTGTGTGTGCTGGCAAGGTGGCTCGGGCTGGTTGGGGAGGGCAAAGTATGCGAGCAAAAGTTTCTTGTAGTAAAGCAGGCTGGCTAATTATACTGGTGAGCAAATTATGTGAGGATGCAAATTGTGCGAGTAAATATAGTATGTACTCTTGTATGTTTCAGCTCTGTTGCTACGGATCCTGCGGATATAACTTGGCATCCGGCAGCAACAAAGAGAGGTTCTGCAGGAGGTGCGACAGCTGAAGCTCGAGGTACGGCTCTTGTCCGTGCCTCAGCACGCCCAGCCAGCACAGCCCCCTTCTGACCTTCCCCGGCTGCCTGCTGGTACAATTGGAGACGTGGAGGCAGCAGAGGCAGCTGTGCAGAGTGAAGCTGTGGCTGCGGCTTTGGTGTGTATTTCTTGATTTTTAATATGCCTATGTAACATGCAGAAATTTAGTACTGCTTTAAGATACTGTGTTTCGTGAAACAAGCTAGCCAGGTAATCTCATGAGCCACTGTATTACAGTCGAATATGAATAATTCGTACTCAAAGAGGCCAGAAAATTTGTTCAAATTAAAAGAAGTTCAAAATAATGAAAGTTACCGTAATTACTTGAATCTAACACGCACCTTTTTTCCGGTTAAGAGAGTTCATGAATCGCATGCGCGTTAGAATCGAGTACGAAAAAAAAAAAATGAATATGGTCATTCTATTGCCATCGCCACTTACAAAATGGCCGCCCCTACGTGCGTCGGCATGGCGCGTCGGTCATTTCTGCCTATGTGTTTCCCATGTGCGGTACTTCATACGTGTGCTGAGGAGTTCGTCATCTTGTAGTACATTAGCATCGACGGCATGGTAGGGCCGACTCCAAAAATTCGACGAGTGCACCACAATGCCGCTTCTAAAAGAAAAGTCATCGCGTGTGCCGGAACGGACAGAAATCGGGCCGCATCGCGGTCATTCGAAGTTCCCGAAACGTGCGTGCGGGACTGGCGGAAACAAAAGCAGGATATTGTCGACAGCAAAGATTCACGCAAAGGCTTCAGTGGACCACAGCAGGGTCGGTTTCCACAAATTGAAGAGCTGCTCGGTGAGTATGTGATTAAGCAGTGAGCGGCACAGCGGCCCGTGACGACAGAACTGCTCCAAGTGCAGGCTATGCAGTTAGCCTTAGAAAAAGGGCTAATGCAGAGCCATTTTAAAGCGAGCAGGTGCTGGCTAACGAACTTTATGACGAGAAAAGGCTTTTCCCTCCGAAGGCGAACGGGCATATGCCGGAAGTTGCCGGAGGAGTACGAAGAAAAGCTTCAGAGTCTTCAGCGGTTCCTCCTAAACTTGCGGCACAACAACGGCTACCTGCTTGGGCAAATCGGGAATGCCGATCACACGCCTCTTTACTTCAACATGCCTGGCACCACAACCGTCTAGGAGAAAGGGGCGAAGCAAGTTTGTGTACTGACATCGGGCGACGGTAAAACTAGAGTGACAGCAATGCTCCGTTGCACGTCAGATAGGCATAAGCTTCCCCCGTACTTCATATTTAAACGGAAGACGCTCTCAAAAATTGTCGTTTTCCCGAGTGGTGTGATCAAGCGGGCCAACGTGAAAAAAGGGTGCGCGTTGCAACCGATGTCTTGTTTTTTTTTTTTTTTTTTTTGTCGTGGAAACCGGGCGCGCATTACAATCGAGGGCGCGGTAGAATAGAGTAAACACGGTAATTGAGCGGAGGGCTCACCATGCAGTGATGCATGTGCATGGAGAAGTTTTATTCACAAATTACAGGACATCCGTCATTAATTAAAGTAGTCAATACATGTCTGTACACGTTGGCCTTGCAACGAGTCAACAAGTTTTGCGTGCAGTTTGCAAAGCATTTGTACTTCGGCTTCAGTATTCTCCTGGCAATAGAAGTTGCGCGCGGCAATGTCCAGTGCTGACACTCTTTGAAGACAACTGTGTTTCCACTGTTACCATCTGCGCTGCAGCCGGAGCGTGGCCAGCACATGATGAGAAAGGAGGAGCGTCTTCACCTGGAGAAAAGCAGATAGGCATTCGAGAGAGAAACACTCCGCGGCAGCTTTTTTTTTTTTTCTCTTCATGCGCGGTGTTGAAAGGAGAAGAGTCTCTACATAGCAGGAACGAAAAACAGGGAAGCGTGACACCGGCGCGTTGCAGATCGGCATGAGAGAGAGCCCACTCTCTGCGACAGCTTTTTTTCCCCTCTTTCTCTTCGTGCGCAGTGTTAAGAGGAGAAGGGTCTCTACGTGGCAGGGACGGAAAAAAGCCGAAGCGTGGCACAGGAATGTCGCAGATTGGCATTTGGCAAACATTCCACCGCAGTCTTTTCTTTCCTTTTCTTCATTTTCTTCTTTAAGCACAGCGATGAGGTGTCTGAAGTGCCACCGCAGGATTGGGCGGGGTGCTGAGAGCATTTTCGGAGCGCGGTACAGCTTTGATAGGACCACAGCGTCAGTTCGAATTAAGTGTGTTGGAATTAATGAGATTCGACTGTATTTACTATAGTCTGTGAAGTCCGAGTGAACTGTCCTAAGCTAGCAGACGATGTAGGCGGCATCGTGTGTTTGATGGGCAGTGACTAGCAATAGCCTGCTTAAAACAGACATTCAGTAATTTTGTTCATTTATCACCCTATTTCGTGTCCGCTGCGGCTCTCTCTACTTTGAGCTACAGTTCACCCTGCCTTGTGTTAGCCGATTTCTTACTTTTTTAAAAATCTAACATGCACCCCATTTCGCAGGGTGAAGAAAAATGCACCTTTGTTTATTGTGATGAGATTTCTAAAGCGACATGCCTCTTTGTTGGCTATCACAGAAAAATATAAACAGCAAATGGTGCGACCATCTAGTGCAACCTTTATTTTTCTATCAGTTTCATCTATGACCAAGATTTGGTCGCTCTAAGGTTGCCTCTTAGTACGCCTTGATCATGTTCATTTATCTTGTTGTGCTCTGCTTACAATGCATTGATTAAAAACATGTCCTAGCTTCTTTTTGAATTCCACATATTTTATCGTTTTTCACCTGTAGAAGCTACTCCTGGTCAACATTCAGGCAAAGACATTGTAACCTCAAAGAAACGTGTATTGGAATTTGAGCACTATACAAAGTAACTATACTATTTCATAGCTAGAATCAATATTTATTAAGGGTTATAACAGTGTTGTATTTGATTTCATAACAGCAAAACTGCATTCAGAGAAGGACTCTGAAAGGTTCTCACACCGAGTGTGAGAGGGCTGATGTGGAAACCATTTTAGGTCAAGTGGGTTGAAGTTAGCGTAAAAAAACAATGAAATGTTGTGATGCCCGAAAATTCAAGTTGTTGTTTTCAGTGTCCTCTTCTTGCAGATTTTTATCATGAAAACATTTCGATGTGCTGTTGCGTTTACCCCATCTATGCTTCTTGCATTTTTTTACAGCGCAAGCACCTCCTGCAGATTGGGGGACGTGGCCTCTGAGAAATTGGTGTGAGTGCCATGAAGGCTGTATTGGCACATGACGTGCAAGTGCTGTACAGCGTTCATGGCAGAAAAGGGAAAAGGGTCTTTGTGAACCTGAGGCTCTGTAGATTAGTGACAGGTTTAACTTGTTCATTGTTTTATGTGTGTGTACCCATGTGTATTCTCTGTACTGCAGTGCTTCATGTGTACTATGGTATTTCTGTTCTTGTATGCAGATGTCATCTGCCAAAAAGCAGGGTGCGACCAGGCGGAGGCCCTCAACTTTATTAAGAGGTGGCTGCCAGGGTCTGGTGATCGCTGTGGGGGCAGGAAGCGGCGCTTCAGAGAAGCATTTGTTGTGGAGCAGCCCGATGATCCCTACTCTCAGAGTGCAGATTATCGGCTGCTCGCGGCAGCTGGCTTCCTGCCCAGCCACAGCAGCCAGGGCCTTGACAGCACCACTGCCACTGTGCCCCCAACGCAACCTGACCTGCAGTAGAGCGGGCCTTTTTTAGTTGTGTATATATATTTTTCAATGTATACATTTTTTGTTGTACCAAATAAATAAAAAAAAAACAAAGAATAAATGGTCTGCAGACTGTCGGTGGTGCACTGTTCGGCTAGCTTATGCTGATTCGGAAGCACCATCACCATGTTTTAGTTACAAAATAATGCTCTAAACTGTATGAATATTCTCGATTATCATGTGGGGGACATATGTGGGGATTGCAAGTGGGGGACACACGCTTTCAGCATTTACTTCCTAACGACTTTTTTCGATCTGCTGTACCAAATACCAGTACCAAATAAAGCACTCCCTATTGCAAAAAATAAATTGGTAAAAAAAAATAAACTACACTTCTAGTGTTAGCAAAGGGAATGACGTATAAAAGATGAAATAGATCGAGTAACTGTTTTCAGTTCTCAGCGTTCAATTTTCTGTTGCCCCAAGTATACAGGGCTGCAAAACTACAAGAGCGGGTCATCGAGGCATATTGTTTAAATCTTCCGGTAAGAAAAATTCTCTACTAATAATGGTTACATAATGGCAAGCCAATCAGTAGCCAATATTCGTCGTGCAGGAAACATCGGTGTAATAACGGCCTTTCATTGGCTGCAATGTGGCCCTGGATTGGTCCAATGTCGGCCGTACATCCGTAGCCAATATTCGTCGTGCAGCGAACATCGGCGTAAAAATGGCATGTGATTGGCTGAAATATGGCCCAATGTTGGCCGAACATTGGCAGCTTTGTCGGCAATACGATGGGCCTTCGTCGGCCCAATGTTGGTTGCATACTGGCTAAAACATCGGCAAAACGTCGGCCCATCATTGGCTTGAACGTCGGCCCGACATTGGAAGAAGTTGCACTTCCGACGTCGGCCCGACGTCGGTGCCGATGTTAGCCGATGTTGGTCCAAGATTGGTCCAACGGCGGCGTGCTGCCTGGGCGACGTTCTTATCGACGGCCACAGTGTGGCCGCTCTCGTCGATGCTGGAGCCCACTATTCTGTCATCAGTGGGCCGTTCGCCACGAAGTTGAAGAAAGTGAGGACAGCTTGGGAAGGCCTCGAAATCCGCACAGCCAGAGGTCATCTCGTAACGCCTGCAGGAATCTGCACAGCGAGAGTTACCATTAACGGTCGTATTTATCCTGTACACTTCGTAATCCTACAGCGTTGCTCCAGAGATGTCATCCTTGGCATGGACTTTTTATGCCTCCATGGTGCTATCATACCCCTAAAAACAAAGTCGATAACGTTATCCACAGAAGAAGCACTACCGCCGTGCACGCCGTCTGGAAACAATAACTTGAATGTGCTGGAAAAACAAGTCACCATTTCGCCGCGCTCCAGCGTCATTATTTCAGTCGGCGCTCTTAAATTACCTAACTTGGAAGGCGTCGTTGAAGGCAGTCGGCGTCTCTTTGTCAACCGCAATATTGGCGTCCCAAAAGAAATTGTAGAGCTGCGGGGACGCAAAGCAACGGTTATGCTCACGAATTTCAGCAATGAATACAAACACGTGAACAAAGGAACGACTGTCGCATACATCGAAGAAATCGTAGAAGCCACCAGTGCTTTCGCCCTCGCTGATTCTGCGGAACCTGCTCAGAGAAACGAAGCCCCTTCCTCAGCTTTTGGCATCAATCCCAGCCTTCCGAACCATCAGCAAGAACAGCTCAAGACCCTGCTCCTGCAATACGAAGATTGCTTTTCGTCATCGTCGAAAATTCGGCAGACGCCAATCACGAAACATCGCATCGTCACCGAGGAAAATGCCCGACCACTCCGCCAGGGTCCACAAAGGGCTTCAACACGAGAACACGAAGCCGTAAAGACACAAGTTGATGAAATGCTACGGGACGACATCCAGCCATTCAAGAGTACATGGGCGTCCCCCGTGGTGTTAGTGAATAAAAAGGATGGAACCCTACGTTTCTGCGTCAATTATCGCCGCCTGAACAAAATCACAAGAAAGGACGTGTATCCTCTCCCACGAATAGACGACGCGTTTGATCGGCTCCATAACGCCAAGTACTTTTCCTCAATGGACCTCAAGACTGGCTATTGGCAAATCGAAGTCGACGAAAGAGACCGAGAGAAGACGGCGTTTATAACACCGGATGGCCTCTTCGAGTTTAAGGTGATCCCCTTCGGCCTTTGCTCAGCGCCTGCAACTTTTCAACGCGTTATGGATACAGTACTGGCAGGATTGAAGTGGCAGATTTGCCTTGTGTACTTGGACGACGTCGTCATGTCTTCCTCGAGTTTCGACGAGCATCTTCGGCGCCTTGAAGCTGTACTTCAAGCCATCAAGACTTCCGGACTCACACTGAAACCACAAAAGTGCAGATTTGCGTATGAGGAGCTCTTGTTTCTAGGGCACGTTATCAGCAAGTCTGGAGTTCGTCCCGATTCACGGAAAACAGCCGCCATCGCCGACTGCCCGCCGCCCACTGACAAGAAAGCCGTGCGCCGATTTCTCGGCCTGTGTGCCTATTATAGACGGTTCGTGAAAAACTTAACCCGCATCGCCGATCCTCTCACTAACCTTACGAAGGCCGACGTGGAGTTTAAGTGGGAAACGCCGCATGAACACGCTTTCCAGGAGCTTAAACATCGCCTCCAGACAACTCCGTTACTTGCCCATTTCGACGAATCCACCGAGACAGAAATACATACTGACACAAACAGCGTAGGTCTTGGCGCCGTTCTTGTGCAGAGGGCTGACGGACTTGAAAGGGTTATTAGTTACACCAGCCGATCGCTATCCAAATCAGAAGCAAATTACTCCACAACAAAAAAGGAGTGCCTCGCCATCATCTGGGCTACGTCGAAATTTCGCCCCTACCTCTACGGCAGACCCTTCAAGTTGTGAGCGACCACCACGCATTGTGTTGGCTAGCCACCTTGAAGGATCCTTCAGGTCGCCTCGCACGATGGAGCCTGAGACTTCAAGAATATGACATTACTGTCATTTACAAGTCCGGCAAAAAACACTCCGACGCCGACTGTCTCTCTCGTGCGCCTGTCGACCAACCGCTACCCGACGACCCGGATGACGACTACTTCTTAGGAACGATAACTACCGACGACTTCGCTGAACGACAGAGGGCCAACCCGGAACTTAAGGCGCTAATGGAATACCTCGAAGGCAGGACCGCCGAAGTCCCGAAGGTATTCAAGCGCGCACTTGCGTCGTTCTTTCTACGAAACGGTCTTCTACAAACGAAAAACTTTTCACCGCTTCGAGCCAAGTACCTCCTTGTGGTGCCTTCAGCTCCGCGACCGGAACTCCTGCAGCTCTGCGACCAGAACTCCGCAAACAGCGCCTGCAGTCTTCGAGAAGCTTCAGGACTGTGGTAGATCATTTCGATAAGATCCCGCCCACTACGCGAACTATACAGATTATTCTAGGGCCTACGTCACCGCTAGCGATAGCGCTAGAACATTCGACGGCAAGTGTATAAATGCTGACGCGCTTCGCCGCTAGTAAGTTTATCGACGGCCGACGCTTCGTTCACCGCTATCAGTACAAGCCTGCTCCTGTGATCCGACTTTCCGTTTACTGGGCACAGGTTCGCCCAAATAAACAGTTTAATCTTCAACGTACTCTCTGCTTCTTCGTCGACGTCATGACCCCATGACAATATGAACTTCTATTCCCCTAGGTTCATGATTGGAAAAATACAAGTGAGACAGTATGTCTTCTTAGGATCGCAAATTTATTTTCCTGGAAGTTCATTCTACATGAGCCCCGATCACGTGCATACGTATCTGGGGCAGTTACCTGGTCGAGTTCTAGCAAGTCAGTGTAGCTTCAGCCGGCCAAAAAGCTGATATTTTCACGTCTTCAGTTCATAGGAACTTTTTTTAGTCAACATACAGCTGATATCTTGTTTTTGACACACTCGCAGTCACAGGCTTGTGCACGCATAACAGTGTGATACAGCTGTCTTCACCATGAAAAATTACTTTTGCTTGACGTCAACCTTCATAAAAGTGGGACAGCACTAGTCACATCTCACAAGACCACAAATTACAACACACACAGCGCGAGTCACGCACGAGGGCATTCTAGACAAGCTTGAGGCCTGTCACCATTGTGTGATAGTGATGACACTGTGTCTCACTCTTCTGATGGGAGGCAATGTGGTTTCGGTTTCGTTTTCACGCTCAGGCAGTTTTCACAGACTGTTTATTATATAGGTATACGCGTCAGATTTTATTTTTTGTAAGGTTAAGAATAAGAACTCCCTCGCACCTCCTTGAACTAAGTAATGCTGCCATTAGCTGCAAGCTTGCAAGAATAATTTACCAATATACCTTTCTTGCAGAGGCTCATGGTCATGTCGTGGGCCTGTTCAGGCAGTATGTACCAATTTTTTTAGGCATGGCTGAGTGTTGCTGCCTATAAGCTTAGTTATGAATGCGGAGCATTTCTTAATCACACAATGTAGCGCTTCAGCAAGAGCGCTATCCACACCCTGACTGCGCGTGCTCGCGTGTCGTGCCGCATGCTCATATCTTGTGCCGGCCCAGGACGACCCCGCAAAACTGTCGCTCCCCTTCACCTCCCTTGCCTCGCAAGGCCAACTCAGGCAGTGTCTGCTAGTAAAAAACCGACCGCTTGCCCTGCGAGACCATTCGCTAGGCACTAGATTGAGCGTTTAAAATTCACTCAAGCAAGGAAATCCTTACTTGGGTTTCGCTTGACCTGACGCTTTGCTTGACTCGATTAGATGCGATGAAAGCAACTTTGCCTTCAACCAGTAGTGGGGCACAATCACAACATCAGCGTCCCACCACTCTCCTGCATTCAATAAATAAGAACACAAATGTGTAATAACGGTTAAGCATTTCCAAACAACTCAGTCACAGAAATGCTACAACTATGTGATCTGGAGACACTCCACAAGCGCAGACGCAAAAATAGATTAAAGTTTCTTTTTCAATTATTAGAAGGTGAGTTTAAAGTTAACAGAAATGACTACATAGAACAACCTGGGAAACGAAGCAAGAGGGCAAACCATAGACGAGTACTGCACCCTTATTTTGCACGAACGAAGGCGTACCGTCATACTTTTTTCCCCGATTTCATTGAAGATTGGAATGGGTTACCGAGTAACATAGTCAATGCGGGTGATGTTAATGAATTTGTGCATTTACTTGATTTAAGTTTATGTGATTTATTGTAAATATTATTGCGATTGTTATCTGTTGCATTTCGAATCAGGGTGTTTGTTTTTCGTTTGAATTGCAGAGCTTTCACGGATTTGTATATATGTATACCTGGTTTATCATTGGGAGATGTATAGTTATATACCGAATTTGTTTGTACAGTGCGTCGTACCTTTCCTGTAATGACCCTCAATAGAGGGTTGACAGTATTTCTACATAAATAAATAAATGAAATAATAAATATCCAATCACGCAATGTTCACGCGATACCCCCTCCACTCTGTGACGTATTTACTGGAAGATGCTGGCGGGTTTCTTTTTCGATTACATGACGCCTGGATTATATTACTGTTTTACTTGGTCCCCTGAAAGTTTTATAATCAGGGTTCCACTGTATTCTAGAAGATGTTTGGCATGGCAACAATTGGATAATTTGCCTTGAAGAGCCATCAGAAAGGCCCGAAGCTCCGATACAAAGCTCTAGCAGGTGAGGGCATCTCATCTGTTGCAAGCTTTATACAAGCGGCAAACCTGGCGTCCGAGGTGACCTGTCAGTGTGAAATCACGGCAACTTTATCTCGAACTGCAACACTTAATAGAGACTCTATGGTCGAAGCAGAAATATAGTGATGATGCAAGTTGCATCGTCACGTCTGGTGCTCTAGTGCGTTCATTTTGAATTTTATTAAAATAATAATTTCAGATGGTGAAATTTCGCGGAGTTTCACCTGTTCCGAAAATAAATGCTCTTGCATCGTGTGCAATGGTCTGGTTCATTTTCAAGTTCCCAAGTACGACGAATAATGCAAAACTCGGAGCTTATTGTAGTACTTTTTGTTGAAACCTTGAACGAATACCTGCAAAGGAAGCAACTCGATGTTTCATGTCAGATCATGGAACAACTGTGAGATGACAACCAGTTATCTGACCTAAACATTCTGCGGTGACAGCACAATACATGACCTTTTGCAGAAGTTGACAAAAGCACTCACGTCCTTTCCTTTTAGCAAAATCGGGCAGCTCATGATGGATGACCTAATGTCAACTGGAGGCTAAATTTGTTCTTAACAGTTTCATGGACAACTGGATCTTTCTGAGCACAGCAGAGATGTTTTGTGTGCACAATATATTCACTCCTGCAAAGAAAAAAAGGCATGAACTAAATACTTGGAAAGAGACCGTGAATGCCTAAATGTTATTTTTGTGCGCCTTAGGAAGCATGCATGACCTTTTTGTTCTCAATCTTATGAGAAATGCTGAAGGTCGTTCTCTTGCCTAGCTATGAGCAGCCTTCAGTAGAACGAGGTTTCAGTGTGAACATGGTGATGATGGCCGAAATTATGACAGAACACTTGTGTTTTTCTCAGCTGATGATTGATATGTGAGGTTCAACTTCTCAAAACCACCATATGATTATGAGATACGCCGTAGTGGAGGGCTCCGGAAATTTCTACCGCCTGGGGTTCTTTAACGTGCACCCATATTTTAGCACACGGGCCTACAACAATTCCGCCTCCATCGGAAATACATCCACCGCATCCGGGATTCGATCTCGTGACCTGCGGGTCAGCAGCCTAGTACCTTAGCCACTAGACCACCGCGGCGGGGTGTGTCTCTCAGTTATCTATGGGACTGTGACAAACCTGCAGTAGGCTGCTTACCATTCCATTGTCGAAAGAAGTGAAGTCATCAGTGCTCCAAGATATAGCCTAGATATGCGTTGCACATTGAAGAGCAGAAGAATCATGTTGTAACACTGCGGATAGCTTTGAAAAGGAAAGAGCTCGAGCTACAGAGCACGCAAGCCAAGATGGCAGAGCTCCACAAAATTTTGGAGTGCTTGCTGGAGGTAGTAGATCGGACTTTGGAAGACTCCAATTCAAAAAACGACATGGCATGTCAGTTCGCATGGTCAACAGGTGTCGCATAGGAGCTAAATAAAGAGAGGCGGTGATAGCTGTTCTTGAAAAAGACGTCAGTATAAAAGCAGAGCTGCTTTCATAATTCATGTGCAATAATAACATCAGGTTCACACTGCTTGAATTATTCTTTTTTACATCCTTGAAATCCTTTAAAAGTCTGTGAATTTCTTGCCAAATATTGTGTACGAACCTCATGTGTTGATTGTCACAATAAACACACCGGAAACAGCGTTTTCTTTTTAGTTGAAAGGTCACCGGTGGTTCCTTGCAAAATCTAAGACCTTGGGCAAAACGTCAGCATATTGGCTAAGTAGGGCCTCTAGTTCCGTGTTGGCTCCGTTGAAGTTCATAGGTTGCACACTTGCGACGGCATTAGTCAGTGCGGGAACTCCGATTTTATCATGCCTTTATCCAAATATTTATCATGTCTCAGCCACATTACGATGTCTTCGAACTGTTGACCACTGTGACCGTGCTTTGAATATCCTTCCCTTTGCACCTGGCCGCCATGCTTAGTTGACCCAGCAGGGGAAGTTCACTCAAGAGGCAGGACAGTTTTAGGTGCGTTTTCGCAACCACCACTACTTCATTTCATACTTGCGAAACACCGCTGCTCAAATGATGCTTACAGGTAATCCGGTATCTGCCAGCATTGTTAAGGGAACGTTGTCCCTGCTGATGACTCCATAAATAGGTTTAACCTTTCGGATACATCCTTCTTCGGGAAGGACGGCCCCTATGGCGTACAAAGCCTTGCTATCGTCCAAAGACTTCCAGTCTTGGGCCGTCATAGCGTACACCACTTCCCATTGTGCATCAGCATGTGGCCTATGCTGTCGGATTTCGCTTAATGACACATGCGACTCAGGTGACCTAGTTTGATGCACCTGTGGCTCACCGCATGTAGATGTTTACATTCATAGTTAGCATGACTTTCACTGCCACACCGTCCACATCAGCTACGCGTATCCGGCTTTGGCCGAAATCGACCAGTCCGGTTCCGTCGGTGCACAAAATTTACCGCACCTCGCTCCGTAATTTCCTGTACCGAAATGGCAAAGCATTCTGCCTGTTCTAGTGCGAGCTTCCACTGCGTCAATAAATGTCACCTAGCATCTTCGTAGTGCACGCCACACACAATTCGGTCTCTCAGCATTCGCTCCAACGATGCCCGAAAATTGCACTTCTCCACCAACTATCTAATTTCAGCAGTCAAATCCTGAATCGTCTCACCGGCTTTTTGTGCTCGTATAAAGAATGCATAGCTTGCAGTAGTCTCATTGACTTGAGGGGTGTAATGTTCTCCGAAATGCCCGACGACTTCATCGTAGCAGAGCTTGTTGACTTTCATCGGTGGCAACACCCCTGCACCACTCCCGCTACGCTGTCTGTCAGTGACGATATTAGGAGTGTCCGTTTCTTTGCTTTATATGCGACGTTACGCCTTCAAAGTAAGCCTCCCGGCGAACACGATACGTTGGCCAGGTACCATCCGCACCTCCAAACTTTGGCGGCTGCCCGGCACTCATGTTTGCGTGGTTCACTCGTCGCCACTGTTATGTCAATAACGAGATACAACACGGAAGCCAGATAACACTACAAAAGGACAACTTATTGAGGAGCTTGTTTTTATACTCCACGTATGTGACGTTGCAGTGGCGGCATTGATAATACTGCATACTTCGGACGCTTCAGTTCACCCTTTGCATGCAAGCACCAACGGTTCCTTAGTGCCCGCATTGTAAACCCCTGGTGGCAGTTCCCCGAGCTGCAGCCTGGGCTACGAAGGTGCACCCGTGCCGCAGGGGTACCTCAGCCGCAGGCCAAGCCCATGGACGACCAGGCGGGACCCTCGGGGTGCTCGAGGGTCCTCTGTGGGACACCTCCCCTTCAAGCCATTCCTGAGCTGGCCGAGGCCAGCGGTTCAACCCTGCAAGAGGTGCTTTCTCCCAGGCCATCTTGTAGGGAACTCGCTGCATCGAACTCCGTGGTTCAAAGGCAGTTCCCCGCTACAAAAGGCACACGCACTTCTGCGCCTGTTCCCTTAAAGCCACGTAGTGGGTGCATTGCAAATTCGAAAAAGTTTCACCCACGAAGTGTTGGAAGTATGCACTAGGAACAGGATGTCGCTATCGCGTTCAACTCTTAAAGGCGAGGCTTTAGGGTCCCTAGATTTTCCTGATCCCTTCAGGTTTTGTCTCAAAGAGTGACATGGGTCTTAGGACTCTCTCATTTATATTTAACCAAATGTCACAAAAGTTGGCATGCTTACTCAGTTTGTTCTTCATATTCTAAATATATAGTTATTTTTGCTATAGCTTGATTAGTTCATTATAAATTAGGATAACAATATTTAACGTTCCTACTTGACTATAAATATAACCACCAGTCCGAAATTTACAAATAGCATAGCGATCAATACTATAAAGCACAAGCTACACAACATAAGAAGCGCTTTTTTGATTGGGTTAATATTTTTTTCCTTTTTAGTGCACTAAACTTCATAGCTCTAAATGTGGTCAATGTGTGGTTACACAAAAGACTAATTTTAGAAACTTGCATCGAGAGAAATTAAATTCGTTTCTTATGTAATGTACTCCAAACATATAGCTTCATTCTACAAAAAATTATTCTGCTATCTGTAATAGTTTCTATATATTGCAGAAATTTTCATGAAGGGTGTACAAAACTGCCACTTTGGGAAAACCTATAAAACATAAAATTCCTACATTTTTAACCATAAAAATGTATGTACTTAAAATTACATAATTATTAATTTATATATTATACTAGAAAGCCTAAGGAGTGCAACACTGCAAGCTCATTGATAATTTACGAGTACTTCTCGAATTACAGCACAATAAAATTCATTGCATGTACCGAAGAGCAAAAATCTTTATAATAAATTGAAAAAAAAATCAAGCTGCCCATTAAAAATAGCTCCCAGCATTATTTTTGTGCACATTTAGCTACATTGTGCCAAAATATTTACACCTCAAGTTGTCCTAGGTACACTTTTACCGAACAATCTGAAGAACGTGGTCAACATCTGTGCTTCCAGAATATAGCTGTTAAAACTTTATTTCGCCGTTCCGAGTGAAAAATATCAGGTACACATGCTTTTAGCCAGTTAATATGCAACAGGAATGTATTAGGACTGAATGTTTGCACGAGCGTGTCGTTTCTTCTAATCCTGTAGCAAGCTGTCGCCGTGTGCTCGTCTGCCGCAAGGCCGCTTATCAGTTCTGTGACTGTAGTGACGGTGATGTGCGACGAATGTGCGCGCCTCATCAGCGATCCGTCGAATAACATGGCGATGTTTTCCGGCTTGTTGAGAATAAGTTACGCGCAAATGTCGCAAACCAAACTTGCTCCCTCGCTAATCAATTTCGAGGCTACTCGAGTGCGAAGGTGTTTGTTTCTTTTTTCAAGTAAGACTGCCACATTTTCGACCGGATACCACGACAACGTTGCGAACACGTCATTAAAACCAGTCTACCTTTTGCCAGAAGCCTCCATTGCGCGGGCGGTGAGCACGTTCACCACGAACGGATGAACTTTCTGTTGTACGTCGACGCGCGGCGTACTCCACGCTGATGACCCGTCGCGCAGTTCGAGGTCCTTTCGTCAGGCGGGGGGGAGGGGGGACCATGGCATCGGCGCGTTGAGCGATAAGACTCCACTTCTGTTCTGTCACAACAAAGATTGATATCTCCTGTAGCTTCACTACTGCTTTTTACTTCCCGTCCTCTAAGTCATAAGGCTGCAAAAAGTAACGTTGTCGGCAACCAGCGGGCTCGTACGTGAATTAGGCCTACACCGGTGACTCGGCAACCACCATTGACCGCACCGAGTTCGTTATTCTCGTTGTCCTGAGCCATTTTCTTGTACTTCAGGAATGTTCTTCTTGCCGAGTGCGCCGGGGGAAGCTGACTATCAAACGCGACGCAAGTTAATACAGTGTCGTCGTGAAGCTACAGTGTAGAAACTGCGGGGAAGTTGGTTCAAAATGGAGTTCGGGGCGAGTTGGTGGTAAAAATAACTGCAACCCGTTCAAGATCAACGTTCTCTTGACACCTGCTGTGCAGAGCACATGAAATGAGCTGACGGCACTGAACAACATCTTCGCCGCTATCACGGTTTCACACCAAGGTCTTCATACTTGAAGCTGGTAGGTCTTCATACGAACTCCTTTAGAACAAACTTCCCGGCTGTTGGTACTGCTAATAGGTCTTTGCATGAAGACTACCAGCAGTACCTAAAACAAAGCTTCAGCCAGAAGCAACGAGAGGTTGTGCCGAATCATATGGCTAATTGTGCCGCAACAGTGAAGAGTGTCTACAAGGACCTTAAAGGGTCACTCACCAGGTCTGACACTTTTGAGCTTACAAGCGCAATGCGTAGACGAGGCGTTCATAATCACGTCTGGCAAAATTTGCAACGCTACGCGCCGCAGAAATTGGTCACATTTCAAGATCAACGCTGCTCCCCCTCCCCTCTTCAGGCGCACGCCTAGGGAATGAGGGCATGACGTGGGCGTATGAATGGCCCTACGTACATGGCAATGCAGTGACGTTGGCCCTCGAGTGAGTGAGTAACAACTTTATTAATCGAAGGGGTGAGGGGTAAAGGAGGCTAAGCCACGAAGGCTGCCAGGCTGTGCTTCTCGATGACTTCTTCCGCTCGTTTCAGGACCCGTGTCTGGATGTCTATGTCGTTGCTGGAGAGAAGGGCCTCCCATTGTCCCTCGGTGGGGGGTGAGCAAAGGAGGTCGGCGGGCGGGGGATCCTCCGGGCAGCCCCAGAGGATGTGGTTCAACGAGGCAACGTTGCCGCACAGGCAGCAGCGTGGATCAATGGCACCTGGGTGCATGTATGAAAACACGAGGGGGCACGGGAAGGTGCGGGTCTGTAGGCGACGCCAGGCGATCTCGGACCGCTTGGGAAGGCTGCTGTGAGGATGTGAATAGAAATATCGCTCGAGGCGATAATGCTGAGTGATGTCGTGGTAGGTGACCAGGGGCTCCGGCACCAGGGCGTCCGACTCTGAGTGGCCCACCGCTCGGTCGACGAATCCTCGAGCGCGTTGGTGAGCTGTCTCGTTGCCGGGGTGGCCCGAGTGGGCGGGGACCCAGATCAGTTCTATGCGGCACTGCTCATCTTGCTGCAGTAGGGGCCGAAGTAGCCGTAAGGTGGTAGGCGAGACGAGACCTCGCGCGAAATTCGAGATGGCTTGTTTCGAGTCGCTGATTATGACGCTTGCGTCAGCCGAGGTCGCGGCCAAAGCAATGGCCACTTCCTCCGCCTCGACGGCGTAAGGCGTTCTGACGGTGCCAGCCGTGATGGTCGGCCCCAAAGGAGCTGAGGAGGGCGACACGGAAACGACTACGAAGGCGTCCCTGCGTGCATTGTATCGGGCCGCATCTACGTAGGCGACGGCCGGGTGGTCGGCGTACTTTGCTTGAAGCATGGCGGCACGGGCTTGGCGGCGAGCGTCGTGGTGGCCCGCCAGCATATTCTTAGGTAGCGGCTTGATGTAGAACGCCGCTCGAATAGCATGGGGTAATGAGACCAGATCCGGAGGGTGGGAGGAGGTGTCGTGGCCGATGGAGGAAAGGATGTGGCGACCGGTCGGCGAACGGTAAAGGCGTTGCACTTGAGCGGAGCGGTGAGCCTCAATCAACTCGTCGAGCGTGTTGTGTACACCCAAACGGAGAAGACGATCGGTGGACGTGTTGGGGGGAAGGTTGGCCCTCGACGTAGGCGACTCTGCTCTGATGTTGTAAACAGTAAACTACGTGACATGGTAAAAGTATTTAACACAACATGCGTAGTTTATGTATTTGTTGCTTTAAGAGATTAATAAAACTTGAAGTAAATAATGAGACGCAATAAAAATTGTGCGCGTTTTCTTTTATTTTTTCCCGTAAAATGCTACGAGATGCGGGGCTAATGTGCCAGCGTTTCGCATGCATTCGTGTCCCCACGGTCAGCGCATCAAGCAGACGACAGCCGTGGAAGCGAATGGAACGCTCCTACGCGTTCGCGCACTCATTGTGCTCACCTATTCTACCGCGTCTAAGCCAGCGTTTCCAAACCATCCCGCAGAAACAGGCAAAAGACCACCAAATAACGCTGGTCAACGAAGCAACGCTACTCGCATGCCCGGGGGCTGGGCTTGTTAGGGCACGTCATCCGCACGTGACCTCTTGGTTGGATGCCTGAGAGAGTAAAAAAGATACTGGGCTTTCGAAGGCTACGCGGAGGACCGGCAAAGGTTTCGAGCTCACCTCCTCTCATCCTCGTTTCGTGCCGCTTCAAAAAACCTGTTTTCTCCGCTCATGATGAACCGATTAGAAACATTTTTGTGGCAAAATGAACCTCATTGGACACCCAACAACTTCCACTGTCTAACAAAAATTCGGTGTGGGGCCTGGTAACTGGCCCTTTAATTTCGGCAACACTGAAAATATTGCACTCTCTTTTGATGGAAGCTGGCACACAAGAGGACACACCTCACACATTGGTGTGGCCTCCGTAGTAGAGGTTTTTTCAAGATATATGCATCAACATTTATGCACAGCACAAGACCACGAATAGTTACGTCGTAACTACTCGTAGTCTTGCGCTGTGCAAATACGTTGATTCCCTAACACCAACTATCCTAAGCATCTGTCTTATCAAGTTACAAGAATTGTGCTTGAGCCCGCAGGGGAGTTTGTGAGAACAGGCGTTTGGTGCGTAGCGTCACCACGGAACCGAGCTAACAGGAGGGGGGGGGGGTCAACTCTCTCCTACGCCTAGCCGTGCGCGGCTTTGCTGTGTCCAGGGAAAAGGGGATCCTTGGGGTTGAGCCAACGCCGGGTGATTGAACTTTAAAAGCCCCCCGGCAAAGGCAACACACCTCTTTGGCCCCGGCTTCACATAGACGGCACCCCTGAGCTCACCCACCCAAGGGAAATCGGCAGTCGTCTTTTCCTATCTCTCTCCCCCACAAGTTCGTCTTTATCTCTCACTTTTTATCTGTTCTGTCATCTTCTCTCTGCCGTTTACTTCCAAATTTCCTGGTGGCGAGGGTTAACCCTGTGTAGTTACCAAACCTTGGGTAGTTATATTCGGTTATAGCGGCATTGCATGGCTGGCGTCTCCAAGTGTTTGATACTCAACCTTCTAGCGTCCCCTTGTTGGGTTCGGTGGTGGGTGGCCATCATCGCCGCCGAACTATACTCAATCTGTATGGCCAACTTCCCCCCCCCCCCCCCTCTCTCTCTGATCGCCACCCAAAAAGACCGCGCACTGAAGAACCATTTCTTCTTTCCAAACTAAAGTAGTCCTACTCCAAGTTTCATGTTGTGCACAGTCAGAAAGAAAACAAAACAGTCCGAGCAATATCATCTTTTCTTTTCTCGAAAACACTCACCGAAGCGATCGGCCCAGGATATCGTATAACGAAGTTGTGAAGTGGTGACTTCCTTTTGGAGGTTCGCGACCAGCTTCAATACGACAACTTACCTAAACTGGTAGCGTTTGGGGATGTCTCAATCTCAGTGGACCCACACAGGTCAATGAATACATTGCATGGTGTGGTCTCTGATGACAATCTGCTTGGACTGTCCGAAAGCGCGTTATTACAAGGCTGACAAGACCAAAATGTAGCCAAGTCCAACGAATTATTATACGACGGGACAAAAAGGAAACACCCACAACACAGATAATCATCACCTTTGGTACCAGTGACTTACCTGATTCAATTGAAACTGGCTACTGCAAGCTCCGTGTCAGGCCCCATGTGCCAAACCCTCTCAGATGTTTCAAGTGCCAGTGCTTTGGACATGGGTCACAAAGTTGCAGAGGGTGCATTACTTGTGCAAATTGTGCATCAAATGAGCATGCATCAGATACACGTACCTCAACAACATCATGCTGTGCGAACTGCGAAAGAGACCACGCTGCCCACTCGAGATCGTGCCCAATCTGGAAGAAAGGAAAACAAACCCTTGAGAATAAAATGAAATTCAATCTGTCCTTTCAAGAAGCCCGTAAACGGTTTTCCATCCATCAGTCCAATCCTTCTTTCCCCGATGTGACGCACCGGAGCACCGCGCCGCATGTTTCCGGTCCTGCAAAAGTCGCACAAAGTGAGACTGCGGGCGCACCACAAGCGCCCTCGGCTGGAGCAGCCAGTACTGCTCCACCACCTAACAAAATGGGCCAGCAGACTTCCCAGTCTGCCGGACCCCAGGCCACTGCAAGCACAGTGAGGCCTGAAAGCACCGTGAATGTGTCTGTTGAGCAGGCACCATCCACCACCTCACAAGATTAATTGATTTGTGGGGTTTATTGTCCCAAAACCACCATATGATTATAAGAGACGCTCTAGTGAAGGGCTCCGGAAATTTAGACCACCTGGGGTTCTTTAACATGCACCCAAATCTGAGCACATGGGCCTACAACATTTCCGCCTCCATCGGAAATGCAGACGCCGCTGCCGGGAGTGAAACCCGCGACCTGTGGATCAACAGCCGACTACCTTAGCCACTATACCACCGCGGTGGGGCCACTTCACAAGAAGTGATGGATACAAGTACGATTCCTTCCGGCGCCTCAGAAGCCGAAGAATTGGCGCAACTCTTTAGAGCGCGCAGAGAAAGAAAAAAACCCGACTCACAGGGTCCTCGAAAGGCTCGGTAACCTAAGGCAGCACATTTGCACACACAGCACCACACAACACTACAATTACACAAATACTACAGTGGAACGTCAGAGGACTGCTGAGAAACCTCGACGATATCCAGGAGCTCTTACACGAACATACACCAAAAGTTCTGCGTGTGCAAGAAACACACATGAAATTAAAACTTACTAGCTTTCTACACAATTATGTTATCTTTCGAAAGGCCCGGAATGATGCCATTGTGTTATCAGGTGGTGTTGCCATTATAGTCAATTAAGCGATTGCATGCACACATCTACCACTACAAACATCCCTTGAGGCGGTGGCTGTTCGAGCAGTTCTTTTAAATAAGCTCATTCTCATCTGCTCTCTATACATACATCCACAGCACCGTCTTGCAAAGCATAAATTCCAGTCCCTCATAGACCAACTTCCAGAACCCTACCTTGTCCTAGGTTATTTATTGCACATGGTAGTCTCTGGGGTGACTCTCCCTGCGATGCGCGAGGTCGCCTGATTGAACAGTTCCTTTTCTCTTCCGGTACGTGCCTCCTGAATGGGCAAGAGCCAACATATTAGAACATCGCTAACAATACGTACTCAACAATAGACCTCAACATAACATCCCCATCACTCCTGCCTCTACTTGAATAGGAAGTCATTGATAATCCATATGGTAGTAGCCCTTTTCCTATCGTTATCAGCGCATCAATAACGAATACATGTCCTGCACATACTCCCAAATGGCTCACCGACAAAGCCGATTGGGAAAAGTTTCAAAAAATGACTTTATTAACATGGTTTGACATGGCGGCATTAAGCATAGAGGATGCTGTGTGCTACTTTACAGCTTTCTTGGTTGATGCCGCAACGAAATGTATTCCCCAAACATGTGGACCACCAGGCAAACGACGAGTCCCGTGGTCGAATAATGAATGTCGTGATGCACGGAAAAAACAAAATAAGGCACGGAAGTTGCTTAGAGACTCACCTACAGCCGAGAATCTTGTAAACTTTAAGAACATCAAGTCGCAAGGAAGGAAGACGCGCCGACAGGCGAGAAGGGAAAGTTGACACAGATTTTTATCAGGCATTAACTCATGCACAAATGAGTCGACAGTCTGGAACATGATTGGTAAGGTGGCAGGACAGAAAGCAAATTCACTTCAATCTAGTGAACACACAAGGGGAGTGTTTGGAAGACCAGGCTAACACTGTCCTGAGCGCACTTCGAACAGGTCTCCAGCTTATCACACTATAGTAAAGCGTTCGGACGATACAAAACCAGAACAGAAAAACAAAGATTAGAGCGCAAACCCAAAACACAACAGGCAATGATCCTTTCTGTTTGGCTGAACTACGAGCCTCACTTACCTGCTGCAATAAACCTTCCCCAGGCTCGGACCGTGTGGCATTTGAAATGTCGAAACATCTGCCCACTGAAACTCAAAAAGCTCTCCTCTCCCTGTATAATGAGATATGGTCTTCGGCAAGCTGCCCTATGCCTGGAAGGAAGCTATCGTTATCCCAATGCTAAAACAAGGCAAGGACCCGGCCTCAGTTTCCAGCTACACGCCAATAGTGTTAACCAGCTGTCTTTGCAAGGTGTTGGAGAAAATGATAAAGAGGCGCCTGATGTACTTTTTTGAAACTAATGGCCTACTTGACCCATACCAGTGTTGGTTTCCAGAGGCTCAGTCCACCACCGACCACCTTGTCCGTATCGCGACACATTTGTTCATAAGCAATTTTTCATTTCTGTGTTCCTCGATATAGAAAAGGCATCTAACAATACATGTCACTTTGGCATACTGCGAGACCTGTCACATTTAGGTGTGCGGGGTAGAATGCTGACAATACTCGAAAGCTACCTGTCCAATCGGACATTCCGTGTCCGAGTTGGCACTGTCTTACCTTAAATATTTGTCCAAGAAACAGGAATGCCACAAAGAGGTGCATTGTGCTGCACACTTTTCATAGTTAAAATGAATTCCTTGCACCTGTCTCTCCCACGTTGTTTTCACTGCATATATGTCGATGATGTACAGATTGGTTTCAAATTGTGCAACATCTCAATGTGCCAACGTCAGGTTCAACTTGGGTTGAACAAAGTATCACGATGGGCAGATGAAAATGGTTTTATACTCAACGCGCAAAAGAGCACTTGCGTCTTTTTCAACCGTAAGAGGGGCTTCCATCCTGACCCTGACATTGACCTGCATGGTCAACCTCTGTCAGTGAAGTTGGCGCACAATTTTCTTGGACTAATATTAGACACTAAACTGTAACCTTCATCCCACACATCAAGTATTTAAAAGACAAGTGCTTAAAAACGATGAATATTTTGAAAGCATTGTCACGCACTACGTGGGGTAGTGACAAGAAATGTCTGATGAATTTATATAAAAGCCTCGTACGCACTCGCCTAGATTACGGTGCCATATTCTACCATTCTGCAACACTATCACCCTTAAAGATTCTCGACCCTGTCCACCATCTAAGCATTCGTCTCTCTACGGATGCTTTTCGAACTATCCCCGTGGAGAGCATGTACGCGGAGTCGAATGAATGGCCGCTCCACCTACAGAGATGTTACGTGTCTTTCGTGTACTTTCTGAAGATAAAGGCAGACAAGTAACGCTCCTCTCATTTCACAAATAATGATTTGTCCTGCTCTGGCTTGTTCGACAACCGTCCTTCTTTTAGGCAGCCCTATTTGCTCCGTGTAAGGAGCCTGGCTAATTAAACAGGTGTGCCTCTTCTCGAACACAGTTTGATGGCTCCTTCTGAATATGTGCCACCATGGTAGTAGCAGCGTAGAGACTGTGATGTCTCTTTTGTGGAAGTCACTAAGTACGCACCACTTTCACACATACATACATACTTCCTAGAACTACAACACAAATGCACATGCCCTGAGTTCTTTACCGATGCTTAAAGTGCAACACTTCTGTGTTATATGCAGCGGTAGCCCAATCCTTTTTCTCAGGCCGGCGTTCTTCTTCGTGATGCAAGCATTTTCACAGGAGAAACTTACGCAATACTGGCGGTCGTAAAACACATCAAACAGATAAAATTATAAAAGGCAGTATTATACACAGAGTTCCGAAGGGTGGTCAAAGCCCTGAAAACTAAAAAACACAAGAACCCCGTGCTGGTGTCCTTTACTCACTTCTGTGGACACCATGTACGTCAAAACAGCATATCGATGTCTGCTGGGTACCAGGGCACAGTGAGATAAAAGGGAACGTTTTGACCGACAAGCTGGCTGCTTCCGCATATAACACTACTTTCAATGCATCAATTCCGATCCCTGGACTTGACATGAAACCATTTCTAAAATGAAAGCTCAGGGTGTAGTTGCAGAGCACGTGGGATAGACACATAGGCAATAAACTCCATGTTATTAGGCTGCAACTAGGTAATTGGCCGCCACTATCAAATTTACAACACACAGAAGTAACACTAACAAGGCTTAGAACAGGACATACACGCTCTACGCACTCGTATCTTCTATCCACCGGCAATCCACCATATTGTGAGATATGTGGAGAACCACTTACCGTTCTCCAGATTCTCGTTCAGTGCTAAGAGCTAGATGCTCTAAGAAAAAAGCACTTTTTACTGCCCTACCGCCAGCAGCTCCCACTACACCCTGGGATGCTCATCGGTGAGGATCTGTTTTTTACACTGCAATCCCTTTTCATGTTTTTAAAAGATGTTCATACCTTTCACCCAATATTTCGAGGTGATCCGTAGCACCACCTCTGTACCGTGGTCGTGGTTGCGGTGACTACATCTACATCATGATTTTATTATCATGAAATTTCGCCATCTACTTTTATTCCACATATCTCACGCCACTGTCATAATTTTGTCACTTCCATGTTTTTATTCGCGTTAGCGCGAGGACTTTTAGAACCCCTTTACAGCCACGCTTCATTTAATTGTTCATATCTCTAGTCTTTTGAAATGGCGCTCTTTGGCCATCACTTGGCCCTTGCGCCATTTAAAACCACTCATCATCAATATATGTGCTTGACTTTGTAGTGCTGTCGAATTTCGGCCTCGGCTGCGAACGTCGCCCAAATTCGACAGCCCAGAGTATGCGGAGCGGAAATCTAGGCATTCATGTCAAAAAAACACGTCATGCAAGGCTGGAAAAATGGACATAGAGGCAGCAAAAGTTTTATTTCAGCGCTCACTTTCGCTTCATTTCCTCAGATAAACCACCTTGCTTAGTGATGGTGAGAGCCGGTTGTAGAGTGCTGTCAACGAAGCCAAAGTCTATGGCTTCATCAATGCTGAGAAACAAGACTGTGCAAACCATGTACAGAAGAAAACGGGGATTACAGTTCGAAGCTTTGTGCAGAAGCACAAAGTAGAGAGCGGAAAGCACATGAGGGGCAAGGGCCGCCTCACGGGTGACCTTATCACAGGACTGACAACCTACTATGGCTCGGCTCTCAGATCCCATTCTGGGAATGTGGACGAGATGCACAAGGCTGTGTGGGCTACATATTACCATGTGACATCCACCGGCGAAAAACCTAACCACAGCTATTATCCACAGGGCCCCGAGTCATGAGGCAAGCACAGTGTAGCCATGGCAAGGAATGGGTCAATGACAAAAAGCAAGTACAACTCGCCAGAGGCTGTCCGCCGTGCGCTGGACCCTGTGTACGAGGACTTGTCTGACAAGAAGCTCCTGCAAGAAGGTGCAAGAGGAAAAACACAGAATGCAAATGAGGCATTGCGCTCGGTTATGTGGAGCCTGTCACAAAAAGACAAGAATGTGTCATTGTTTGCTGTTGAGACTGCCGTGGCAGATGCTAGCTGTTGTGCGTTCCCATCTGGGAAACAAGGAGTCTAGTTCACCTATTTTGCGTGAACTGCAGCAAGAGCGAACAAGTCAATGTAGCCAGCGGACAGGCAGAAAATACTACTGCCATGCATCTAGCGCAACGTTTTTAGATACTTTTCAGTTTGCAAACTGGCTTCGAGAGGCGGCGTCGTTTTGTCGCCGTTGCGAAAGGTAGCGCTGGCGTTCCGTTGAGATCGGTTGGGAAGCAGTAAGTGGCGGTGACGCTTGCTTCGGACACGTGCTTTTGGTGTGTTGCTGGCGCTCGCACGTTCATCACGCCTGTACTTCTAGCTTGGACACGTTCTACAGGGGTATGAACTCTTTGCAGTGGATACCGTGAAGTGTCAGCGTGGATTCTCGACATGCCGACATGCAGCGCGCCCGGCTGTCGTTCGGGGTATGCTTCGGCAGCTGCAAATCCCGGACTGCGACGTTTTTTCAAGCCCCCAAAGGACCCTGACTTACTGAAGGCATAGCAAAACGCGATTCCACGGAAGAACTTTATGGTAACGCCAAAAACGTACGTCTGTGACATTCATTTCGAGCCTGTAGACATCATAAGCTGCTATGAGCACACAGTGAACGGTCAAACCGTAACGATACCGCGAGGCAGATGGACACTGAAGGAGCGCGCTGTGTGTCGATTTTTTCCGAACGTACCTAAGCATCTCTCAAAATCAACGGTGCCGAAGTCAGCAAGAAAGCCACCCAAAGTGAGGTCAGTGGTTTCCGCCCGAGTTTCTTCCTGCCAAAGTGATGAATGTTTGTACGACGAAACTGACGCATGTGACGGCATGGATATTGATGAATGCACCGATGTTATCACGCTAGGAACTGCGCCCTGACTTGCTGTTGTGCAGGGAAGCCCGACATTTGATTCGTGGAATGTGAGGGCTTCTACCATCCAAGTTATCTTCTACAAACTCGAAGAGTCTGGGGGCGTTGTGGACATTGAAAAGGCGGTTGTAATTCGGCAAGACTTGGCGACTGAAGTTAGTTCAAGAGGTGTGCCGTGCAGCTACATCGAGAAAGATGGAAACATTTCAACCCTGCTAACAAGCCAGAAGAATTCAACAATGTTTATTCGCTACATCGATGCGCTCAAGATTTGCCCTGGGTGTAAATGTGAGCTGTTTCCAGGTATTTCATCGTCAAAGGCAGCCATGAAAAAGCAGGGTGTATGGCGAAAAAAATGCATGGTGCTGTCAGGTGAGCACTTGTGCCCTCCATGCAAAAAAAAACAAAAAAAACTTTGTTGATAGAATGAAGCGTCGTTCTAAAAAAAGCACAAAACAGAAGGCTGAACGTGAAATTCAAAACCTAAAGAAAAAGGTCATCAGGGCCACTGTGTTTCGCGAAAGAGCTAGAAGAGAAGTGTCTACACTGAGACGCTGTTTGTGTGAAGTTTCAGCGAGCAAAGTTGAAAAAGCAGTGGAAAGTTCCGCAAGCACAGCAACTTGCCTTTAGGTCAGCATTGAAAGTCGCAAAGGCGAAATCGCAGCGAGGAAGGCATTATGAACAGGAATGGCTCATGACTTGTCTTTTATTGAGAATTTCAAGACCAAGAGCTTATAGACTAATGTCAAAAATGAAGCTCATGCCACTTCCAACAACCACAAGGCTGAGACAAATGATGAAAGGAATGCCATGTGAATTCGGCTTCAAAAAGGTATCTCTTGACAGTATTGGGGCCTTTATGAAGAACAAAGCAGGAGTACAATGTTACGGAACGCTAGTACTGGACGAGATGAAGGTGCGAGAGGTTGTCGCATTTAACAAGAGTACTTACAAGGTTGATGGCTTCGTTGATTATGGAGATGGTCATGACTCAGAAACAACAGCCAACCACGCTTTGGTACTCATGTTTGTGCCTTTATTTCACTCCTAGGTGCAACCAATTGCAAGTTTTGCTACGAGACATGCAACCCCTGGAAGAGTGCTAGCTAGGCTTGTTTTAGAAGCCATTTTGCAGTTACACAAGCACAATGCAACAGTCGTCGCTGTTATCAGTGATGGTGCCAGCACCAACAAGGCCATGTGGTCATGTTTTTGTATCAAAGGCAAGCTTCATGAACCGAAACACAGAGTCGACCATTCTTGTGTACCTGATCAGCAGCTCTACTTCCTGTGCGATGTACCGCACATCATCAAGTGCATAAGGAACCATCTCATGCGCCACAAGTATGGCATGGTAAGTAGATTAGAATGTTTTATTTATTTTTCATGCGTGAGCAACTCTGAATTAAGGAATGGCTTCTGCAATGGAACACCTTTCTTCGTCTCGCTGTTGTTTTTAAAAATTGCAGATCGGTGAACACAAAATAAACTTTGACCACTATCGAAGACTCTAAGAAGTAGATGGGAAACAGCAGCTTCGGGTGGTTCCGAAATTGTCAAAAAAGCACGTGAGCCCAGACAATCTGCGAAAGATGAACGTAAGTCTGGCTGTACAGGTAAACAAAAATGCCCTATCTACCATATATAGATGCCTTTCATAGTTGACAACTGCTTGTTTATATGCATAAATGTTTGTTTATAAAAATAAAGCCACAAAATTTTCATATATGTTGTTCTCAGCTTTTCAGCCGAAGCACTGCCATTGGGTTAAAAGTGTACCAGCGGTTAGAGGAGCCTGACCTGAAAGACTGCCATGGAACTGCTCAATTCACCCTCATGGTGAACAACCTGTCCGATGCCCTGAATGTGAAGCTTCCGAAGTTTGGAATAACAAGTTCGTCAAAGGAAGTTGAGGTAACAATAATACTTTACAGCATCTGTTGCACTGTTGTGAAATAGTACAGATAATGCTTCATAACATCTGTTGCATTGTTGTGAAATTAATTTGCTCACTGGCTTATTTTGAAGGTCATCCAGGAGTTCCTTGATGCTGTAAATAAGACCGAGGAAAACCATATCACCAATGGGACAGTGATGTTTGCATCGCAAGTTACAATGGAGTCACTTCGTGTTACGCTTGCATCAGTACGGGACCTCATAACAGATCTTCTCTCCAAAGGAGCGCGTTATGTGCTCACAGGCAAACTAAACCAGGATCCTTTAGAGGTAAGCCCTTTGTTCTTTTTGTTTATAACGTTTATGTTTGCGCACATTGCTTTTATAAAAAAACACGTCTTCCTTTTTTTCAGAGGATTTTTGGTTGACAAGAAGTTATAAAGGGGATGAGGATCACCCTACCCAAATCTGCTTTGCACACATATATAGGCTTCTGAGCCTGTATACACCAATCAGCACTTGTGTCACTGGGAACGTGAGTGATGAGCAGACTTTTGTGCTTGCCATTGTTGCAGACAGCATGAAAAAGGGAAGAAAGGACACACTGTCGTCCCACGAAAGACTCCAGGAGGCTATTCGAGCGAAGTTGGCAGAAATCTCTTCTACTGCACAGAATGAAACACCGACAGCACCTGATCATGAGTACTCCACACCAGCAGCACAGGACTGTGTTATTTACTACTTGTGCGGCTATCTTGTCCACTCTTACCTCAAGCATCAGAGGTGTTCTGACTCTGTACGTAATATCCAGTCCGAAAATGCGGAGTGCCCGGAGGCATTTCTCACTTTGGAGAGAGAATTTAAGCACGGGAGCCTCAAACTGCCATCATGGGAGCTCTTCTGTATGTTTCGAGGCATCAAAGCCAAAATTTCGGATGAGCTGCAAAAGAACCGGCTCTGCTAAGAGACATTTTGGAGCCTCCTCGACGCTCTTGAGGACTGCGACATTACTAGTGTGGGCTGTTCTGTTCACAAGGTCACCACTACGGCAGAGCTTCTTCACTCCTACATAGTGCTAAGACTGCATTTCGCTGCCAGAGATACTTGTAAAAGCTTCAGCTCTTCGGAAAAAGTCGCATCTGCTAGAAAGAAAGTGAAGCTGATGTGAAGGCTTGAAGTACAACTCTGACCACTTAACCCTTGTAAATATGTCTCTGTAAATATATCAGCTGCTGCTTTCAGTTTCATGACGTCAAATTAAAATTACAAAACAATTTTTTTTCTGGCTTCCTTGCTGGTTCTTGATTTTCTAAGCTCTTCAGCAGATTTTGGCCGTGTAACACGTGTTCTGGTAAGGTTAGAATATCGCTGAGCATTACGGGATCCTGGGGTGATTTGCACATATACTGGCCAAAAATAAACGCCGGCTACAACGCGAACAGGAATGAAGGTAAGCGCGCTGTACAGTTTGCCTTTTCTTTTTGTCATGTCTTACGGCCTGTTTGTTTCTAGTTATAATGTTGCGAAAAAACGAAAAAGCTCTTTTCGGTAAAGGTTAAATGCGAGCGAAGTTTCACTTCTGCTTCTCGAATAAAAGAGTTAACCGCTGCGGTAGTCTCCTGTCGGCGCCTTTCCCGTTGTAGCAGTAGCAGACGACGCGCCGAGATCGATACTAACGCTACCGCAGCGCCACCGCCTGGTTGGCGATTGCGGTAAGCCGCCCCACGCCAACGGAATGCCGCGCGCTTTGCCAACTGAAGCTATCTAAAAACGTTGATCTAGCGTAAAGAGAAAGTGTGCATCTTCAGTGGCATTCTAGGCAGCCACAATGAAGAAGCACAAACAAAAGCTTGGTTCAGATCACTCTTCTGAGACCTTCTGAGTGATGGTAATTACAATTTTTGTTGCTTCATGTTCATTTTCGCAAGTTTTCAGTTTCATGCGTTTTTCTCAAATAAAAATTTTCGCTAGGTTCAAGTTTTGGAATGAACACTTTCTCGCCAATACTCACTCAATTGTCTTTTTCGCCTTGAATGCTAGAGAATTAGCAAATGCGAAAAAACAATGATAATCACCAACGAAAATTCACGGCTAACACACTGCGACAAGAAGACTTAATAACTTTACCTCAAATTCAGAAACAAGCATTAAATTTCATATTTGCACTGTTTGAACATTCGGGAACATGCTTGCTGAACTTGAGCTGTCTAAGTGCACTGCTTTTTAAGCAAGTCACATCCCTAATTCATAAAATAATAATTTTTGTAACTTTTTTATTTGACTGGTGTAAGGATAAGGTTTTACATATTTGAAATCAGTATCCAAAGCTGAATATTCTCTAAAAGTTGTGTGTGTAGGGCCAATGGTAACAAATTTTGCTGTCTGGACTTATGCAGAAGACAGTTACATAAAAGTCGTTTCTCTGCAAGTAATAATAATAATCGCTGATCTCTAGCCCCTTCAGTAGGAAATGTGCCATTTTGGTGGACACAAGAAATGCATTGAGGCCAAGTGTGTGTTGGGTAAATGTAAGAATCACTACAACCTCCATAGTTGCCACACTACTTGAAACAACAAGTAGCTGACATAGAGACCACAACCGCTTCGTTCTTATAACAAGATTATATGTCTTTCTACAATTTCCCTCTATCTCAGTTTATTCTACACTCGAATGAAACATGCATATATTGGTCCTGCAGAAGTGCATGACTTTATGAGCACTTAACACGTACCAGCGAAAATATTGAGAAAAGTCCTGTGCACCGGGAAATATGCTAGATATATTTGAATAAAAATACTCAGTGTAATTTTTTTTCATTTTGTCTGTATTGTTCTAGGAGGCCTTCAGCCCCGTGAATTGAAGGAGTCCTCTGCGCAGACATGTAAGTGTTATACTAACTTCATTTGTTTATATAAATATTTTATTATAAATATAATGCATAAGGTAATTTTTAAAAGTCAGTTCTTGCGCTGCGGCATCACCGATGCATGTGACGCATGAGTAGTCCACAGTCAGTTGTGATGAAGTTGACAGGAAGTTGTTGCCTGCAAGAATAAATAAATGATTGTCCTTTGCCTGTTTCAACGGCAAAACTGTTTAGGTGAGCTGTAGTATGTGCAGTCTGTTGGTATGTTCCACGTGGCCTTTGCAAAAACTATCACCCAAATGGGTATGTGCTACATAAATCGGCCTAATCTCGTCAATTGCTACTGGTCCATCACTTGATGGATGGAGGCGGGCCACTCCCACGTCAGAACAAAATTCCAAGTCTGTTGCATCGGGGGCCCGTTAGACTGCCCGTAACTGTTCGAGTCTGGAGCTGGTAATAGCACCCTCCCATTTGGACAACTTTGTGACTTCAACACAGTCGAATGTAAGGCACCATCAGGGCATGTGTTCTTGGCTGTATGATACAGGCCATGATCATTGTAATTGTGGTAGTGATTAGAGGAAAGAAAAGACGCCTAATTTCTGCAGCCCGTTCGGGAGCACGGCACAGCGTCTTCGATCATAGTGTAAGAATATGTTAGGTGCTGACACTCGCTGCTCCGCGCAAGAAAAGGGCGGGCGCAGATTTTGTACGCCGCTGACCTTCAGCTACGAGTAGTTTCCGTCACGCGAGTTGAGGTGGCGCTACTGTATGTGACGCCAGATATTCGCGTGCCAAAGAACATCTTCCTCAAAGGTTTGCGGGCATGGCACTTTGTGATTTAGTAACGAGTAACCCTGTGCCTGTGAACCCTGTCAGTGTATTTGTTTAGCTGATTCGCGCTTTGTAGTTCAGTGCACTTATATCTCGAGGCGGCATATATGCGTCAGCGGCCTTGTCGCTGGCTACGCCTCGAAAGAGACAAGTGATGTTTTGTCTCGAATCGCAAGTTGGGGTATCCGACTTGTATGGAGCTTATCAAGGTTCCACGTAAACAAGAGCACTTGTATAATAGGCGGCGGACGATTCCGAGAGATACTGAAAATGCCTGACTGTGCAGCGAAAAACGAGGAAAGCTCTGTGAATATAGCTGGCTTTACTGCCGACTTCTTCGAAGTGATGGGGACGGAAAGATTCAATTGCATCTGCAATGCCTGGCACGACCGCGTAAAGTTCGGCAAATTTATTGCGCTTGGAGACAGCGACTTCACAGCATGGCGATGATGAATCAACAGGCACGCAAGCAAAAGGCAGCGCTTAGAGTTCAACAGCGGCAGGTCCCTCCACGCAAAGAGCAGGATGCTTCTCAATACGACACTGATAGCGTGGACCTATGAGCTAGCGACTCAGTTCCTCATCATGTCCGAAAATTACTTTCTTGTTTTAAATTCAGATGCCACTTTTTTGAGCTGGCTCATCTACGCCTACTTGGACCAAGAAACATTAATTGTTGTAGAATAACCAGTGAACAGAAATCGTTGTTATTACTATTTCTCTAATTAGGCCGTGTTTCGTTTGCTTTTTTACGTTCAATATATTCATGTGATTATTAGTTTGCCATGCTTTATGTAGTCAAGCCAGACATCCTCGTTTTTTGAATGTCTCTAGCGCTTCGTCGTCACCGTTTTGCAACATTGCAGGTGCACTTCCAACCATGGTACTGACTACACAACACTTGTTTATAAAGTCGAAGGCCTTAGACAGTCTTAGATGCCTCATCAAGCGCAATATATGATAGTCGGCGTCCCGCATCTACAGGGTAAGGGATGATCTGCACAACAATATCTACTGCTTCAGGTAATAAGCTTGCTTTCGTTTTCTGATAAGCACTTCATCAGGTTGAAGTCCGCAGGGCCTAATAAAATAGCTCGAAGTATGGCTGATGGCACTGGCCCTACATTCGTGACATCAATCTGGTAAGGGTCAAACCAGGGTCCACCTTCGGGACCCAATGAAGTTCTTCCCACAATACCATGCTGCTCACACTGCCAGAGGCTGTAATGAAATTATCTGCACCATGCTGACATTAAGACTGCCAAGGGTAGTGTGTCGATTTAGGTTAATATTACAACACTTGCAAGTTTTGTGATTTATTACTTGAAAGTATTATGACGAAGCTTTGCGCTCATTGTGTTTCGCAACTAGAATGGGACAATGATATCCGCGCGTATGTGCACACACACATGGACACATATATGCACACAAGCACAACCCTACTTGCACTCACGCACAAACACGCACGCAGACTATTGCCTTCCTAATAGCTAGCGTGCCTAGGTCCTCGGGCTGCTATCCTTATTGCAAACATATCAATTTTCTCTCATAGACATCGCTGCATTTTTGTTCTGAACTACATATGCCGACGCCGACACCAGGCTTTCATCAAAGTGATCTCTTTAGAGCTGTCGCTACAAAATCCAACCGCTCTCTAGGTCAACGTTTGCTGCTGTAGGAGCATTATATATCACTAAGACACTGTTAGCAAATGAGCTGTATATATATAAATATGTAATCACTTTCGTTACACCAGAGTCAATGTGTATTAATTTTTGCGCACCCGTGTACATGTGTAAATCGAATGTAATAAACAAGTGAGGCTCTGCAGCAATAACCCGCTACACGTGGAACAGAGTCGCTCCCCAGTGAGCGCCTTGACCCACCCTCGGCGAGCGCCTTCTGTCGCATCAAATCAAAACGGCCCAGGTGGGAAACACAAGCTGGACGTGGGGCCGGGCGCAGTGTCATCACCTATCACCTAACTTATTCTTACCCCATGGACCACACCATGGCCATGATGAGCATCAAGGAATGGTTCATCAATGTGACAAAGGTGATGATTGGAAAAGGACTCGTTTCGTTGTTGCCGGTATGCCATCTTGGCTGAAGGTTCTGTGTACAATCTGTAAATACATTTCTTTTCACTACTCGCAACCCGGAACTTTCTGGTGGAGGTGCTACGTACTAAGATAGTATAACGGGCTACACAGTGGCCGACGCTTAGTTTATTCAACGTTGGCACAAAATAGTTTCACTCCCACAGCTTCAATGGCAACAACAACAGTTGTTCTGCCCCATCTCAAAGACCCTGGCGTGTTCTGCGGGACCTACAATGTCGATAACTAAGAATGGTAGCCGATGTATGAGCGAACAAGCAAGAATTATCTTTGGGACGAAACACTCATGTTGGCGGACATTCTATTCTAGCTAAAGAGAACAGCCAAAGTATTATTTGAAAATAACGAAGCGAAAGTTGGAAGCTGGGAAGCGTGCAAAGAAAATATGCATGCGTTGTTTAGCGTATATACTGGCAGGAAACAGCAGCCGAGAAGGAGCTTTAATCTCGCGCTCAAACGTCATCGGAGTCACAGCTGTTTTACATGTAAGATGTGCTCGCTCTTTGCCGCAAAGCATACGACGGCATGGAAAAGTTTGAGAAGGTAGCGCACATATTAAGAAGCATTGTCGATGATGCATTCAATCTTCTAATTCGCAAGGACTCTGACACAGTGGATGTGTCATATCTTGAGGGTAAAGACTGCGGCAAAGTGATAGCAACAAAGACGACAATACTTTTGAGTCACCGTGACACAGACAACCAAAAGAAAAAAAGAAAATGAGAGACGAGAGAAACCCTCGTGGCAGGAGCACCGAGAATAAAAAGACAGGAGCGGAAGAGCAGTCGAAGGTGAAAGTAGCGTTCAGCGGAAGAAGCAGCGATGCGGCGAAGAAATCCTGGCTCCTGCCGACGCCTGGTACCTTAGAGCCTGTGGCTCTGAATTGTCAAGAAGTCCATGGGCCGCACCAGAGTTCACCTGTACGTGAGTCGTCAAGAGGCACCCCGACGACAACCGTTCGCAACTCACCGTTTGACTCCCAGCAGAATTGTTCTTCTATATAATAAATGTTGGCCCCGCCATGGTGGTCTAGTGGCTAAGGTACTCGGCTGCTGACCCGCAGGGCGCGGGTTCGAATCCCGGCTGCGGCGGCTGCATTTCCGATGGAGGCGGAAATGTTGTAGGCCCGTGTGCTCAGATTTGGGTGCACGTTAAAGAACCCCAGGTGGTCTAAATTTCCGGAGTCCTCCACTACGGCGTCTCTCATAATCATATAGTGGTTTTGGGACGTTAAACCCCACATATCAATCAATTATATAATAAATGTTTGAATAAATGTTTCTTGAGCCTGATATTTTGAAGCTAATACATCATGACATTTTGGCGTCCCCGGGACAGGACGAACTTGTTCTCTGTGCCAAAGACACATCATAGATGCTATGGAAACGCAGACGTCATGTGAACTGGGGAGCAAGTAAGCTTGTCAGACGCAGAGCTGATAGAGTGGAGGAGACTGAAGGAAAATTGATAGCAGCCCAGCATGAAGCGGTGAAGGTACTCGATCTGATGGCTATTGAACGAGAAAAAATACCGGCCAAACGTGTGGCCTGGGAGCGAGCTCGAGCCAAATTAGAGGAACGCAGCATTCAGCTACGCATAAGGCTTGCTGAGCTAGATGCAGAAAAAGCGTACCGAACGCCACCCTGAGAACGACCTAAAGCAGAAGCAGTGCGCTCCCCTGTCATAAATCTGGGAAAATTTCTCCCGCAGTTTGAGGATGCCTGAGACGACATTGACGCGTACCTCAAAAGGTTTGAATGCGTAGGGACCAGCCAAGGCTGGGACAAACTACAGTCAGCAATTGCCTTGAGCATGTGCCTCACAGGAGAAGCTCTGAAGGTGTATGGGAGACTGCCTTTTGACGACTGCCTAGATTATACTGATGTAAAGATAGCTCTTTTGCGGCATTTCCATCTCATGGCAGAATAGTATCGTGAGCGTTTCCGAGCGTTGAAACCATTGAACGGAGAGACCGCCACACAGTTTGTAGCTAGAATTAAAGCATATTTTGATAGGTGGATGGAGCTCTCGGAGACTTCATACTTTCAATAGCCTGGTTGAGTTAATCGTCACGTAGCAATTTTTATCCAACTCTAATAAGAAGTTGGTTACTTGCTTCCGCGAAAGGGAATGATCCACGATGGGTACTACTACCAAAGCAGCTGATCAATTTATAAGCGTTCAGAAAGAGAAAAACTTGTTCTACTTTCATAATCATGTGGAAGTGGCCGGTACTGAGAGGCAAAGCTTTCGCTGTGATATGCAACCTATTATTGCAAAATGCACCATGTGCAACAGAGCGGGCCACATGGCCGTCAACTGCCGATTCAAAGTTAAAACATTTTGCATGAAATGTCATCGTCACGGGCATAATACGATGCGGTGTCTAGAAAAAGGACCATGGCAAAACCAAACTTCTTGTATTGTAGATAACAACCAGTTGAAACACCCAGTTGAAACCTGAAACAAGGCAGCAAGAACGTGTCGAGCTTGCCGCTTCTGAAGAGGTTGTCATAAACAAAAATGGGGATAATTCCTCTGCTAGTGACGTTATGAGCATGGTGCAGGAGGACTGCCAGGACTATGGGCCTAGTGTGTGACCGATGGCGGAGCTGCGAATTGCGCTTGTACCACGTCACTTCGAGGATTTGTGCGCTGTTGAGGCGTGGCACTATTTAGAAATCACAGTCGTGGTAAAACTCAACGAAGTAGTAGTTCAATTGGTTATATTGTGTGTGGTTGCTAATCCCGGTTTCATAATAACCGTGTGTGTCTGCTTTTAACGCTAATTTTAAAAGCACAGCGTTTTGTTTCTTAAAACTGCGGCCGCTTGTCTCCGCGGCGAGCACTTATCTGTGCCTCTATATGATCACACACCCGTGAAAACGACGTTAGCTTTCACAACTATTCTAAGGACCCGAAGCTGGGGAAGAAGTGAATAGTCCCACTCAGAAAGGAAAAGCACCCCAAGTCTTCATCAACCGTGTTTGCATTGTTACTCTGCTTGCGTTGTTACTTTACCTTTTGTTACATACTCGCATGCGCTAATTATTTACCTACTCCATTAATTATTGCCTTTTTCTTCATCTAAATTGGAGCCACATGTGAATTGCATACGCAGATGAAAACACTGCACCTATTGCTAATAGCACATTTGCTTACATGATGTGTACTTTCGTAATTCACTGTGCCAATTACTTGTAAGAGAGTCCTCCTGGGCTCTCAGAAAAGCACTATTTCTAACAAGTGGTCTTTCTTGCAGTGTCTGTGTCCACGCCCGGCCAGAGCGTTAACGTTGGGGACAAGGCAGCAAAGATGCGCTTGCGGGAACGTGAGTGAAGGCAGTTTCTTCTATTTTGGTGGCATTTCTTGTATCTGCCGAATTTTTTAGTACTAAACAAGTGTGACTTATCAACCGAGAAGACACTTTGGTATCACAATATTTCATGCTCTATAATAACGAGGATATACTACACATGACGCCAACTCATCCAGGTGCTAGCGGAAAGGCTACACAGACGGTGGTGGTGGTGAAACACATTTAATAATATATTTACAGTGAGAGGTATGGGTAAGGCGAGTCTGAAGCTTGCGCCCATTCGTCTTGCTCAACAAGTAGCACACAGACTGCTGCTAATTTAGGTTTGGCTCTCCCACGTTTCTCCCGCACAAATTACGCAGAAAACGTACTCACAGGTACAGACGCAGATAAATAAGCGTCTCAGTTGTTACTTCGCTGTGTCTCAAAAGCATGCGCCTTTCGAAAAACTGAGACTGAATGATTGCAGTGACCTGGGTGCACACGGTAACTACAACAAAATTGTTTTAGGTAAAGCCCGAGGCCAGCCAAGACATGATTCTCCCCACCGAGAGATAAGGACGCGTGAGGGAGCGTAGTCGCTGCCCTTCTCTAAACGGGGCAAAGTACGCAAAGATGAGAGCGTGCGCTCCCGCGCGATGTGGCGACATGCGCTCATTGCGTCATCTTGCTGGTAATGCTGAAGACACGATAATTCCCCAACGGGATGTCCATCAACTGCGGTAGAGAGAGAGAGATATATAAAAAGAGAGGAAAGGCAGGGAGGTTAACTAAGCTTTGCTCGGTTGGCTACCCTACATTTGGGGTGGGGGAAGGGAGAATGATAGAAAGGAAAGAGGTAGAAAATAAGAGGAGTAAGAATCAGAAGGATGAATGTTCAGCTCCAGACTACACACAGTGGTCTCACACTGTTCTGTCACAATTGGTCTTGAAGTCTGGTGGTCCTTTAGAAGTGCAAGAGGGCTTTCGTGGCTTTGCGCGTATGGGAAATCGTCGGCCAAGGTCCCAGGATCTTCTATTTATTTATTTTTATTCATGTTACCCTACAGGCCCCAGAAGAGCATTGAGTAGGGGGGGTTACAGAAAAAGCACAATAACATAAAGCATAAAAAGAGATTATATCGAAGAAAACAAAGAAAATTGCACAATGGAAGGGAGAAGAACAAACACTATAAGCAAATGCAGCAAAAAAAAAACAAATTGAAAAAAAAGCATCGTTATACAAAATCAAGAGAGCATATAAATTTGCAGTAGCTCACGAAATTTGGCCGGATCTCTCACAGAAACAATTTCATCCGGAAGGCTATTCCAAACTGCGATGGCGCGCGGCAATGCAGAATTATTGAATGACTGAGTGTTGCCGAAGATGCGTCTGAAACTGAGATGATTATGAAGTCGACTAGATGTACGCGAAGGAATGTCAAGCGATAGACGACTGGTCCATGAGTTGTAGTAGTACTTATGGAGGAGGCATAGACGGGTGACAGAGCGGCGGGAATCCAAGTTAGTAAGGGCAATATCGCGTTTGATTTGGGTGATGCTGGAGTGGCGGTTATACATTGAAGTGATGAAGCGGGCTGCACGATTTTGGATGGATTCCACTTTGTCTATCAGGTATTGTTGATGCGGAGACCAGATCGATGGAGCGTATTCCAGCTGAGGACGTACAAACGTTTGGTAGGCCTGCTGCCGAATGGTAGATGGGGAATGATGCAGATTCCGGCGCAAGAATCCCAGAGTTCTGTTTGCTTTCGCGCATATCTTGTCGATGTGAGTACACCAGGCAAGATTAGTACAAAGATGGACACCAAGGTATTTGTATGTAGATGAACGGGGAATTACAGCTGAACAGATAGAGTAAGAAAAGTTAAAAACCGATTTCTTACGGGTGAAAGAAAGTACGCAGCACTTAGATGTGTTAAGCATCATTTGCCAACGGTCACACCACTGATTTATTAAGTCGAGGTCCTTTTGTAAATGTACGTGGTCTTCTTCAGAGTTAATAGTTCTGTACACTACGCAGTCATCCGCGAAAAGACGAATCGAGGAAGAAATGTTACAAGGCAAATCATTAATATAAATCAGAAAAAAAAGAGGGCCTAATACACTGCCCTGGGGCACACCTGATGAAACAAATGAAGTAGACGAGCTGAAGTTATTGACAAATGTAAACTGCTGTCGATTTGACAAAAAATTTCTAAGCCAAGATAATGTTGATGAGTCGAGTTTAAGTGCAGACAGCTTAGCTATTAGGCGACAATGGGCAACTCTGTCAAATGCTTTCGCATAGTCTAAAAAGATGCAGTCAACAGTTTTATTACTATTCATGCCGTTATGTAAATCAGACGTAAATTCTAATAGCTGAGTATCACAAGATAACGCTTTCCGAAAACCATGCTGATTTAGAAAGAAGAAGTTATTTGACTCAAGATGGCTGTATATATGAGAGGTGATGATGTGTTCAAGCAGCTTGCAACAGATGCATGTTAGCGAAATGGGGCGGTAGTTACCGGGGGTTTGTTTGTTACCATCCTTGAATATCGGAATAACCTTTGCTATCTTCCAGTCAGTGGGAAGTTGACCAGAAGATAAAGACTGTTGAAAAATGTGGCATAAAATTTGACTGGAGGAAGCGGATGTGTTTTTAATTACCTTGGAATTAATATTGTCAACACCACACGATGTAGACAGCTTTAGACCGTGTATAAGTTTGGATATGCCTTCAACAGTAACAATGATAGGAGACATGAAGCAGTACTCACGATCGGGGACACAGGGAACCGAAGAAAAGTCTTCATTAGTAAAAACCGAGCAAAAAAACGAATTGAAGGTTGAAGCACACTCAGATGCAGAGACAGGAACATTATCGGCGTTATGTAATGTAACAATGTCACTGCCACGGTCAGGCGAAATGGCACGCCAAAACTTTTTAGGGTTAGTCAGTAAAAGTGAAGACAGGTCGGCGGAAAAATATTTCTTTTTCGCTTCGATAATCGCAAGACAATAAGATTTTAAACAGTTTTTATACATAGACCATGACTTAGAAGATGAAAACCTTTTAGCTGAAGCATATAACCTTTTCTTTTTATTTCTGAGCGATCTAAGCGATTTATTAAACCAAGGGTTGGATTTGTCGTTAGAGATTGTTATTAGTGGAACATATTTATCTATGAGGAGCGCTATAACGTTTCTAAAGGAATTCCAGTTATCCTGAACAGACCTGTTGGTGAATGAGGGAAGAAATGTATTGTGTAGGAAGACATAGAGTTCAGTGTTCATTAGATCGTAATTTGCCTTGCTATAATCCCTGATTACCTTGCGCTGAATACCCGGAAATTTTAGTGGAATATTAATTGAAAACTGTAGAAGGTTGTGATCGCTAAAACCCTCCAATTGCACAATTCTACTTATGGTATGTGGCTCTGTTGTCAAAATAAGATCTAAAATATTAGTATCGCGAGTGGGCTCTGAGACAAGCTGAGTGAAATTAAAGTCAAGGCATAGTTCGATGAATTCACTTGACGTACTGTTCGAAGAAGACGTGCGAGACCAATATCAGGAAAATTAAAATCACCGAATAAGTAAATTTTTCTGGTGGGAAACAGGTCAAGAGCCCTGGAAATACTTCTGTGAAGCTCAGACACGAAAAGGCAGTCAGAGGACGGAGGGCGATAGCATACGCCCATCAATGATTTTCCAGCTAAGGTAGGACAGGCGACCCAGACTATATCGAGGGGAGTGTCAGTATCGACAAGGAAGGAAGATATAGTTCGTTTGATGGCTAACAGCACGCCACCACCCCTTTTATGTACCCGGTCATGGCGATAAATGGAGTACGGATTTGAAGCATGATATAGCTCAGTGTCGCATACGTCAGCGTGAAGCCAAGTCTCGGTTAGCAATAGAATATCTGATTTACTGTCCTCGAGATATGAATCAAGCAAGACACGTTTCGGTAACAAACTGCGAATATTAGTAAATGATACTGAAAGTGAAGGAGAACATGAAGTAGACGGCTGCTGAGCATTACCACTGCGTACATCGGCAACTAGCTATCTAGCGGTTACCACGGTATCAGAACAAGTGTCATAGATATATGTAGTATTATCGATACGAAGTTTGTCGACATTTAGTTTGAAAGGACAGTTCCGTTCCCTAGCAAACTGAAGCAGTTTCCTGCGCGCTTGCCGTGTTGCTTGCGAAAAATCTTCTCTAATAGAGAAGCCAGTATTTTTCAGCCGATGTGCACCGGCGAGGATTGCTTGTTTGTCCTTAAAAAACGTAAGCTTAGCAATTATCGGCCTACGTTTGTTTGAAGCAAATTTACCCAGCCGGTGCACACGTTCATATTGAGAACTGGTAGTGGTGATCGCTAACTTATCTGAGCATACGGCGATAATTTTCTTTTCAGAAGTTTCCCAGCTCTCTTTGTGCTCATCGGGAATTCCAAAAAACAACAAGTTGCACCGTCGCATTCTATTTTCTGCTTCCTCACACCTTGATACTACTGCTTGAAGCTGATCAGAAATAGAACCAATAGCACCATCAGCAAAGTTGGATGACGGAGGGGCATTAGAAACCAGCTTTGCTTCCAGAGTGACCACTCTCATGGTCAAGCTTTTGATTTCTTTATCAGTAGCATCCTGTTTTTCTTTTAGCCCCTTAATTTCACCAATTATTGTATTCTGACCCGCTTCCAGCCTACGCACTGTATCAAGAACAATTGCGAGTGTTTCCTCGACGCCAGGGCCGGGATTAGATTCAATGTCACCTGAAAGCAACAACAACAACGATGCAAACTTCCGGCGCAGACATGAAAGAAACACCAACGTACGGAACATCTTATCACGCAAGTCAGGAGGGCACGACACCGCAACAAGGCAGTAATTGCTACTTTTTAAACAGGAAGTATCTTTGAAGTAACCAACCTGAAAATACAGCAGCGGTAAGCGTCCCATCCCTTCAACGGTGTCGTGCCCAACCGAACTGGAGCATGGCTGGCTTATATATCCTACGTCATGGCTTGCGAGGGCATCTGGGAATGAACCATGTTGCCAGCTGCCAGTAACCGAGGGAACCAAACGCGGCCAACTTTGCACTTGCGGAAACGGAACTGCCTGATCAAGGCAGCGCGGCCAATGTTCGAGAACCCTCGAAGGCAGGTCACCGAGGAACGTAACCGAGGTGTTGTCTGGCAGGCCGCTGTATCCGGTGTCATATTCTGCGATGGCGTTCACGAAGGAAAAAATATTAAAACTTTTCTGTGAACGGCCGGGAATCCAGCTGACAGGGCTTGGCTTCCGTAATACGTCGTTCGTACTGGTATACAGGGCAATGGCATAGAATTTGCTTGAGCGTATCCTCGCAGGCGCAGATGTTGCATGCCGAAGTGCTCACCATTCCAAGGCGACAAGAATACGCATTCGTAAATGCCGCGCCCGACCTCATGTGACACAGTAATGTTTCAGCGCATCGTGCGAGCCCGGATGGCAAATGAAGTTGCAAGCTTGGGTCGATCGAATACTGGTGCGTGCTGGAAAAACCCAGCGTATTCAATTGTAGGAGAGTCATACGGCGAGCAAGTGATTGTAGTTGCCTTGCAGCGTTCGTTCTCAAGAATGGTATCGGCGTACGCAGCTCTTGGTCAGGAGCCGACCGAGCAGCTTCATCCACGTGGTCATTGCCGACAATTCCACAATGACTCGGCAACCCCTGAAGTACAATATCGTGACCTTCCTTGAGCGCCTCGTGGTAGTCGTGCCTTATCTGATATACTAATCGTTCGTGTAACTCGTGCTGCATAATAAACCGCAGTGTCTGTAAAGCCTGTTTCACATGCGAGCGATTTTGGTGCGAGAGCGGAGCGACAGCCGCCGCGCAAGGCTAAAACAGGTTTTTACCGCGGCGACTAGACGCCCTTGTGAAATTCGCCCGAGTTGGAAAAATTCGCTAGCGGCACAAGCGACAGAGCGACCAGTGACGTCGTTTGACACGTGATGACGGGGGTGGAGTCGAGAAGTTGACGCGCGCGCTGCGAGGAACTGGTTCCACAGAACAACTCGCTCCGACTGAGTAGCAGACGACATCCATCCTCTCCCCAGCCCACAAATATCTCGCGCTACTTTCAATGAGTTGTTCATTGCTGAAGTTGCTAAACGACCTATTCTTTGGGACGTAAAGAGTAAACATTTCCGGAATAAGCAGAAGAAGATGATCCTCTGGGAAGAAGTTGCCGAGATTCTTAAAGAAGTCGATGAATCCGGTAAGTAAACAATGTCTTTTTGCGTGTATACGACCATGTGTGCGTGTGTGCATAACTGAAGAACTATGGAGCTATGGGGTGGCACTAAAGTCCATCAGTTCATCATTTTGAATGCTCACACACGTTCCCATTTGCTTTTATAAAATTTAGGAACGAGATTCTTCACGTGTCACATGGGATTATTTCTCTACCGTTTGTGAACATTTTCTTTTCGTACACGTTGTTCATGTAAAGACTTAGTTTTTTAACTTATAGTTTCAAAATAGATGTGCCAGACATATATTATTCTAAAAGATTTGCTCTAATGTGAAATTTTTCTTATTCATCTTATTCAGTGACAGCAGACGAACTTCAAGCACGTTGGAAGAACCTAAAGGACACATTCAGGAAAAAAATAAAAGAAGAGAAACAAATCAAAAAGAGCGGTGCTGCAGCTCCATCGAAGACAGCATACTGGCCGCACACTGAATAGATGAATTTCCTCAGAGACGTATTGAAACCTAGGCGGTACGTGACGTAATTTTAAATATCAGGTGGCAATATTAAGCACGAGTTTCAAATAGCCAATGTAACATAATACTCGTATGCTTGCTGTCGTCTTTGTAATGTATAGTCATTTATTTACTGAATTATACATTGCTTTCAGGAGCATCAGTAACATGGATGCCAGCGAGGAAACAGCGGTTCCAACATCCTTGCCTGTGGAGCCACTCGACCTCCCATCGCAAGCTTTCCGGAATGGTTCAGATGTTGATAACTGCCCCGCCACAAGAAATCCGTTTGAACTTATATTCCAAAAACCTAGCGTACCAGAACGGGTTACAACCCCACCTTATCCGCCACCCCACCATCCGCCTCCCTGCAATCCACCGCCTTCCAATCCACCACTTTCCAATCCATTACAGGCTGCCAGCTGCCCAAGAGAAAGTGAGGAAGTTTCATCGACGCCACAACAAAGGTCAAAGCGGCAGCGAAAAAGAGAATTGGAAACTGTCGACGACGAACTGAACGCAGTGCGCAACGTCATTGCGGCTCACAAGCCGATGGACTCTTACGGGTTATTTCTTTTGTCTTTGAAACCACACCTGCAAAGCACGCCACAAGAAATGCTCGCAGATTTGAAGATGGATCTACTCCATATTTACTTCACCTATAGCGAGGGGCGCCGTCCTCTTTCACTGCGTTCATACGATTGGTGAGTGCAGATTGAAAATAAAATAGAAATAGGCAGTGAACTTTATGCGTCAGTATCTGTATTCATTGAATGGCCAATTCAAGCACATTGATGTTCAAACTCGCGTCCCCACGTCCCCTACTGCGCTGCACAGCGCTCAAGCTGGCAGGCTGTCGACAAGTCCTGCGGCACTAGCCAGTTTCTAGTGCCGGAATGCGTGGCTGGCCAGCAAACATACGTTGGGTAGCGAGCACAATGTACAATGCACAGATTACGAAGAACAGCCGTTGATTTCAGGCACCAGTACAGCAACACATGCCTAGGAGCATGCATTTAAGTTACACGGCCAAAGGCTACCAATCAAATGTTAAAACGCTGAAAGCAAAAGCATTGAATCGGAGAAACATGGGAAGTGCTGCGCAAAACACGCTCGCAATTCCTAAGCATTCACCTACCCGGAACAGCTGTATAATAAACCATACAAGCAAACTCTCTTTTTTTTTGCTTCTCCATGGTCGGTTATATGAGCGCGCAACACGAATCATACCTGAAAGAGACAGGAAAAACAAAAAGCAACTGCAAACGTTGCTTATTTGTTGTAAGATTCGTGTTACAAATAGTTCAATCAGTGTACAGACGCGTAAAAGTCGAGTGGCTATTGATGATGAACCTCGTAGCACGGGGCGCCACAGGAAGGACACTTGGAGGAGAGCGCGGCTTTCAGATACCACTGAAAACAGCGGTCAACCGACGGATTCCGCGGACAACCTTGCCCGCTAGAGCGGCGGGTGTCGCAGAAGAGCAGCGGCGCATGTGAAACGAACGCGCGTCCGCGCGTCCTCCCGGCGCTAATCGCTGCGACCACCGCCGCTTGTTCGCTCGCATGTGAAACAGGCTTAAGGCTGACCTCGAGTCGCAAAAGATGGCCCATTGACTAGGTTGTCGAAGAATGTACTTTACTGCACCTCGAAGCGCTGCGAGCTCTGCTGCTGTCGACGTCGTGTTGTGAGAAAACTTGTATTGAAGCAATACATTACCAGATGGAACAACCGCCGCTCCTGTAGAGCTGTTGGAATCAGTGGAGCCATCGTTGTAAACATGTATGCGGTCGAAGTACTTTTCGTCCAACAGACGCAAAGTCAATTGCTTCAGGGCTAGCGGTGACATGCGTGCCTTTTTAACAATTCCAGGAACTAATAAGCACACATCAGGTTGACGGAGACTCCATAAGGCAGCTGCTGGATGGATCGCAAGCTTGAAGCCAGGCGGCAATATGTCCTGATGTTTTGTCACAATACCACAGAACGTAGAATGGGGCCTCCACGCTGTCGAACACGCTAAATTATGTGACGGAAGCCGTGATAAATGCCCAATGTGCGCTCTCAGTGTCTCGACAATGATATGCTTTGTGACCAGCTGTTCTAGTGCGATAACAATGGTTGCCACTGTCGATGAGCACCTTAAAAGGCCAAGACATGTCCGAAGTGCTTGGGCTTGTACGCTCTGCAGTGCACGAATGAAAGTCTTGCACGTGTTGGACGGGGCAGCAAGGCTGTACCTGAGAATTCTGAGAAAGAGGGCTGTATAAAGCTGCAGCATAGAATGCACAGATGGGCCCCATGATTTTCCGGCGACGAACTTGAATACATTCTCATTGCCAATGAGCTTTTTATTCAGGTATGCGACATGCGGGCTCCATGTTAGGTGACAATCTACGATAACACCTAAGAATATATGACTGCTTTTATATGCGATTGATCTGCCATCGATGCACAATGGGTAGAAAGACATCGGTTTACGTGTAAATGCCACCGCTGTGCATTTTTCTGGGGCTATAGTCAAACCTTGCTGGCGAAGGTATGCCGATGTCGTTGTTGCCGCTTTCTGAATCCTTGCGCGCACTTGAGGCCGTGTCACGCTGTACTCTTAAATCAGCGTAGAGAGATATATAAGTCGTCTGTGGCAGCATTTTGATGAGTTCCACCAAAACCAGCTTGAATAGAGTCGGACTCAAAACGCCGCCTTGTGGCACCCCACGACTTGTGAAATGCTTATTCGTAGGCCCATCTTCAGTTAGAACGAACATGGATCTCTTTGTGAGTTAGCTTCTTACCCATCGAAAGACATGACCTTTAAGTTCAGCTGCTTCGAGAGTATTGAACTGAAAAGGTGGTGCTTTCCAAGAAAACAAGTCACAGCTTTGCCACAAAGGCGGAGCAATGCATGAGATAGCAACAATTTGAAAGGTCTCGTGTGTCACGTTGTCATAGGCACATTTTACGTCTAAGAACATAGCTACCGACAGCCGATTCTTAGCTTTCTGTTGCTGAACAGAGGTCACTAAGTCAGTGACGCTATCTATTGAAGACCCGACCTCGTCGAAAGCCAGCCATACCACCAGGATAGATGTTATAATGTTCCAGGTACCATTCCATGCGCGTAAGCAGCATCCTCTTCATGACCTTGCTGACGCAGCTTGCTAATGCTATAGGCCGGTATGTTGCCAAATCCAAGGGTGACTTTCCGGTCTTCAACAAACGCACCAGGTGACTGCACTTCCACTCATCAGGCACCATTCCATCATGCCAAGACTTATTGAAAATGTTCAGAAGACAGCGCTGTGCCTTCAGGCCTCGGTGACGTAGGGCATTATAGGCCACTTCACTCGGACCTGGGGACGATGAGCGTCTGCATGTATTCAATGCTGCACGAAGTTCTTTCATAGTGAATGCAGCCTCTATTTGCTAATCTCGTGCGACTGGAACGTCCTGTGACAATAGATCGAGCGATATAGAGATGTCGCCGGCGACCCTTGCACAAAATTCACCAGAAACATCAACCTGTGAGCGACGTTGATGTAGCGACAGAGCAGCGAAGGGATGACGCTGGTGCGGGTGTGAGTGAATCCCTCGAAGAGTCCTCCATACGGGAGACAAAGGCTTTCGAGGGTCTAGCAAGTCACAAAAACTCTCCATCGTTGTTTCTGGAGTTTATGCATCCGACGCTGGATTTTCTTCTGAATGCGTCTGGATTCTATGAGGTCATAGATAGATTTCGTGCGTCTGTATCGTCTTTCGGCACAGCGGTGGACCACTCGAAGTTGCTCCAACTCTTGGTCGAGTGCGGTACGTCTCGATTCTTTCGAACATACCTCCGCGGAAGTCTCCATCGTGCAACAAATCACTTCAATAGATTCCGGCGATTCGTGCATGCACTTGTTCTCCACTGATATCTGATACTCTTCCCAGTCAATAAGTCTTGAATGTCCAGGGGAAGGAGAATCGTCCAAACCTCTGACTGTCACGTACGGGGGGATATGGTCGCTGCCATGGGTTTCAGTATCTGTGAACCACTAAACTTTCGTGACAACGCTATGCGACACTAATGTCAAGTCCAGGCAACTGCTATAAGTTACTCCTCGGAGATAAGTAGGGCTGCCATCGTTCAGCAGCTGAAGCCCGTGCTCTGATGCGAGATCAACTAGGTTCATGCCTTTTCGATTTGTCCTGATGCTTCCCCACCGTGGATGATGGGCGTTGAAGTCACCCATCAATATCTAAAGTGCTGGAGTCGTTTCAAATATATTATTTAATATCTCTTGATTTAGTCCACGTGACGGCGCTATATATGCGCCTATTAGCGTAAACTACAACTTCTTTTTTTACATGTAGACACGCGTAGTGATTTCCATTGTGAGGCTCTACTCTTTGGCGAACATAAGCGAGTTCTTTGCGGATGTACACAGCAACTTGACTTTGCTCAATGCATGATGAAGAAAGGTACGATTCATAGCCCAACAGTCGAAGTATTTTTGAAAAATGTGGTTCATAAATGACGATGATGGGAAACATATTCTCAAAAGTGCACTGTCTAAACTCAGGCATTCTTGACTGTAGACCTCTGGCGTTCCACTGACTTATGGAAGCATGCTTGACTTTTTCTCGGAAAGGCTGATGTAATCTATTGTGCACCATCTTGTTACTGAAGTCCGGCAAGGAATTGGTTCTAGTGTGTCCAAGGCTTGCAGCACGCATTTAGTGGCAGGGATCTGCAGACTAGCCAAGAGAGTGCGAATAACACTCATGAACGACCTCAAAGCCAAAAAAACTTGTACCTCTTGGGCGGATAGACTGCCTGTTGGGAGCATATCCGTTGTTGACTGTCGATGTTGTGGTTCCGTAGACGCATGTACCCGCGGTAAAGCGGGCCAGTCAGAGCCACAGGTTTTCTGTTGCGCCACAGTGTCTTTTGGCACCTCTGGATGAACCCAACTTGGTGGTGAGGGCGGGGGTGGGGGAGGTCGCTGTGGTCGTGGCGGTGGTGGTGGTGGCAGTGGCGGCGTAAATGAAGGCACATTCGACACAGGGCTGCTTTTTATTTTCATTGAGCACCGCCGTCGACGGGAACGCCGTCGTTGAACAACCGTGACCGCTTCCTTTCGTGAGGTGCCGTCTTTCACCATTTGTCTCAGAATGCTCCTCTCCTTCTTGAGTACTGGGCAGTTTTTGGATTAGGTCTCATGGTTCCCGTTGCAGTTGCTGCATTTTAGAAGAGTTGCTTGGCAAGCCTCTGCTTTGTGGAGTCCGGCGCAACGTGGGCATGCTTACTTGTTGTTAGACACAACACTAACATGACCCAGTTTTAGACAGTTGTGGCACTGTAGTGGCCTTTGGGATGTATGGTTGGACAACGTGACGAAAGTTACGAACTTTTGCATGTGATGGGATACAATCACCTCTGAAGGTCACCTCGATGCAACGGGATTTGCCAAGTCGGCATACTTGTAATATGTCGGTTGCCTCAGTAGATGGCTTTATCAGCACAGGAAGATCTGCGTTCGGTATGGAAACATCAACGTCATAAATGACGCCCGTCGTCATGTAACTATTCTTCGGAATGTAAGCACTGAGATTGATGCCTCCAAGCTCCATGACAGTTCGCAAGGTATGCAGCGCAGGCGGTTGCTCAACGTCTATGGCCAAGATATTCTTCCGTGGGTTGAGTCTAATATCCTTTATCTCATTAGGCACGATAGCTTCGAGACGCACTGATATCACTTGCCTGTTCATGTTCTTCAGGTTGATCGAAGAGTCGACAGGAACAAAAAGTATGGTATGGCGTTTAGAACTGCACGCAGCCTTCATGGTAGAGACGGTAGCTGGGGAAGACGCACCGACCATTCTCCTTTTAGTTTACGCTTCACCGGAGGGATGAAATTGTCGCTGCTGTCTTCACTACTCACCATGTACAGTTCAGGGTTGTAACTGGTGCTGTCGTCCATCCAGCTGTTGTGCTTCCTTGAGATTGACGTCGAAGGCGACACCAAGTCCGCACTGCATACTGTGGGGTCTCGATCCATCGCTGCCCACAGGAAAGCGATTATCCTCGGAAAATGCGTAAATTCACAAAAAATACACCAAACGAAATAAGCAGCGTTCAGCAGAAAAACACTTCGTGGTCGTCCTCTTATTTGCCCTCAGCTGCGTTAAGTGGTACATATAGTAAAGGTGTTGTTTGAATGTTGGAAGACGTGCTTCTCGGTGGCTCAGTGGTTAACGCCTGTCTCTCGTGATGCTGAAGATCCAAGTTCGATTCCACGTGCCGGTGTCTTTTTCTGAATTTTTTTCTTTCTTGCGGCTTCATATATATAGATACCTATACATATATGGTCAATTACGGCAACGCTGACGTCAGCGCAGAAATCCAGCCGAAACTGTCCATATAAATGCTATCGCATTAAAATAAAAAAGAAGGAATTTCTGCAAACTGAACAGTAACTGGCTTTTGCCAACTACTTTCCACAACTGCTTGAGTCTCACAATACTTAAAGCTGTATTTGTTTCAGCAAAGCAGATGGGAAAATTATTGCAGAATATATCTTCTTCTTAAAGGCCTTGGTATCGGGAAACAGTTGGTCCAGTGATCCGAGGTAGTTGTCGAAGTGGCCCGCTTCACATTCCGTCGTTGAAATGGTAGTCGCGGAAGACAATCTGCGTCAGCATAATGTCGACCACTTTTATAGGAAACCATGGAGTCATATTTTTGTAGGCGAAGTGCCCAACGCACAAGGTAACCAGATGGGTCCCGCAAATTGACCAACAAGCAGAGAGAATGATGGTCTCTCACGGTGGTAAAGGGCCGGCAAACAGGTAGGACTGGAAGTGCTGCACTGCGAAGCATTCGCCATGTGATGGTGTAGTTATGCTCGGAATTGCTTAGCACGTGACTTGCATACGCTACGACATGTTCTTTGCGATCCAAGTGTTCAATCAGGACAGCACCTGCACCAATACCATTAGCGTCTGTGTGAAGTTCCATGGGAGCCAGAAGATTGAGGTGTCGAAGACCTGGATGGGACGTCAAAATAAACTACAGCTCGTAAAAATCAGACTCGCATTCGGGGGTCTAGTCAAACTGCGGCCCTATCTGAAGCAGGCACGTGAGAAAGTACGCAAAATTGTCAAAGCCAGAAATGAATCGAAGGAAGTGAGAACAAAGCCCCAAATAGCTGCGCAGTTCTTACATCAAGTGAGCTTGCTTGAATGCCTCTACTGGGGCAGTCTTCGCGGTATTCAATTGTATTCCTTTTTTGTCCACTAAGCGTCCAAAGACGAGTGCATGGCACTCTCCAAAATGACATTTCTTTGAGTTGAGCACCAAGGCAGCTTTGCTATGACAGTCAAACACAGGACCGAGGCGTGTGTTATCCACATAAAAGGTGCGCTTGAAAATAAATCTTCTTAGTAACAAATACGCACTTTCCACTTCAATTCACGTAGAATGTTGTCCATGAAGCGCTCAAAAGTTGCAGGCGTGTTGCATAACCCGAATGGCATCGCATTAAATTCAAAAAGCCCATCTGGTGTAGCAAATGCCGTTTTCTCCTTGTTTTCTTCGTGCATTGGAATCTGCCGGTATCTTGATTTCAAATCAACAGACGAAATGTAAGAGGCCGATGAAAGACAGTCAATAGTATCAATCCGCGAGACTGGGCTTATGTCTTTTTTTGGTGATGGTGTTGAAACGGTGGTAGTCTAAGAATATAGCCATGTCCCATCCTTCTTTTTTACTAGAATTACTGGAGTGACCCAAGGACTTCATGCTTCTTGAATTACATTTTTCTTGGGCATCTCACAAAGCTGTCCATTCATTACTGCACGTTCCGATTGCAATACATGATATAGTTTGCGTCAGAGTTGTCGTGTCGATGCGGTGCTTCATACGTGAAGCAGGGAATTACGGTGGAGTGTGTAGCTGTGCGAAATTGAAGAGACCGGCATGTTTGCGCAAAATACTCGCCAGTTCATTACGCTCGTTGGTGCTCAGTGACTTGCCAATTACAGCCGTGGTGTCTTTGGCATGCAAATTATCGTAATGGGATGAACACAAGGCCTATAACCGCTTTCAAGAACGAACAAACAGCTGCATTAACACGTTGTCACGACCGTCCTAATTATTGAAGTTTTTCGGCCTCTATGAACTGAAGGAAAATATTTCGATACATTCCAAGGGAGGGTCTGCTGTCAAGACGGGTTGGTTTCCTGTCAGCAAAACATTAAAAGGGGCCAGAACCGGTCTGCGCAAGGAAGGCACACGAGCCAAGAAAGGCCACTGTGCTTGCTGCGAGCAAAGCTTTCGAAGCAGACACGTTGGCAGCTGGGCCATTTTCGAGGTCACCGAGGATCTGGAAATCTCAGAACTAGCATGATTTTCGCAGTTGAGGCTGCAAGCTAAAGCCAAATTGGTTGTGGCGGCATCTTGCGAGGATAAGCGGAGACCCGGGATATGCGCTGCTACGCCACAGCTTCTAGCAAACTACCAGGATGGAATGTGGGGGTGAAGAAAAGGATAATGCACTATGTTCTGCAGCCCTTGCTGGAGCCCGCCTCAGATACAAGGGATTAGTTGACTATTCCTTTTCCCCTTTTTCAGTAGGATTGGCTGAATGGGGTGGCATATTTTGAATATATGCTGGCCCACCACTAAATTGTCCTACCCAAACAGTCAGGCACGTTTGACACGTGTACTGGCAGCCGGTTTTTCGAACCTCACCCAGCTGCCGGAAGAGTCTTCGAAGCCAATATCAGTCGGACGTGCGCGAAACTTTGTGACGTGTGGTAAAACGTCAGTGCAGTGTGTTTGTGACCATATTTGGGCATCGTGTAGACTGTGCCCTCTCCTCATGCATTGTGTGGTGCCTTTCCTCTCCTTCGTGGGTGGAGCATCTAGAACATGGAGCGCCGTATTGGCTGAAGCCGCGGACAGTGCGCCCAGCGTTGGCAACGCAGCGCTATATAAACGGAAGACTCTTGTGTATTCTACAAGTTCTAAAGTTCTACAGTTCAACAGCTCTCATGTACAGTTCTTGACTTCTCGTTCTCCTTCCCAGTTATTAACCATGTAAATAAATTGTTGTCGTTTTTACGAGCGCCTTATCTGACTTGTTCGACGATGGGTCCTAGGACGGGGGCTCGCTACCAAAGTGAGACCTGCGGGACCCGGAGTCGCAACAACTGAATGGCAGTGGTGGGATAGCGTCAACCCAGGTCGCAACCACTGGATGGCAGCGGTGGGATAGCGTCAATCCAGGTCGCAACCACTGGATTCAGCGGAGAGATGGCGTCGACCCAGGTAGCAACGACTCGACGACAGCAGTCAGATGCTACGACCCCATCGACTTCGAGAGGCGATTGGACGACAACGGTTGGGTGCTCCGAGCTCATCGACTTGAGAGGCAGCCAAACGACAGTTCTGGGATGACACGAGGTCATCGACTGCGAGAGGCAACCGGAAGGCACTGCTGAGCTGCACGACGCTGGAGGCATGATTGCGAGCCGGGTGAGTGCCAACTTTCTCTGTTAAACTTTACCAGGCATTTACTAATGTGCGAGTAAACGCTGGAAGGGAGAATAGCTTATTTGTTCATTGTGTAACTGGCGTCAGACAGATTATGAGATAGCTTGTTTAAGCTATAGTCTGTGGGCGACTGCGAGGTTAACGGTGACAGGGCTGTTTTAGTCATATGGTCAACAGATAACTTGCGTCGGGCAGATAATTGGGAGATAACTTGATTAAGCTATAGTCTTTAGGTGACGGCAAAGTTAACAGTGACAGAACAGGATTCCGTGTAAGAGCTTAAGGAAGCTTTTGCAGACTATTTTAACAGGTAACTTGAGGCAAGGCAGAAAACTAGGGCTGTTGTTGTCAGGGTTAATTAGTTGCAAGACAGGAATCATTCGTGGAACAGAGAACGGTACCGGAAGCAGTTATGAATCTGAAAGCCCTGCAAAAACCCGTATTGCTAGCGATCGCAGTGGAGTTGAAACTGGATATGTTGGACTCCCCAAACAGAACAGAACTGATCAAGCGGATCGTCGGGAAGGGGACAAGCGATGAGGACCTCTCAAAGTATGTCGAGAGCATTCAACAGAGAAAAAAGGCAGAAGAAGCTGAAAGAATACGTATACACGAGGCTAAAATACGAGCGTTAACGAAGACATTGAAAGGAGGAAACTTGAAGTTAGGGCACAGCATCGAAAGCGTCTTTGTTCGTGTATATGTTCAGTATGTGTAGAGCCTGAAAGGTGCAGATAAGTGGCGAATATGGTGCAGAGTGAAGTCACCAAGAAAGCCGCTGTTTGCGAGGTACCACTCGAGAAAGGTACGCGTCTCTATCAGTGCGACATGCAAAGAGATCCTTCGGCGGAGAGAAAAGAGCAACAGGTCGTTGTTAGTGAAATAGCGCCTAGGGAAAGTGCGCGAGTCTCCGAGGTTGCGAAGGTAGTGCATGTAGAGAGCGGGATGGGGGGTGGTAGGCAAACTATAGCAAGTTCAAAGAGTGTTCCATGTGAGACCGAGGCTGGTTCCAGTTGCCCTGATAGGGCCATTGAACCGATTGGTGAGCTGGAGACCATGCTCGAGCCTCAGCAGATGAATTACTTTTCGGGCGTTGAAAGAGAGGACGAAAAGGGTAGTCCTAAATGTAGCGAAGACAAAACGCTACTGAAGCCCGGCAGTACTGCCAGCGAGGGCGAGCTACTGTGGAAAGCATTTCCTACATATAGAGTGGGAAATGTTTCAGAGGGTGAGAAGGTACATTGCGAGGCTGTCGTAGGTGTACAAACAAGCACAAGTTCGGTGGAGGATCGTTTCGAGGAAAAGTCTAATCCCAGTAGCATGGACAGAGCTTGTGAGGTGTTAGAGACATGCCTCGTGCAGCGGCACGCAAACGATCAGTCGGACGGTAAAAACTACCCGGAAATTGAGCAGGACGCGAATTTCCAAGAGTTCAGATCTGTGGAGGGCCCAAAGTCTGGTTTTGTGAGGGGTAGCGCAAATGAATTAACCCGTGTGAGCAATGAAGCGGGGAAACCGAAGGACAAAGGCCGCAGAAAGGATGGTGCACAGGCACACCTGAACTGTAGGGTTGCCCAGAACGCAACCAGAGAAGTTTGTAACAACCAAAGAACGGTTGTACGTAAGCGTCAACGCAAAAGAAAGAAGCGGGGACGTGCGGCACCACAAAAGGTGGAGGCAGAGGGGATGCCGCCGCGGAAACGGAAGGGGCAGCCATCGGGCAATTCAAGAAGTCTTTTGACGCGTAGGGTGAGGCGAAATTGGCAAGAGAGAAGTAGGTCCCCAAGAAGGAAGGCGTGGTTGAAAGGAACAGGTGTGCATCGACAACTATGTCAACAGGTTCCTAAAAGAAAGGCTGCTGGTCCTCAATTGAGGGTGGAACCAAATACCAAAGGACAATGGCGAATATTTCCCCCACACTTCAGGAATCTTCTGTGTCGCGAAGAAAGGCGGCCAGAATCAGGAATGAGGCGAGATAGCAAAGTTGGGCGAGGAACTCGCGCTCGTTGTGGCCCCTGGCGATCGCGAAAGTTGCAAAGAACACGACCGCCACGTGCAAGACTAAAAGCGTTAAGGTCAGCTGCAAGCTTTTCGCAGAATGCGACCCAGAGTTTCTGGAAAGGAGATTTTTTCTCAATATTTTTTCAGTTTTGAAACTTTTAAGTAAAGTTTTCCTTTGTATGTAAGGTTTCATAAGAAAACAAAGACTAGTTTCAACGGGTTCATGCTGAACGTGGATTGTGTTACATTTACAACCAAGTGAGCGTTTAGAAGACTTTAGATCGTACGGAGGCGTATGTTTAGTCACGAAATGTTACAGCGCTCTAAATGTACGAATAGAGCTAAAGGACCCGAAAGAACCCAGCGCGTTCTTTATCCAAGTGGCTAGCATAATAATGTAACATTAACCAAACAAGTCTCTTACGCAAGGTGTAGTTCCATCCATTTGTTTTTGATAGAATGCTTGGGTATCGTGCGATAGTTTAGGCGGAGCGTTACGCGTTACCAAAAGCCGAGGTTAGAGCAACATTTCGGACAGTTATAGGATGCAGATGAATCTAATCTGAAAGATTTGAGTCTGTCAGGTGTGTCCTACTAAAGACGTGAATAACGGTAACGTTTGAGCTTGGGTTATAGCGTCCGCAGAGAACTGCACGAAGGCTTAAGTTTTTCTTTGTGCGTAAACGGAACTCATGCGAGAATTTGTTGTTTTGAGCTTTTCGTTGCTTTTAAAGTGTCCTGTTTGGGTGGTGGAAAAGCCTAGTGAAGGCAGCTCGGAAAACTAGCTTACTAGATTACCAGTTGAGTTTTATCGAGGTGGAGCATTGTCCTATCTCGGAGCTACGGCCTTTGTTTTCTAAGAATGGCCGCCTGCTGCGTGGAAACCTCGTTTTGCAACAGTATACGTTTGACATACGTTTCAAAGGGAGGGATACCCCATGGCAACGCTGAGAGTTTAAGTCGCTGTCCCCGAAACGAACGGCATTTTCGAGAGTTATGAAATATTTTTTCCTGACCTAGATCAGGACAATTGATTAGGTTTTGTTGTTGTTTTGTTGCGTTTTAGAGTTCGTTGAACTCATGGTGAATACACTGAAGACACGGCTATCCAAGGTTTCAGGTTCGGTGTGCTTCCAGTGTTGTTATTCTGTTTCATTCAAAAGTAGGAGAGGAATTTAGAAACTATAGCTAGTGTACTTCTTTTGATTGGTTGTAAAAGGGTAAATATGCCTGGCGGGGTTTGACGGAATCGTCTGGCGCTCACTAGGTGAGTGGTTGAGTTTCATATGCGTATGTGATGTCTATTGAGCCAAAATGAAGCAGGTGGTCACTACTTCATCAAGAACAGACTTCACCAGACCAGTCGTCAGCGCTGATCTCTCCGAACTGTGGCTGAAAACCTCAGCCCATCGAGATCTTCACCCCACCACGCGAGAGACTGTTACGACCGTCATAATTATTGAAGTTTTTCGGCCTTTATGAACTGAAGGAAAATATTTCGATGCATTTCAAGGGAGGGTGTGCTGTCTAGACGGGTTGGTTTCCTGTCAGCAAAACGTGAAAAGGGGCCAGAACCGGTCTGCGCAAGAAAGGCACACGAGCCAAGAAAGGCTATTGTGTTTGCTGCGAGCAAAGCTTTCGAAGCAGACACGGAGGCAGATGGGCCATTTTCGAGGTCACCGAGGATCTGGAAATCTCAAAACCAGCATGGTTTTCGCAGTTCAGGCTGCAAGCTAAAGCCAAATTGGTTGTGGCTGCATCTTGCGAGGACAAGCGGAGCCCCGGGATATGCGCTATTACGCCACAGCTTCTAGCAAACAACCAGGATGAAATGTGGTGGTGAAGAAAAGGATAATGCACTATGTTCTGCAGCCCTTGCCGGAGCCCGCCTCAGCGACAAGGGATTTGTTGACTATTCCTTTTCCCCTTCCTCCATAGGATCGGATGAATGGGGTGGCATATTTTGAAGATATGCTGGCCCACCACTACATTGTCCTACCCAAACAGTCAGGCACGTTTGACACGTGTACTGGCAGCCGGTTTTTCGAACCTCACCCAGCTGCCGGAAGAGTCTTCGAAGCCAATATCATCGGACGTGCGCGAAACTTGGTGACGTGTGCGAAAACGTCGGTGCAGTGCGTTTGTGACCATATTTGGAAATCGTGTAGACTGTGCCCTCTCCTCATGCATAGTGTGGTGCCTTTCCTCTCCTTCGTGGGTGCAGCATCTAGACCATGGAGCGCCGTGTTGGCTGAAGCCGCGGACAGTGCGCCCAGCGTTGGCAACGCGGCGCTATACAAACGGAAGACTCTTGTGTATTCTTCAAATTCTAAAGTTCTACAGTTCAACGGCTCTCATGTACAGTTCTTTACTTCTCGTTCTTCTCAGTTATTAACCATGTAAATAAATTGTCGTTTTTACGAGCGCCTCATCTGACTTGTTCGACGATGGGTCCTAGGACGGGGGCCCGCTACCAAACTGAGACCTGCACGACCCGGAGTCGCAACAACGTTGACACCAGCAGCTGTCCGCCGTAAAATTGTATCCGACAACGTCGAGATGGAGGCAGGGTATCGTGGAGTGGTGACTTTTGGCTTAGTTCATGCCATTCTTACATCCACCACTCGCGGCGGGCTGTTTTTGTTGATAATGCGGACGAACCGCTGCTCTGAGTAGTTAGCACAATGGCCAAGCACGAACGGAATGATACGCATCAGCTTGGAAAACGGCATTGTTCCGCACAGTTGCGTGAAAGAAAGCTATGAACTAAGCGACTGAGCTTCAGCGTCGGATCGTCTGCGGCTTAAAAGCTAGCCAGTGGCAAAAGCAGGGCAGTCTCATTGGTCTCGCTATTGAGTAGTGGCGGCGCCCATGCTTACTGAAGGGCGGCGGTTTCTGGTGGTGCCAACGCGTGTTTTAGACCTAATCGACATATTTTCAAGTTCCGAAACTGCTTCAAAATGTTAAAGACTATTTTTACTGTATATATCTGTATATATCTGTACATACTGTATATCCGAACCTGGTATTGCATTGTGAAATTCCGCTGAAGCGGGACGGCAGAAGATGAAGTGTTCTTTGTGGCAACATTATTTATTCATTGACTCCTATGAACTGCCGACAGGGAACCATGAATATTTACTTGTAGCGAAGTACGAATGTAGTGGTTGTACCAGCCGCCCTTTTGTAATGCGATAGCCTCGCGTCCACATCTTCTCCTGCCTTTTCTGCGAACGGGCGGGGTTCCATGTAGTTATGCCTAGTTGTAGTCGGCGTAGACCTGTGCGTAGTTTAGGCGGTTGATTCTTGACCCTTGCACTGGGCCATGACGACTGTTGTCGATGGCAGACCAGCAAGACGATGGCTCCGGTGAAGTTCAAACAGCTGTGGCTCCGTGGTACGCTGACGTGCTGCACCCAGCACCTACACTACTCAAGTACTTCTAAAAGAAGGGTTTATTTTATTCATAGGCGACGTAACAGTCGGCTTGAAGGTATAGAATTAACGCGCACCGGATAATTTTGCCAATAGCTGAACATCCTCATCTTCTGTAACCGCCCTGTTCCCCGCTACACAGATGCACATACCTAAATTACGTATGTGGTAACAATATGCCAGATATGCTTGAACGAATGGATGTAATATAATATTTTTCATCTTTTGTGTATCGTTCTAGGAGGCCTTCAGCCCCATGAAGTGAAGGACTCCTCTACACAAACGTGTAAGTGTCATAATAAGTTATTTGTTTATGTAAATATTTTATTGTAAATGTAATACATGGGAGAATTTCAGAAAGTCAGTTCAGGTGCTGCGGCATCACTGATTCTTCTGACGCATGATTATTACACAGTCAATTGTGATGAAGTGGACAAAAAGCTGTTGCCTGCAAGAAAAAATTCTTGTCTCCTGCCTGTTGCAACTGCAAAGCTGTATGTGCAGTGTGCTGGTATGTTCCATGTGACCTTTGCAAAAACTCCCTTTTGGACAGCTTGATGGCATTACTACAGGGTAACATGGGCCACCACCAGGGCATGTCTTCTTAGCTATATGATACGAGCCATGATCACAGGGTAAGAATAAGCAAGGTGTTGACAATGGCTGCTCCGCTCAAAGAGGGAGCACAGGCAGATTGTGTTGGCCGATGACCTTCAGCTACAAGTAGTTCCTTTCGCGCAAGTTGAGAAGTGATTCTTAAAAGAGAAAGGAAGAGAAAAGTGAGCCCCATTATTGTCTGCTTCAGTGAGCGACACCGCCACAGTAGCTCACGAGGGATGGGGGTGAGGAGGGATAAAAAGGGTAGGAGTAAAGATGGAGGAAAGCGGAAGAAGGAGAAGAGAGGAAGAGACGTGAGGGTTGAGCCAGAGCGAGCGAGGACAAACTGAGGGGATAGAAGAGATAGGAAAGATGGGAGCACGGTCACTAGAGTCCGAGGACGGGGCACACCTGCGAGAGCTCCTTTAGGCATCGGTAGAAGGCGTAGAGCAAGTCCAGTAAGTCAGAGCTATACTGTCGTCGAAGGTGGAAGGTCGTCGGCGGCAGGAGGTGACGTAGGGCGAGCCCAGTCGGCCAGAGCCACGCTGACGCCGGAGATCGCAAGCGCGCGGAGCGCGCGGGCGCACAACCGGTCGGCCCAGAATCCAGCAAGCGAGTCTTTCGCGCAAGTTGAGATGGCGCTACTGCATGGGGCGCCAGGTATAAGATCACGAAAGAACACCTTCCTGAAAGGTTTGTGGGCATGGGACTTGGTGCTCTAGTTACACATTTTCTTGTGCCTGTGAGCCCTGCCCGTGTTTTAGTGCATGTGTATTTCGACGTGGCTTATGAGTCCGAGTACACAACAGTGGCCTTGTCACTGGCTGCGCCTTGAAAGGGGCAAGTGGTGTTTTTTCCTGAATTGTAAGTCGGAGTATCGAACTTGTATGGAGCGTGTGTCGCTTTTCAAGGCTCCGCGTAAACGAGAACACTTGGATAATAGACGGTGGGCAATTGCGAGAGTTGATGATGATATGTGGGGTTTAACGTCCCAAAACCACTATATGATTATGAGAGACGCCGTAGTGGAGGGCTCCGGAAATTTAGACCACCTGAAGTTCTTTAACGTGCACCCTAATCTGAGCACACGGGCCTGGGGGCTACAACATTTCCGCCTCCATCGGAAATGCAGCCGCCGCATCCGGGATTCAATTGCGAGAGTTGACGGAAGCTTCAGCTTACTGGCCATACATGCGCGAAGCATTTCCTGGAAGAAGCAATACCGGCCACATATCATGCAGAATGCAAGAAAAACGTCCTGTTGCACACACCAAAAAAACCTGTTCTCACTTCGGATGCTGTACCTGCAATTTTACCGGGGCTGTCCAACATACATGACGGTGCAGCAAAAAAAAAAAACAAGGAAAGCACTGTGAAAACTACTGTTTCCACTGCCGACTTCTCGGAAGCGACGGGGGCCATAATGTTCAAATGCATCTGGAGTGCCTGACAGGAATGCTGAAAGTACGCCAATTTATTGTGCGTAGATCGAGATAGCGGCTTCACAGCATGGCGATGATGAATCAACATGCATGCATGCAAAAGGCAGAGCTGCGAGTTCAACAGCAGTGGGTCCCTCCACAGGAATAGGAGGATGCTTCTGAACACTACACTGATTGCGTGGGCCTATGAGCTACCGACTCAGTTCTTCATCACGCCAGAAAAGTACTTTCTTGCTTCAAATTCAGATGCCACTTTATTAAGCCGGCTCATCTATGCCTACTTGGAACAAGGAAAATAAAATGTTGTAGAATTACCAGTGAACAGAAATTATTGTACAATCGGCCAAAGAAGTAAACGATCCCCAGCTTAGGTTGCCGCAGTACGTGCGGGGCCTCAATGCGGCGCTGAGCACCGCTTGCTGGTGGCGAGAATGCACGGCGGGATGCGCAACTTTGCTTTCGCCCCGCAACTGCTCCGGTCGCCTAAGCCGTGGATCGTGTACCTCTTTGGGCAATAATACATACTATTTCTGTAAGGAAGCCATGTTTTTGTTAAGTTCAGTATGTTTAAGTGATTGACTATTATTTGGCCAGGATTGATGTCGTCAAGCCCGATTTTCGAGTTTTTTTTTTATGTCTCGACCACTTCGTCAAAGCATTGCAACATTGTAGGTGCACTTCTGACTACGGTACCAACGACAGAACACCGTTTATTAAGACAAAGGCCTTAGATAGCCTTAGATGCCTCATCAAATGCAAAATATCATTGTCGGCGTCTGCGTTGTAAGGGACGACCAGCACGAAACATACTGCTTTAGGTAGTGCGCTCGATTTCACTGTCTCATGAACACTTTTTTTGTACATTGGTTGATAACTGTTTTATAGACGATTTCACTGTTTCCAAACACATGCCCTGAACGGCTTCCAGTTTTGTTCACCGGCGTAGCCCACTAGCATTGGGGTAGAAAAGTTTTTAGCCAGTAACCCGCAGTTTTTTTAACTCTTTTTCTCCCTGGGTTTTGCCATATATTTTGAATAAGCAAAGCGTACACCACTTATAATGTAACCACTTATAAGCAGAACCGCTTACAATGCGGTCTTTTTCTACTCCCGTTACCCTTCCATAGAACCCCATGTATAAGCATACCTCTTATTGAACCCTCCGCCAAGATGAAAGACCGGTTATAATGCGGTAGTCGAAAATTGTGACAAACGCGGTAGTGAGCGCGCTTCTGAAAGAAGGCGCGCTGGGTGCGCGGCTGGGGACTGAACGACGAGGTCGTTACGGAGAAGGAGGGTACATGCAGTGAACGAACGAAGGGTGGGGAAGAAAAAAGAAAATGAAAAAAGACCGCGGGAGGCTGCGCGGGCTCTCCGAGTAAGGGAGGACGGATGCCTCGTTCACCCATAAGCCTTGGCACCAGCGCCGACGCGGCTACAGCGCATTACGTCGCTAGCGTGGCTTCAGCCGCGTGCCGCTCAATGTGGCACGTGCGATCCTGTCCCTATCAATTTAATGCGCCTAATTTTTCTGTCGGGAAACACGTCGTCGCTATTGAGCATGCAACAAATATCGCATTTGCTTCCTCGTCCGTAAATTGAAAACCTTTTACGGTTTTATAACATGACCTTTCACTTCGGCTGCCAGTGTGCTGTCTAACATAATCTTGGCGAATTGCCGTTGTTCCTGATCCCCAGGCCGTAAACGCGCACTTTGAATCACGCACGCTGTTCTTGGTTCACTGCTAGTGCGATCTTTTTGACGCCGAATCTCCATGTTTTTGACAAACTTTCCGCGACAACATACCAAACGGCAAGCTAGGGCTGATTGGCGTTGGTTGCGCTTCGATCGGTAGCGGCCGCGTGAATCTAGTTGAGGTTTGGTACCAAATTAACAATACTCTTTGCAGAGGCCGCACTTGACGGTAAGAAATACCTATTGTTAATGAAAATGAAGGCAGCACGTTATGTGCTCAAATATTGGTTCGCGATTCGATTAAAATGTCTTAAATAGGGTGCGCGCCCGTCTAATCGAATAATTGACGTCTTTCAACGCGTCCAATTCTGGACATGTTTCGACATAGTTTCTGTGTAATGCCCATAATCGAGACAGTCTGGTAGTCGGTGAATTTCCGCGATGGTGCTTTCATTTGTTAGACACCACCCTTTCGTCTTCATTTCATTGGCAACGCGCGTCATTGGATCTTCAATTCTTAGAACATTCAGAAATTTAAATGTTAGCAAGCACGCATCGTATCTTTCGATTCTCGGGCACGCTAAGCTGCATGCTCAACACGTTTTTTGCAAGTGCGGCCTTTAAAAAACTTTCTTTTGGATATAGTGCGGTACTGCTTATAGTGCTGATATTCGTGACTCCTATGACTTACGTTATCAGCGGTCTATAGTGTATTCTGATAAGCTCTACTCAAAATTAAAAGAGGTATCCTTGAATTTTAAGTGGCTTCATTTTCTCTGGAAAACGTAAAATGAGGCTCTCCTCATAGTAATGATAATTGTTAGTGTCTACCAGCGTCTTAAAATCACAATATGATGATGAGACGCCCTAGCTGAGAGTTCCGGAAATTTTGTCGCTTTGAGGTCCTTTAATGAGTACCCTAAACTGAAGCACATGGGCTTCAAGCGAGGATTTCATTCTGCGACCTGAGGGTCAGCAGTCGAGCACCATAGGCCACTGTAACAAGTGGCTTTCCTTACTCTTTTCTCTCATCTTTTATCCCCCTTACCCCCTTTCCCAGTTCAGGGTAGCCAGCCGGTCTGAGAACTGGTTAACCTCCCTGTCCTTGCTCTTTCAATCCTCTTCCTCCTCCTCCTTCGCCAACAGCTCGGCAGCCTTTGTGATCACGCAAAGAAGCGCCGTGGTGTGGAGAAAAAAGTGGGCCACGTCCACCTCTGGAAACACGCTCTCTCCGTGCGATTCGGATGGCCTGAGAGACCCGCCGTGAGCCCGTTATCTCGGGAGGCCATGATTGCACTAATCCTGAATTTTACATTCATAAACAGCCAAGCGGGTAGCTGCCCTGAACACGTCTATATAATAACATTTTAAAGATATTCCCACAAACGATGTTCTGGAGACATTTTCAGGATGCTGTGAAGTAGACGAGGACGTTTGTATTTTTTGAGGACTATCATAAGAGGAAATTGTTGTCTGGGGACTTACGATGCGTGAGGGCATGTTATCAATTTGTACTTGTTACGGAACATGGCGGCAACAGCAAAACCCTCCGCGAGTGTCTATATAATTAGTGTAACAACAATAATGTCATTTTTTACTGTAAAGTAAGTGTTCTGGGTTAACTCTACCTTCAGTCGCCATGTGTTTATTTTGCGCGTTTATTTTCCCAATTTCCTAGCGAACCTGCCTTTATCGAAATCCTCTTTTTCCGGGAATTGGTCAACTTCGTTATATCCAGGCTCAACTGTATTACATTGAGAGAATCGAACACGCTCTAAAGAACGAAGGAAGCGAAAATCGGGGGAAAGAGAAACATTAAATAGGCAAAAACCATATGTATGCACTAAGGGACAAGGAAGGCAAAGTAACTACGAATATGGTTCGGATAGTTAGGATCTTCTGAGGACGGAGGACAGATTGTGTTAGAAAAGCTAGCCACCCTTCTTATCAAGTGTCTTCTGGCGAGTAGGGTACTAGAATCTTGGAAGAATGCTAACATTATCCTAATACATAAGAAAGGAGATGACAAGGACTTGAAGAATTACAGGCCCATCAGCTTGCTCTGCATCGTATACAAGGTATTTACAAAAGTGATTGCCAACAGAATTAAATAAAAAGAACAAGCAGGATTTCAGACAAGCTACTCAACAATCCACCACATTCATATATCAATCAGGTAATAGAAAAATGCTCAGAATACAGCCAACCACTATACATAGCCTTCATATATACGAGAAGGCATTTGATTCAGTAGAAATATCAGCAGTCATGCAGATGTATACGGAATCAGGGCGTCCAAAAAACATATACAAACATCCTGCAAAACATTTACAGAGGATCAACCTCCATCATAGTGCTCCACAAAGAAAGCGACAAAATACCAATCAATAATGGTGTAGGACAAGGGAGTATAATCTAGAGCATTGCATGGGCCCGGGACGGCCCGAAAGCCGGGGCCCGAACCAGCCCGCGGGCCCGCCTGGGCCGGGTAAATATTGTTGGATCTTGCCCGGGCCGGGCTCGAGCCTTTGACCTTTGGGCTTGGGTTGGGCTGGGGCCTGGGGCAGGCCCATAATAGGCCCGGGTCTCGTAAACCGGGTGTTTCAAGATATTATAGGAAGGAGACATCGGCATGCTCCCTGTGGCGTTCCCTTTACTTTGATAGAAGGTATCTTGAAATGCGTACGAAGAAGATTTGCCGCAGTAACTAAACAAAACAGTTACCTTTTCACACAATTTCAAACTATTAACTTATTATCAAGGGTGTTTTTGATGTTAATGGCAAATGGGCTGCTTCGTGCATTGGTTTCGGTTTCGCCAACTAAATCACCCACTGGTAATCACTACTTGACTACTTGTGATTACCAGTGGCCGCCTCTCGAAAATTTCAAAATGACTACAGACTGTTGGCCGTAAGAATTTTAATTTGGCCATTTGACTCGAAAGGCTATTTTCAGTGGTTAAAAGGTTGTTTTAATTTGATTGATTGATATGTGAGGTTTAACGTCCCAAAACCACCATATGATTATCAGAGACGCCGTAGTGGAGGGCTCCGGAAATTTAGACCACCTGGGGTTGTTTAACGTTCACCCAAATCTGATCACACGGGCCTACAACATTTCCGCCTCCATCGGAAATGTTTTAATTTCTGTATCTCCTGTTGTAATTAGTACAGATAGAAGCTGTCATCTTTCTTTTTATCAGCGACAGCTTCATTGAATCTTTACAGACAAATTACCTTCACGAGGTCGTCATTGCAGAAGGTCAGCCATTGGCAGTTGCTGTTGTTTTCTCAAGCACCACCTGTGAACCCGAAGTAGAGCTTGTAATTAAATCGAACCGACTGTGAAAAGTATTGCCAAATAACAGCGGAGTCCATTGGTTGTCATATAACAGAGCGTTAATCACCATTCAACATTACAAGGACCATCATCCGTCGAGGAGCAAATTGGAAATTATGCGAGCATTCATATCTGCGCCCTGCGAAGAGATTTTTATGAGAGGATGATTTCTGTTACTTGTCGCAATGGGTTTATTATCCCAATACCAGTGGTATTGCCGGAAAGACATTCCCGCAGAAGGACATTCATATAAGAGGGCTCAACTAAGCCATTGATTTTCGAAATGGTCGCACAGAAGTTGCGCTACCAATAACATTAGCGAAAGATCATGGCAGTTTTGTAATTTCTTTTAAGAAAGGAACAATTCAAAGTTGTGCCAGCCATGAAAAAATAATTACACCATGTCCTTCTAAAGGGAACCATGCGGAACAGTGGGGCTACCGCTTGCACTGGCGGCAACGTTGACGCTGGTGCTCAGCGTGGCGTTGCTCAGGAGGCTCGAAGCACGCAGTCGTGGACCGGTGTTTCCTACTGGAACACGCTAATCGCTGTTAATAGGCGATGAGAGACAGAAGTCTCCAAATAGAGACAGAGACCTGCAGTCCGCTTTTAGATGACACGCACACTGCGAATATTTATTGTGGACAGCGCACAGAAGAAACCTCCCACCGGCATCACCTTGGAGGTTGAGATGCAGTGCCTATATACGGTGTGGCCAGCGAATGGTTGCGCAGCAAAATCAGTCGCTATTTTTTTAATCAACAAACTTGCTTTCAGATGGTGCTTGCGTAGGCGTCGCGAGTCGAGAGAGGGGAAGCAGATGCGCCAGAAGAGTGGTCACGCCGCACATCGCCACTGCTAAATTTCAGAAGTAATGCGCGAAACGCGTACGACCAAAAAACCACGGTTGTGTTTGTCGCATCTTCGAATGGAGCAGCAGAGCACCCCTCTATGTCCAACATGAGGAGGGAGCTGAAGACAAAGGCCCTCTTGGCATCAGCTTTCCCTTCGACAACACGACAATTTCCGAAAACGGCAACTGGTTTGAATGGCTGCCACAACATTATGCACACCTCAATACGAGCGACCTGCATCGATGCGTCGTGGTGGCCTTCGTAGCAGTCTCGCTGAGCCATGTGAGCAGTTGTGGCCACTAAGAAAACACCTACATGTTAAACAAGTGGGCAGCAATTGTGATGCATGGGTGCGATTTTCGCTCAACGCTCGCTCAACAGCTAATGCAAATGAGTTCTGCGGAAACCCTCAAGATGCCAGAAGAGTTAGGAAAGAAAATGAAGACAATCACCCGTTTCTAGCACAACGCCACAAAGAAAGCCGTACGCATTCCTCGAAAACAAACCTTCCTGGTCTGGAGTTTTGACCCCGGACCAGGACGACCTCATCCTGACTGCGGACCAAGACGAATTTTTCGGTAAGATGCTTTTGTTTCTGAGAAATTTGTTTGGATTTCCTTGCTCAAAGGCTACAACACTTTTCCAAAAGACAGTGTATTCCGATCGAAGCGTCTTCGACTCGACAGAATTTACAGTGTTTGTGACTGTGGCTGCGGGGAAGAGTTTACCAATAAAGGGTATATTTTCGTCTTTAAACGTGTGCAGGTTAGCGCAGTGAACATATTTGAAGTGGCAATGCAGCTAACGCATCTCTGAAGGCTTTTAGTCCTTTTATCGCACAGAAGTTCATATTCTAATAAGGAAGTAACACTCAAGGCAGGTCATGAACTGAAGTCGAAGCTTTTGAGACACCTGCATACTAAAGACACATGGTTTTCGAACTTCACTACAATCAAGCAAATAATTGAAAATTGTAGGTGAGCTTTATTTATCGTGGGGAAGATTTGTGGAAGGATCATACGGACTGGAAAAGGTTACCTACGGATAACATTAAGGAAAAGATAGTGACAATGTCGGGGTGAAAGATAAGAGAATAGCACATGACACTGACTCAAAAGACGAAGAAGGGTAGTGCGGCAGAAGTGTTTTTTTTTTCTTGGACTGTTCGAACGTACGCCATGTTGTAGACAGCACTGTGCTGAGCGCCAATAAAAGCCTGGGGGATTTTTTCATAAAAACGTTACACTGTCAAAGATCGAAGGCTGTCACAAGACGACGCGATAGGCATGTTCAGGAAAAAAAACTCGCAGCATGTCTACGGAATGAATGGGATGAGTGGGGTGAAGCGTCCGTCCAGCTGGTTGTCTGTATGTCCGAAATTGTCGAAATTGTCTGTCTGTTTGTCCGCCTGTCATCTGCACAAAATCGTAAACTATACGAAAACCACTAACGCCCTCTAGTGATATTTCCAAGGGCATATACACACAATGTCACCTATAGAGCAAATAAAAAACTAGAAGTGACATACTACTACTACTACTACAGAAGAGGGAACAACTCACGCCCTAAGGAGCTTCGCCTCTAAAACGAACACGGTGGAACGCTTGCTCATGGGTGTAAATCGCTTTGGAAGATTATTGAACTGCTGTGGCTGCTGTTAGGAAAAAGGGTGGGGAAAATAACCTGCTTGTTTTGAGTTTGAACACGTAGTATACCTTCGAGACAGCCAAGAAGCCAACACGACAGCTTTAATTTTTGTAACGCTGCCTAGCATGGTGTATCCCTCCCATAAACAGCTAGAGCATGCTTTTTAGGGGCGAAGATCTTTTTAGTCTAACCATGTCCTGCGTCAGGCGTAACCAGCAGATTCTCCTGAGTATTATACTAGAGGACACTGTTTCGTCAACATTTCTCCACTCAGTTCTTAGATGGCGTTGGTCCAAAAGAACTATGTGCAGTGGGATGGACGGATACGCGTATAGACAAACGGACAGATGATCGCACGGACGGACGGGTCAACTAATGCATGGACGGACAGACCAACGTATGCATGGATCAACGCACGCACGGACAAATGTTTCGCCCCACTCATCATCATTCGCTCCATGGATATGCTGTATTTTTTATTGCATTGCCTAATAAATTGTGCCCGTGGTGTCTGTCTGCACTCCCAGGTCGCAGGGGCGCCTGCGCAAGTAGGCGTTTGGTGTGTAGCGACACCACGAACCCGGGCTAACGGGGGAGTTTCGACTCCCTCCCACGCCTAGCCGTGCGTGGCTTTGCCGTGTCCGAGGAAAAGGGGATCCTGGGGGTTGAGCCGACGCTGGGTGATTGGACCGTTAAGGCCCCCCGGCAGAGGCAACACACCCCTTTGGCCCCGGCTTCACGTAGACGGCACCCCTGAGCTGACCCACCCAGGGGAATCGGCAGTCGCCTTTTCCTATCTCTCTCTCCCTACATCTTCGTCTTTATCTCTTACTATTTATCTGTCCTGTCTTCTACTCTCTTCCGTTTACTTCCAAACTTCCTGGCGGCTAGGGTTAACCCTGTGCAAATAGCCTTTCTTGGTCTAGGCGCATTGGGTTATAGTGGCGTTGTACGGCTGGCGTCTGCAGGTTTCAGCATTTGTAACCTTGTAGCGTCCCCTTGTTGGGCTCCGTGGTGGGTGGCCGCCAACGCTGCTGAACAACAATAAGGAAGACATGCATGGAGCATTCCCACTACTGTCTGATCGTACCGGCTTAAAGCCGGTACGCACCGATGATCTCACCAGAGAAGGATTGGCCACCCTGGTGCAGTATCTGGCCACCCGCTCCCGTAGGCATTCGTCAATTAACTCACGGCCCTCAGTCCCCACCAGCTGCGGAGCAACTGACCACGGCGGCGGTCAGATCTGCAAAGCAGCAGAGGGTGCTAGGAATCTCTGGATACGGACAGGCCACCATTGGACCTTGAACTTAGCAACGTTTAACGTTAGAACGTTATCTAGTGAGGGAAGTCTAGCTGTATTATTCGAGGAGCTAGAAGGCATTAAATGGGACATAATAGGGCTGAGTGAGGTTAGGAGGACAGATGAGGCCTATACTGTGCTACAGAATGGGCACGTCATTTGCTATCGGGGCTTGGCAGACAGAAGAGAACTGGGAGTAGGGTTCCTAATTCACAGAAACATAGCTGGTAACATAGAGGATTACTATAGCATTAATGAAAGGGTGGTAGGCATTGTAATTAAACTGAATAAAAGATACAAAATGAAGGTAGTACAGGCTTACGCGCCTACATCCAGCCATGATGACGCTTCAGTTGAAAGCTTCTATGAAGACGTGGAATCGGCAATGAGTAAGGTGAAAACACAGTATACTATAGTAATGGGCGACTTTAATGCAAAGGTAGGGAAGAAGCAGGCTGGAGACCAGGCAGTAGGAGATTATGGCATCGGCACTAGAAACGCCAGAGGAGAGCTACTAGTAGAATTCGCAGAACGCAATAATCTGCGTATTTTGAATACCTTCTACCGAAAACGAGAAAACCGCAAGTGGACATGGAGGAGCCCTAATGGCGTAAATAAGAACGAAATAGACTTTATAATGACTGCACTCCCAGGAGTCGTGCAGGATGTGGAAGTGGTTGGCAAGGTAAGATGCAGTGACCATAGAATGGTACGGGCTCGAATCCGCCTAGACTTGAAGAAGGAACGACAGAAACTGATACGCAAGAAGCAAATCAATGAGCTAGCACTGAGAGGGAAAGTACAGGAATTCAGAGTGTCACTGCAGAACAGGTACTCTGCTCTTAGCGAGGAAACCAACCTTAGCGTAGATACAATGAATGATAATCTGACGAGTATCATCACGGAGTGTGCAGTGGAAGTTGGAGGCAGGGTAGCTAGACAGGACACCGGCAAGCTTTCCCAGGAAACGAAGAACCTAATTAAGAAGCGTCAAATCATGAAAGTGTCAAGTACAACAGACAAAATAGAACTGGCAGAGCTTTCGAAGCTGATTAATAGACGTAAAGTATGCGATGTAAGAAGGTATAACATGGAGAGAATTGAGCACGCTCTGAAAAACGGAGGAAGCGTCAAAGCAGTGAAGAGGAAACTTGGGATAGGCAAAAGGCGGATGTATGCACTAAGGGACAAAGAAGGCAAATTAACTACCAATATGGATAGGATAGTTAAAATAGCGGAGGAGTTTTACAGAGATCTGTACAGTAGCCGAGACAACCACGACCTTAATACTATAAGAACTAGCAGTAACCCAGACGACACCCCACCGGTAATGATAGAAGAAGTCAGAAAAGCTTTGGAGAGCATGCACAGAGGCAAAGCTGCTGGTGAGGATCAAGTAACATCAGATCTGCTGAAAGATGGAGGACAGATTGTGTTAGAAAAACTAGCCACTCTATTTACGAGGTGTCTCCTGACGGGAAAAATACCAGAGTCTTGGAAGAACGCTAACATCATTTTAATACATAAGAAAGGAGATGACAAGGACTTGAAGAATTACAGGCCGATCAGCTTACTCTCTGTAGTATACAAGCTATTTACAAAGGTAATTGCTAGCAGAGTAAAAAAAAAACATTAGAATTCAATCAACCAAAGGAACAAGCAGGATTTAGAACAGGCTACTCAACAATTGACCACATTCATACTATCAATCAGGTAATAGAGAAATGCTCAGAGTATAACCAACCACTATACATAGCCTTCATATATTACGAGAAGGCGTTTGATTCAGTAGAAATATCAGCCGTCATGCAGACACTGCGGAATCAGGTCATAGATGAAATATATATAAACATTCTGGAAGAAATCTACAGGGGATCAACTGCTACCATAGTGCTTCATAAAAAAAGCAACAGAATACCAATAAAGAAGGGTGTAAGGCAGGGGGACACAATCTCCCCAATGCTATTCACTGCGTGCTTACAGGACGTTTTCAGAAGCCTAGAATGGGAACAGTTAGGGATAAGAGTTAATGGAGAGTACCTCAGTAACCTGCGCTTCGCCGATGACATTGCATTGCTGAGTAACTCAGGGGACGAATTGCAAGTCATGATTACGGAGTTAGACAAGGAGAGCAGAAAGGTGGGTCTTAAAATTAATCTGCAGGAAACGAAAGTAATGTACAACAACCTCGGAAAGGAGCAGCGCTTTGTGATAGGTAATAGTGCACGTAAAGTTGTAAAAGACTATGTCTACTTGGGGCAGGTAATAACCGCAGAGCCTAACCACGAGATTGAAGTAACTAGAAGAATAAGAATGGGGTGGAGCACATTCGGCAGGCACTCTCAAATTATGACAAGTAGATTGCCACTGTCCCTCAAGAGGAAGGTATATAACAGCTGTATCTTGCCGGTACTTAGCTACGGAGCAGAAACCTGGAGACTCACAAAGAGGGTTCAACTTAAATTGAGGACGACGCAGCGAGCAATGGAAAGAAAAATGGTAGGTGTAACCTTAAGAGACAAGAAGAGAGCAGAGTGGATTAGGGGACAAACGGGAGTTAAGGATATCATAGCTGCAATAAAGAAGAGGAAATGGACATGGGCCGGGCATGTAGCACGTATACAGGACAACCGCTGGTCATTAAGGGTCACCAACTGGATTCCCAGAGAAGAGAAGCGGGGTAGGGGGAGACAGAAGGTTAGGTGGGCAGATGAGATTAAGAAGTTTGCGGGTATAAATTGGCAACAGCAAGCACAGGACCGGGTTAACTGGTGGAACATGGGAGAGGCCTTTGTCCTGCAGTGGACGTAGACAGGCTGATGATGATGATGATGATGATGATGTGGTGTCTGTCTCTTCTCGTCCAAGTGCATCTTATGCGAAAATAGCCATAATACATTGCTTTTGCAGGAGATGTCGTACTTTCACTCGACAGCCACGGCTCGCAAGCAATTTATGTTGACTCAAACTAAGGGTCTGCCATTTTTCCCACCCTATGCGGGCATATTTTGTAGTGGTTCTTTGAAACGCAAAAATAAGATCGTGTGGTTAGCACTGTGTACATGAGACAGCTTGCTATGGCTACGAATACATATTACCTTGCAAATATTTCCTAAACGTGTTACGGGTGTGAATAAATAAATGTACACAAAGTGCACCAGGTGAAATCGTGACCCTGAAAGAAGTTCCAAAACACTTACTAGAATATATTTTGAGTGAGGAAGATACCTTCACAATAACCGAAAGTTGGCTGTGCCTCCTTTATGTTCAAAACCAAATTGGCTGAAACGGGCCGGGCAGGGCTGGGCTGCGACTATTCGAGCTTGGGCCGGGTACGGGCCGTATTTAAAAACACCGGGCCGGGCTCGGGCCGATTGCCGTTCTCAAGTAAAATCTCCCCCGCTCTATCTACCGCGTGCTTACAGGAGCTTTTCAGAGGCCTAGAGTGGGAAGTGTTAGGAATAAGAGCAAATGGAGAGTACCTTAGTAACCTGCACATCGCCGATGAGATTGCATTGCTGAATAAGGACGATTTGCAACTCATGATTACTGGATTAGACAAGGAGAGCAGAGGTAGATCCTAAAATTAATCTGCAGAAAACAAAAATAATGTACAACAATCTCTGAAGAGAAAAGCACTTCGAAATAGGTAGTAACGCACTGGAAGCTAAAACACTACGTCTGCTTAGTACAGGTTGTGAGAGTCCATAGAGGTTCATGCATTATGTGAGCGCCCGCATGTGTGGTAGCATAGTGTCCGATTAGTAGCGCAACCTATGAATACGACAACCAAACGTCAGCTCAATGACATGCCCAAGTGTGGGTCGGGACTTAGTCCCTCTCACTTTTGCCTATGGTGTAGACGCACAATTTTAATAGTGAATAAACGCCTTTGTATGGTACTGCCATGACTCGGCCTTTATGCCTGGCCCACCCCTCACAACTGGCTCTGTCGACCCCCGAACCATGCATGGAACGTTGCCTTTTGCCCGCCTTTGGAAGTTATTCATTGGACGGGCCGCACAGCACTGGTATCAACTTCATCCTTTGTGTAGCGTCTGCTGCCGATAAGCCGATCCCCCGCTTCGTCCGAGCCATCCTGTGCCTTGCCCTTTTTGTCGCCGACTGTCGCTTTGACAACCACCGTCCCGCCCAATAAACTAGCTCGCCTGCAGTGCCTAAACGATTTGACTTGCCCACCTTTTCGTCTCTCGTGGCTCTTCTGTCTCCTTATTGTGAGCGCCATGCCGCTCGTGATTTGGAGCAAGGCTACGCCTGAAGACCTCGCGGGCTTACAGCGGATTTCCTCCATGAAGAGTTGTCTCGCCGAAACCTCGGCACTGCCGTGCCGAAGGAAGCAATAAAAAAACGTCTTATCGCGAATATCACTGAAAACTGCTCAACGACACCTTTTTTGCCTTATTCAGACACCTCAGTACCCAGCCAGCACCTGAGGTCTATGCCACTTCCATCAAGCTTCGATGAAGCACAAAATACCCAGATCTTGGCGGGTTTACTTCAGCAGCTCCTTCAAGTGTGGAGACTGCAGCATTCCAGCATCCAACTGGATTAAAAATTTGGAATGAACCCGAAACCTGGCTTCATGGGAACCTTCAACCCTACTCGCCGTCACTCTGAGAAAACTTTGTGGAGCAGCCTCAAGTTGGAAAGCAGTCATCGGCCGTCAGTGCCCCGTCTGGGAAACCTTCAGGCAGGCGTTCATAGGTCCATTCAGTGCCAAGCAAACCTCACTACAAGGGCAACAAACTTTTGTTTGTTGTGTGCAAGTGCACAGAGAAACCTTTGTTAATTACTCTTTGGTGAAGTTGATGCTTATTTTTAGATTCCCATTCACTCTTACGGATACTCAGTGCATAGAGTACGCTCTTCAAGGCGTCGCTAACGTGAACCTGTCCACTACTATTGCAGCCCAAGAACCAAAAACCATGGCCGTATATATAGACATCGTAACGCGGCTTGATCAAACATTAAGCCGTTCTTCTCGTCGACTCCCACACCTGGGGTATTTAAGTACCACGACGCCAAGACCACAGCTACCCCGCCACAGTGATGAGCACATGAATCTTCTGGCCACATCGCACAAAATAAGCCAACCACAGCGAATTTCATCAGCTCTACCTCCAGACCGACAAGAAGCTCAAGACCTCGCAATGTCTGCGAAGCATGGTGCTCCAGATCGCCGTCCTGGCCAGAACTTGGCTGAAGTTGTGTGTTTTTAGTGCCACCAAAAGGGTCATCTTGCGTTTAAGTGCCCATCTAGAGCTACAGTCCCAACGTCTATAGCCCATTCTTCCACAGCTCTTCACAGTACCCTTTCAGAGACCATTGACAAATCGCTCGTCCAGTGTGCCACTGTCAATGCCAGAATTGCTCGGGTTGACCTAGTGGATTCAAAGTGACTCATGTTTTTTGCCACCTGGTCAACTCCTTTCCCCTGCGACCTTGGACCGGACTCCCTCTAGTTGTCGTTGGTGGAACGACAGTGACTCCAGCAGGTGCCATCTGCTTGAAGATATCTGTGGGACCCATCACTCATTTAGTTGAAGCTGCTGTCCTTGATAATAATTTCGTGCTACCTATATTGGGTGACGATGGTTTTCTGCAAGCCACGCACAGGTAGTGTTCCAGCCACCCATGCCAACTGAAATTTCTCAACAGGAACACGTGTACGGTGCCATGAACAACTGTTGCCCAGGATGTCGAACGCTATCACGATACAGGGGTCATTTTCAATTGCCATGTACTTGGACACCACAGCTCAGCAGGCCTCCAGTAAATGCCACTCCCAGACCTCAATAAAAACACCGTGTTTGATGACGTCGACGCTCGTTTGACGTGCAATAGCTAGGTGATATCTCCACCACCATCATCAGAGGACAAGAGCATTGAAGAAAAAAATACTAGAGAAGAAAGAGCTGCAGACACGCATCAGCTGCGCGGCACTGAGGCAGAAGAGAAGATTAATGTCATAAAGCAGCAGACGCTTTGGCGAAAGAAAGTGGTCCATCGAAAAAGGACTGTACGGAGGCATCCTCTGGGGGACTTTTCATCACGTTGAGACAAAACAGGATATTTGTGAGAAGTCAGTGACGACTCTGCAGAAAAGCGTCCTTGTAAGACCAGTCAGGGCGAGGTGTCACCAATAGGTGAACCTCCCTCTTCAAAACCCTTGTGCCGTTCTGTCACCTCCTGTTGCCCGTGATCCCATTGTACCTCACCCTGACTAAGGCGCATCTGGCACTCTTCCATGCATCACCCGCAAGCGAGGCTGACCCAAGCTCGTCACCGTCAACAGCCTGAACGAAGAGACAGAGCACGCTTGCATGATTGCCCGCAGTGAGATGGCTGCAGCTGCGGGGATTTCAGTGATCACGAGCCTCAAAATCAAGTTCATCCCTCCCCCACCTTTTCCGCAGCACCCCAAAGTGCTGTCATCGCCGATTGCACCAGACGTGTTGAAAGATCCCCAGCGGTGGCCACGCTCCAAAAGCCAGGGAGATGTATCTGAAGGAAAGTCATCGGACACTGAAGGCTCTGTCGGGCGCTGGAAGAGCGAGCCGAAGCGTCCACCCACAAAGTCTGTAACAGATTAAACCGAAAAAGTGTCACCCAAATTCAAGTCAATATATCAAATGATCGACCAGAACACGCCAGTTACGTTTGTCGTTAACTGCATAACTGGACAAGGTCCTCATGATGAATTCCCAAAACAGGGTAGTGCACGTTTCTCAGCTTAAGCACTATGTGCAACTATATGTTGAGTCGTAAACTGTAAAAACGCAACAGTTGCAGTGGTGTGACTCATCCGACCTTCTAGTGTTGCCGATGAGTCGTGCCAACCACCAGTTTCCACCGGCCCCGTAGCTTCGCCTTCAGTAGTACCCTCATTGCAGCCCCATCTCCAAACCGAATGCTTCAAGGACTACTTTGCACGGTGAAGCCACCAAATGAACTTCATCTAACAAGAAAGGGCCGGATGTGAGCGCCCGCATGTGCGGTAGCTAGCGTCTGATTAGTAGCGCCACCTACAGCCCCCATAAGTAAGCTCAACGACATGCCCAAGTGTGGGCTGGGACTTTAGTCGCTCTCGCTCCCGCCTACAATGCGGAAGCACATTTTTAATAGACCTTTTGCAAGCCCACTAGCGCCGCTAACGGGCGCACAAGCGCTTATGGGAAAAGTTGGTACGTCACAGCAGCAGCCGCAACGAGCACGCGGGCCGCAAGCTTCAATGTTTCGTTTGCACAGTGCCAGTGCTTCTCAAATCAAGTGAACTGGGCAAGGTGTGATATATTATTGCGTGATTTACTCACTGACTGCAGAGTTTGTGTGTGATGGCATGTCAACGATTTGCACTTGATCCCATTCTCAATCAGCTGAGCGGCTGAGAAGCGTCAATTAGCCGGTCAACTCAATACTATCCTTTAGCGTCCATCCACCTTCAACATAAATAAAAAATAGTACAACATTGTTGCCTAAAAAGTGCAAGCACTGTCTATAAATTTATGGATGCATTAGGAATCAATTATGGTCCTTTGACACTGTTTATAAGTAAATTGTGCAGTTCTGGTATATTTAAGGAGTGCTTTAAAAATAAGTGCAACTAGTTGAAATAAAATGCATTGACTAAATCAATGTGCGCCGTTCACCGCATACGCATTTACCAACTTTATTTGGCACTCTAAGGGCGGGTTGGAATAAAGCCTACAAGGCAAAGAAAAAAGTAGAACTTGGAAAGAATTATGCACACCGGAAACGTTCACTCATGACTAAAAGGTTATCGCACGTGTTAAACATTTATAAGAAAATTGTTGTGCATCGCACATATCAGAAAGAGTTACAAAAAGACTTACAACTGAGGTGCATGTTCATAGTTGAATAATGAAGTTGCTTGTTTTGTAGCGATAATAAAGGTTAATTGACTTAAATAAGGTGCGGTGTTCTTTATGATACGCCTCCGAGATTTCTCGCGTGGTCTGCTTAGGGCGACTGTGCAATATTAGTGTGCATGCAGGCCTTCAAAGTTGAAATTGCGTTTGCATCACTGACAGTGCAAGGGGAGATGAGATGGCTTCATTTATTGAATTTCGACGCTATCTGAGAGGCGTGGTAATACATCAATGAGTCTGGCTGATCTATATATGTTAACACAAGAGGAATTTGGTGGGCAACTCAAAGAACAATTGGCGTAGTATTTTTCTCTTCCCACGTACTGCAGAACCCATGCGACCTTTTGCGCTCTACAGAAGAAGTGCTACTAAGCATATGATGCGGAGAACACTATCCTCACCTCATATCGCTTACCAACTTCCTTTCAGACTGCGCAAAACGTATACACGGACTAAGTGCAACATTCCTAGTTTATTCGCGGGTGAGGGTCGTTCGAAATAATCTTTCTGTTTTTTTTTAGTGCAAATGAGCTGTCCTCAAACCAATACAATATGATAAGGCAGCACACCGCTCTTCATTGCAGCTGCAAACTATTGCTCATGTAATGTGCCCCGTTTATTTTTTTTCGCTGAGTATAAGTACGATATCGCTATTCCTCACTGATAAACGTTTGGATGCGCCAACGCGAACTTCAGTAGTGGTTTAACTCATCGCGGAACACACCGCCAGCAAATTATTAGGGCAAGGTATGTCGCACGTGAATTCTAGTTCCATCTCTTCGTATTTAAACTCATTTAGAATGTGTTTACTTTATTTTAAGCGCGTGACTTGTCCGTAAAGTTTTTTTGAATTCTATAGCTGTAAAACTTTTCTTCGGTCTTGTGTTAAGGATTCAATCAAACCTCGAGTGGTAATAAAAGCCACAGTGCATTATGAGCAGTTCATCGTTGAATAACCATGAATTCAGTGTTCGAGCTCACATTCCTCGAGGTAGCATGTTTTGACCACATGTATTGGTCCGCAACAACTCGATTGATTGATTGATTGATTGATTGATATGTGGGGTTTAACGTCCCAAAACCACCATAGAATTATGAGAGACGCCGTAGTGGAGGGCTGCGGAAATTTCGACCACCTGTGGTTCTTTAACGTGCCCCCAAATCTGAGCACATGGGCCTACAACATTTCCGCCTCCATCGGAAATGCAGCCGCCGCAGCCAGGATTTGATCCCGCTACCCGCGGGTCAGCAGCCGAGTACCTTAGCCACTAGACCTCCGCGGCAGGGCTAAATCCGCAACAACTCGCATGCTGCTCTTCACGTACACCAGTCCTGGGATACTTACAGTGACTACGTTATTCATTTCACCTTTCATGCGTAGTTATACATGCAGGTGCGTTTGGACCCTATTCAACAAGCGGCAACATGTTTTTCGTTTTGTGCTCGCACGGTGCCAACGAGCAGCAGCTGCAGGAACGACTGGTTCTTTCGGCGTACCAACTTTTCTTATAGTGCTCCACGCGCCCACGGGGCATTGTGGGATTGCTTTAAAAAAGGCAATTGTGAATAAATGCTGAATTCGTTTGGTACTTCCATGCCTAAGCCTTTATGCCTGGCCTACCTAGCCCTCACAGGTAATAACTGCGGATCGAAAACACGACATTGAAGTACCTAAAAGAAGAAAATTGGCGTGGAGCACTTTCGGCAAGCACTCTCAAATTATAGCTGGTAGATTGCCCCTATCCCTCAAGAGAAAGCTATAAAACAGCTGCATCTTGCCGGTACGTACCTACGGAGCAGAAACCTGGAGGCTTACAAAGAGGGTTTAGCTTAAATTTAGGACGACGTACCGAGCGATGGAAAGGAAAATGACAAGTGTAACCTTAAGAGACAAGAAGAGAGAGTTAATCAGGGAACAAACAGGGGTTAAGGATATATAGTTGAAATCAAGAAGAAGAAACAGACATGGGCCTTGCATGTAGCGCAGAGGCAGGATAACCGCTGGTCATAAAGGATAGCTAACTGGATTCTCAGAGAAGGCGAGTGGGCTAGAGGGAGACAGAAAGTTAGGTGAGCAGATAAGATTATAGGAAGTTTACGGAAATAAAGTGGAAGCAGCAAGCACTGGACCGAGTTGACTGGCAGATTATGGGAGATGTCTTTGTTCTGCAGTGGACGTAGTCAGGCTGATAATTATTATGATTGTTGGTTACTTAGAAGTCATTTTTCTGTCGAGAGCCACGAGGCTATTGTAATTTTTTAATAAAATGTAGAATTTTTTATGTGCCAAGACCACTAAAACAGCTGTTAGACCACGTGGTTGTCGCCATCGCCACTGCTCACAGCGCCACGGTTCATGAAGCGGCCATCTTGTTTAGTCAACGCTGGGGCTTCACATTGATCGCATCGGATAATTAGGCCTTTCACTGTGATGGGTTGAGTGCTTCAGCGGTGCGCTAGGTTGAAGTATGGTTGAACTCTATCGTTTCCTAAATATACGCTTGGGGAAACTCTTGCGCTAGTGATAATTTCAGGCAGTTTAAACGATGTCCTAAATGGAGATACAGCAAGACTAGCAACCACACTGGCGAAAGGGGTCGATAACATGCGCACAACTTCTCCTCAGGTACAGGTAGTGATATGCACGATACTGGAGGTACCGGTGCGTGACAGCAACCTGCAAAAAGTGGTTGTCAACGCAAACCAAGAAATATTGCGGATGAGTCGAGAGAAAGGCTTTCAGGTGGTGAAGATAAAATGAGAGGTGCATATGTGGGGCGGTTTTCAGCGAGACAGAATTCACTTCAATGGGTGGCTAGGTCATGAGGTGGGTTGGCGACTTGCGGGACGCGCAGTAGCTTTTTTGGGGGGCAAGCGGGCTCTTCGGGGTGCAGAATAGCTAGTAACGAGGAAAACAACCAGGGAGACTCTTTGACAGGTGGTATGGACAGATACGATTCCAAAGTAGCACCAGTATCTAAGATAGGTAGAGTCCGGGGCAGAATTAGACGTAGTCACGAGCGCCGAGCCAATTCAGACATAGGATATATTAACATGCAGGGTGGCAGGAACAGGCTGAAGTGGGAACAGATAGAAGTACAGCTAATCGAGGAGAGGCTGGTGGTATATGGTTTTGTAGAAACACATCTTAGAGACATAAAACAACCTTCTAACAATCCGGACTATGCGTGGGAATATCGTAATAGAACAGAACGCAGAAGAAGGAGTGGTGGTATTGGGGCATTTATTCATAAAAGTACAGACTGGCAAAGGGTCACGCAGGAGTGCAAGGAACATTTATGCTAAAATGGAAAGTGGCAGGGCACACGACACCCCTTGGTTTCGTGTACTTGTGGACAGGAGCAAAGGCCAGAGAAGAGAACCAGGCAATGGTAGACTGTATATCAAAGGACACTGAGGATCTAAGAGGAGAGTCCGAGATAACTATACTAGGCGATATGAAGGCACAGATAGAAGATATAGATGGTATACCTAGCCCACAGGCAAAATGATCATGGATATGTCTAAAAGGCATTATTTGATCATTTGCAACAGTACCGAAAAGTGCGAAGGGTAAATAACATGGGAGGTAGGAAGTCTGCAGTCGACGATAGATTACGCACTGATGTCACATAGGATGTATGATAAGCTCAAAGGAATGGACATAAATTAACGTGGCTTCAGTAGTCTGAGTAGTGATCAAAAACGTATCAAGCTAAGTTTTGGAAGAGCAGTGAAAGTAAGAAGAAGACAAAATGAGCAACTACAGGAAAATTTTTATTCAGAAAGGCTAATAGAAATAGCTACTAAACAAATTGAGAAAGCTGTCACTAGGGATAATAAAACAGTGTGGACATACAGGAATCTAATTAGACTTTTTGAGCAAGAGCTTCATAAGGCACGTGCAAGTCACCCCGGAGAAAAAGACACAAAGCCAAAAGATGGTGGGATAAGTAAGTTAAGAGAGCCATATCAAAACATCGGGAAGCCTCCAGGGAACACAAACATGCTAAGCAGAGGGGTGAACCGACAGATGATGTTGAAAGAAAATGGTAAATCTTTCTAAGCTGCAGAATGAACGCATCTCTTCTGATCAATGAAAAGATTAGAAAAAAGGGAGCTCAATGGCTTGAAGAAGTACGTAAAAAGACAGACAGGCAACTGCGAAATTTTTGAACCATCTAAACTCTCTAAGAAATCAGACGAGCCTAGAGCAGAGGTTTATATCTACAGCTCAAGGTGCTAGGCTAGAAGGGGACGAAGCTACTGAATATATAGGAACAAGGGTGACAGAAAAACTTCAACAAAGAAGTGCTTTATGCACCTCTATAGACAAGGAATAATCAAGTGGCGCAATGGCTCCATTTTCACAACGAGAGTAAGAAAGGGCTGTGAAGAGGGTTGCTAGTAATATATCAACAGGCCCAGATGGCATTCCAATTATGCTGATAAAGACATTAGGTCCGAAGTCTAAGCAGGCTTTAAGAAAGGCAGTGAGCGAAACAATAATAGATCGTGAAGTCCCCAAGGGATGGAAACTTAGCAGGATGAGCATGATCTATAAAGGAAAGGGGGACAAAGCTGACATAACCAAATAACGTCCTATAACAGTGACATCAGTGGTCTACAGGCTGGCGATGCAGATTATAAAGGAAAGACTGCAAGCATGGATAGAGGGTGATGGGGGGCTAGGGTAACTGCAGAATGGGTTTCGGAAACAGTAGGTTGTAAGACCATCTGTTCTCACTGACGCAGTGCATCAAAATAGCAGAAAAGGAACACAGGCCCCTGTGGCTAGCATTTTTGGGTATCAAGGGAGCGTACAATAGCGTGGTTCAAGAGGAGTTGTGGGGAACACTGGACACACTAGGTGCGAAAGATGGAGTCACTAATCTTTTAAAGGATATCTACAAAGGTAACAAGGCCGTTATAAAGTGCGAAAACAGGTATCCAAGCCTGCAGAGGTAAAACGGGGGCTTAGGCAGAGGTGTCTTATGTCATCCTTATTATTTATGATGTACCTACTAGGATTAGACGCCAAATTACAGGGAAGTGGACTGGGCTTCAACCTCTCTTTCGTCAAACAAGGAAACCTCATTGAACACGCACTACCAGCATTGATGTACGCAGATGATATTGTCGCGAGCAAAAACAAGATCTGCAGCCAGGAGTTCACCCGAACCGGAGCAACCAAAACGTTCTCTTCTTCTTCGTAGCCCAAAACGGGTATGAGCCACAGCGGCTCGTTCATCAAAGGTGGCATTACCCCCTCTCCCAAGAAGCATCGTCTCGATGCTGTACATGAATGCAAAAAAGAAAGAAAATGAGGTAAAAATTACCATGCAAGCAAAATGAGCGGTGTAAGGCGGAATAACATAGTTGGTTGTGGAGTCAATAGTTAAATGAGAAATAAGAAAAATAGGAAAGAACGCAAGGAAAAGACGAATAAAGTCAGTCACTCTCTGGCGATTCACAGCGCGAAAAGTATGGTTTCAGCCGTGAAACGTGAACGACTTCAGTTCGCGGGGTGAAACGGGAACGTCTCGAAGTGCATTCTGGGAGAACCTCATATGTGACGTCGCTGAGACGTCGTACGACCTTGTAAGGGCCGAAGTAGCGGCGAAGAAGCTTTTCTGAACGGCCACGTTGTCGGATAGGGGTCCACACCCAGACTTCATCACCGGGCTTGAAAATTACTTCACGGTGACGAAGATTGTAGCGGCGTGCGTCTGCGCTTTGGTGATGTTGAATACGATGACGAGCAATTTGACGGGCCTCTTCTGCACACTGCGCGAATTTGGCGGCATCGGTGCGGTATGTTCCTAAGTTGTCGGGCAGGAGCATGGCGTCGAGCATCGTCGTGACCTCGCGACCATGGACTAAGCGAAAAGGTGTGAAACCGGTACTTTCTTGAACAGCAGTATTATACGCAAAAGTTACGTAGGGAAGTATGGCGTCCCAGTTCTTGTGATTGATGTCCACATACATTGACAGCATGTCTGCAATTGTCTTATTGAGTCGTTCAGTCAGCCCGTTTGCTTGCGGGTGGTAAGCCGTTGTTTTGCGATGTTCCATGCCACTTAATCGCAAGACTTCCTGCAGCATCTCTGCGGTGAAAGCTGTCCCACGATCAGTTATGACGACAGCTGGAGCACCGTGACGTAAGACGATGCTGTTCACGAAAAATTGGGCGACATCTGCTGCGGTTGCTTTTGGAAGCGCCTTCGTTTCACAGTAGCGTGTTAAGTAGTCGGTAGCGACCACGATCCACCGGTTTCCAGACGAAGACGTGGGGAATGACCCCAGCAAGTCCATGCCAATCTGATGAAAGGGCGCCTTTGGTGGGCCTATTGGTTGCAGTAGTCCCGCTGGTCGTAAAGGTGGAACCTTACGTCGCTGACAGTCGCGACATGTGCGAACGTAATGCTTCACAGTCTTTGCGAGACGTGGCCAGTAGTAGGAGCGTTGAATCCGTTGCAGCGTGCGCGTATAGCCGAGGTGTCCGGACGATGGCTCATCATGACACGCACGTAAAATGTCACCACGAAGCGTAGTGGGCGCAACAAGCAGATACATAGCTTGTGTAGGATGAAAGTTCTTTTTGTAAAGCACTCCATCGCGGAAACAAAAGGAGGATAGCGAGCGTGCAAAGCTTCGAGGAGGGTGGGAATTGCGTCCTTCCAGGTAGTCAATGAGCGGAATGAGCTCCGAGTCGTGACGCTGTCGCTCAGCTAAGCGGGTTGCTGATACGACAGAAAGAAAAGTGTCGTCGTCTTCAAGGTCAGTGTTGGCATTTTCGACCGGTGCACGTGAGAGACAGTCGGCGTCGGTGTGTTTCCGCCCAGATTTGTGGACGATGGTGACATCGAAATCTTGTAGCCGAAGGCTCCATCGTGCTAGACGACCTGAGGGATCTTTGAGATTTGCGAGCCAACAAAGGGAATGGTGGTCGCTAACTACCCTGAATGGGCGGCCATACAAGTATGGGCGGAACTTTGTTATGGCCCAGACAACAGCGAGGCATTCCTTCTCGGTTGCAGAATAGTTTTTCTCCGCTGGGGATAACGTTCTGCTCGCATAAGCGATCACGCGCTCTACGCCATTATGCCACTGAACTAATACCGCTCCTAGTCCAACGTTGCTGGCGTCAGTGTGTAATTCCGTGTCAGCGCTTTCGTCAAAATGACCCAGTACAGGCGGAGCCTGGAGGAGGTTTCGGAGCGTGTCGAACGCATGACACTGATCGGGACCCCATAGAAACGAGACACCGTCTTTTGTAAGCTTGTTGAGGGGTTCAGCAATCTTCGAAAAGTTTTTGACAAAGCGCCTGTAATACGCACAGAGCCCCAGAAATCGGCGTAGGTCGCGCTTATTTTTGGGCACGGGAAAGGCGGCAACAGCACGGGTTTTCTCCGGGTCTGGGCGGATGCCGGCATGGCTCACAACGTGACCAAGGAACTTCAGTTCTTCATATCCAAAATGACATTTCTCGGGTTTGAGAGAAAGCCCCGCTGTTCTGATTGCCTGAAGTACTGCCTGAAGGCGTTGGACGTGTTGTTCAAACGTGTCTGCAAAGACCACGACGTCATCAAGGTAAACAAGACATGATTGCCATTTGAGCCCTGTGAGAACCGTATCCATCATTCTTTGGAAAGTAGCTGGCGCTGAGCATAGACCGAAAGGCAACACTTTAAACTCGTACAGGCCGTCGGGAGTAATAAACGCCGTCTTTTCGCGGTCGCGCTCATCCACTGCGATTTGCCAGTAGCCGCTACGTAAATCCATGGAAGAAAAATATTTAGCGTTGCGTATACGGTCCAACGAGTCATCTATCCGGGGTAGAGGATAAACGTCCTTTTTGGTGACCTTGTTCAGTTTGCGGTAATCAACGCAAAAACGCAACGTACCGTCCTTCTTCTTTACTAGCACAACTGGCGAAGCCCAGGGACTGGTTGATGGCTGGATGACGTCGTCCTGAAGCATCTGCTGGACTTGGTCACGTATAGCGTCTTGCTCTTTTTGCGACACCCTATAGGCGTGTTGTCGGATGGGTCTCTCGGTGGGTTCCGTGATGATACGGTGCTGAGCAAGTGGTGTCTGTTTAACCCTTGACGTAGTGGCAAAGCAGTCTTGAAATGAGCCGAGTAAACGCAAAAGGCTTTCTCGTTGAGACGAAGGTAGTCTCTCGTTTACGTCGAGAGTGCTCGTGAACGCCTCGTCAGGGTGGCCATTCGATGAAAATAAAGCTAACGTGGGCGAACCATCGGCATCGGCAAGTTCTTCACAATATGCAATGGCAGTGTGTCTCGTTAGGTGGCGATATTCGTCGCTGAAGTTCGTGACCAGCAGGTGAACATGCCTATTGCTTGGCTGAATGATTCCTCGGGCAACACAGATTTGTCGTGAAATAAGGAGAGACAAATTGGCCTCTGCAATTACCGCGTCAGACATGTCCTGTCCTAATTCTACTTCGACAAAGAGGCTGCTTCGAGGTGGGAGAGTCAGAGAATCGTCGGTAACACGAAGTGCTCTTTTCCGGAATTGTGTACTGTCAGTTGCAGCGCAAAAAGAATCCTCGAACGACACAAGTAATTCACGGAGGTCGATGACGGCGCCGTATTCACGAAGGAAGTCCATTCCTAGAATGACTGGCCGAGAGCACACGCGCAATACGAGGAAAGAGCCTGCAAATGTCGACGTACGTATACGAATGCGTGCCGTGCACATACCGGTAGGCATCACCAGATGGCCCCCTGCCGTGCGCAACTGCGGTCCTTGCCATGGTGTGGTAACCTTCCTCAGTTTAGATGCCAGTGCGGCGCTCATTACGGAATAGTCGGCCCCGGTGTCGACGAGGGCGTTGACAGCATGATTGTCGACGAAGACGGCGATTTCGGCAGAAACGATCTTTCTGCTGTCAGAGAACACTGCAGAACCGGAATGGTCCTTGTCTGGTCGTTGCGTCGAGTGAGGGTCTTTTACAGTTCGCCGGGCCGCGACTTCACCCCCAGAAGTCGCCGTTCCTAGTTTCCCCTGCGGGGACTTGGTGACCGGCTCCTGAAAGGAGCGGAAGACGATGTGGGCAAACTGGGTGACGTAGACCAGCGAGGCGACGGTGATCTCGACTGCTGGTGCTGAACAGTCGAAGGTGTTCGCTGGCCCGTGAGATAGGCTTCGATTTCGCGGGGGCGCTCACCGTAGCGCGGGCATCGAGCTTCAGGATGGAAGCCGCGGAGACCTAGTTGCCGGTATTGACAGTTCCTGTATACGTGACCCGCTTCGCCGCAGTGATAGCAGAGCGGACGGTTATCCGAGGTGCGCCACGTGCTTGCCTTGCTACCACTTTGTCTTGAGGTAGACTGCAGATAGGTGGGTGTGCTCGGGAACCTTGAGCCGTGAGGCGGGCTCGAAGCAGTGGTGTGGAATGACTGCATAGCCTGGTAACTGGGCCGCATAGCAGGATCTGTAGCCGGTGGCGCAGGGGATCGCAATGCCGCTGCGTATGTCAGGACTGGCGCCTCGGGAATCGGTGGTGTGATTGGGGTCAGGGGTGTGACGGCCTGCCGGACTTACATCCGCGAGGGCAGACACAGGTTGATGGGATCCCACCGCCTGAAGCTGTCGCAGTTCGTCCCGAACAATACTTCGAATGAAGTCTGCGAGGGCCTGTCTCTCGCTGTCAGAGCCGATAGAGCATGCGGTGGCCGGGATCTGGCGTTCATATTGTGATGACCGCTGCTGAAGCGTACGTTCCATTGTGTTCGCCTCACTGATGAACTGGGCGACTGTCGTTGGTGGATTGCGCACGAGCCCAGCGAAAAGCTGTTCTTTTACTCCACGCATCAAATGCCTCACCTTCTTTTCCTCGGGCATGGCGGGGTCCGCGCGCTTGAAGAGCCGAAGCATGTCCTCGACAAACATGGATACTCGTTCGTTCGGCCGCTGGTTTCTGCAGGATATGGCTTGTTCGGCCCTCTCCTTCCTTTCGGTGTTCCGAAAGGCGTCACGGAGCTGACGGCTAAACTCTTGCCAGGTTGCAAAGGAGCCCTCGTGGTTCTCGTACCATGTCTTCGCAGAATCCTCCAAGTAAAAGTAAACTCTGCGCAGCTTGCGAACATCGTCCCATTCGTTGATACAGGCAACCCGATCAAAGTGGTCGAGCCAGTCATCAACATCCTCGAAGATATCTCCATGGAACGGCTTTGGTGTTTGTGGCGCATGAAAAACATGGGCGAGAAGAGAACCATGGGCATCGCTGGTTTGGACCGCCTGGCTTGTCATCGAAGTTGCCATCTTTCTGGGTGTCGATGTCAAGGGACCAAATTCAGGGGGTAACCCACGCAGGCGGTGGCTGCTTCTTGCTCTGGGAGATGTAGCTGTCTCCACGATGGCCGACACAGCTGAAGTACACGTACCCAGCACTTCCACCAGTAATGTCGCGAGCAAAAACAAGATCTGCAGCCAGGAGTTCACCCGAACCGGAGCAACCAAAACGTTCTCTTCTTCTTCGTAGCCCAAAACGGGTATGAGCCACAGCGGCTCGTTCATGAAAGGTGGCAATATAGTGCTAATGGCCGACAACAAGGAAGATTTGCAGAGATTGATGGATATTCTGCAGTAATGAGGGAGATAGGTTAGATTTCAGATTCAGTAAGGAAAAATCAGCATTCATGATTTTTAATGATAATGAAGGTAGTGAGCTTATAATACAGGAGGTCATGTTAGAGATAACAGATAAATACAAATATCTGGGTGTATGGATAAGCGATGGGGCCGAGTACTTAAGGGAACACGAAATATACGGGACGACTAAAGGCAACAGGAATGCAGCGGTGATGAAAAACAGGGCACTGTGGAATTACAATAGGCATGATTTTGTGAGAGGAATGTGCTAAGAGGTCATGGTTTCTGGTCTCACGTTCGGCAATGCGATCTTGTGCATGAGATCAGAAGTTCAAGCAAGATTAGAAATTAAGCATTCTGGAATAGGTATGCTTGCTTTAGGAGCTCACGGGAATACACCAAATCAGGGAGTACAAGGTAATATGGGATGGGCATCATTTGGGGGCAGGGAAGCTAGCAGCAAGATAAAACTTGAGAAGCGATTGAGAGAATGGGAGAGGAGCGTTGGGCTAGTAAGCTATTCAGCTACTTGTACGTGAAGAATGTCGTTACAAAATGGAGGAAGCGAACCAGAAAGTTGACTGGTAAATACTTAGAAAATAGCAGAGGGCCACACCAAAAAAAAGTTATCGGTTAAGAAGAAGGTGAAGGAAGCTGAGACCAATATGTGGAGAATTGGCATGATTGAGAAGTCCGCACTAGAGATCTATCGAGCTTTTAAGCAGGAAATTGCCAAGAAAAGGATCTATGATAATACTCAGGGTAGTTCTCTACTGTTTGAGGTCAGGACGGGAGCATTGAGAACCAAGGCATATCGGGCCAAATACGAAAGAGTAGACGCGGTATGCAGTGCGTGTGGAGAGGAAGAGGAAAGTGCCGAACACTTGATATAGTTCTGTAAAGGGCTTCACCCTATAGTTCAGGATGATGGCGCAGAGTTTTTCAAAGCACTGGGGTTTAGGGACAGGGAGGGCAAAATAGACTTTAAGAGGGTAGAACTAACTAGAAGGAGGTTATCTGATTGGTGGCTAAAGTCAAGGCACGAGGGAAAATAAAACCCTTCACTGTAAAGTACGAATCCTCAACCTCACTATTTAAAGGAAAAAAATAAATCTACTTTTTAGTTTACTAGGTATTACGGCTTGGTGGCGCCAGCCACCGCCCGATCTAAAGGGTACAGCCATATCCATCCATCCATCCATCCATCCATCCATCCATCCATCCATCCATCCATCCATCCATCCATCCATCCATCCATCCATCCATTTTACGAAAGCTGTAATGCACAGAGCTTCAGCGAGCATGGGAATGATGTCAGAACACGGATTTGTATATTCTTTGTACTTCTGGCTCTCTGTGTGTTTGTGTGGTTTGAAGCTGTTTTCTTACGAAACAGAAATTGGCAAATTTGGAACGGTCGCGCTTCACCGCCTTATTCTTTTAGGGCTACCATTTCGAATCTGGTCACGAAGTTCAACAATATTCGTTCTTTTGATCGAAACACAGCATTGAAGAAGCCACAAGTGAAATTCGCCACCCGCGAGTACGAAGACTAGGCGAATCCGTGTACTACCCGTCATTCCCATGCTGGCTGAACTGTCACAGTGGCAGAGTCCCCTCCAGTTAGTTTTAGGAAACCTTATACTGTTTGAACTTAGAACTGCGCAACTGTATACGGACAAAGCAGAACACGCAAACACACACACAGTGCTCTGTTTGTGTTTTCGTGTTCTGCTCAGTTCCTGTCCAGTCGCACATAATATAAACCAACTAGCCCGCCAACGCACTGTGGGTTGATTCCGCACGTGTTTCCACAGCTGATTTTGTGTTCTGTCGTGGTGAGGGTTCATAACGGGAACTCGCGGCCCCTACCGAACGCTTGACCTGGCGACAAAAGTCGAATGTCTTGAAAGAAGTTGACCAGGGAGGCACTGACAAGGAAGACATCGCGCGAAAGTACGGCAGTAAGCCTAACAAGCTTTAGAATTTCATCTAATGCAAACAGGTGAACGCAATTACGGTAGTTTTGGGGCCGTTGTTAGTGAAGTCTGTTCTGAAAAATCTGTTGTCCATACATGCAGTCCACTAATGAACAGACGAATTGTGCAGATGGTTCGGCTAGTGAATGACGACATAGAAACGAACCGCCATCGAGGACTAGCGATGTTGTTGCACGTCTTCCTCTTGTGCAGCAGCTTTTATGTTTTCTTGCTTCAATAGATCAGGCGTCAACAACACAAACAGAAGAAGTTGCCATAGCACTCGCAATAAAAGAGGGGTGGACGCGAAACGCTCCATTAACAATCATTTCAGATTCACAAAAAGCTTGCAGAAACTATCTAAAGGAAAAAATTGGAGCACAAGCGCTCTGTATATTGGTTGGGACAGGATGGGACCCCACAGTGAAATACGTACAGGCTGTGACTTGGGCACCGGGGCACGAGGGTGTGACAGAGTACCTGCGCGCGGATGAGGCGGCTCGAGGCTTCACAAATCACCGAGCCACTCAAGCCAATGCAAGTGATGACCCTACACCCCTGGACCCTTGCTTCGCATCAATTTTAAAGTACTACAGAGAAAATAGGCAGCTGTATCCACGTCCTCACAGCAAGCTCAGCGCTGCGGAGGCAACAGTGCTAAGAAAAATACAGACTAACACTTACATAAATCTGCACACTCTTCACCTGATCTATCCCACTGCGTACAGAGATATGTGCCCGTGGTGTGGAGCCACACCAACACTCTTTCACATCACGTGGGAGTGTGCAGAGCACGACGAAGAGCACGACACCACCGGCACGTGGGAGGAATGGGAGGCGCTGCTGTATAGCCCAGCCCTAGTGGATCAGCTGCGACTGATCCAAAGAGCAGAACGGATGGCTCGCGCCAGTGGGGCCCTGGAATAGGGGCACCACCCTGCCGGACAGACTTCGCTCTCCACCCCGTATATTCTTCGGGGCACTGGAGTTCAAGCCTGTCTGGATTATGTATATAATAACGTTTTGTACTACAACTACTACTTGAAGAAGACGATGCTGAAGAAGCACTTCGACATGTGTAGTGCTTGGAAAACTTGCTAGCCGCAGCCAGGTTAGGCAAGAGACAATGACAGACTATTTTCTTGGAGGGCTGTCAGGTTAGAGGAAGTACAAATATATAGTGACTACAATGTAGCAATTACGAGCTTTGGCAGGGGCCACGTTGCTAGAACTGTGGTTAATCTTATGAACAAAGTCAATGCTAGACGAAGAAAGTGCTTAACAGCGCAAATGACAGGAGGGGATAGAAGAGACAAGAACAGAGCACCAACCAGCCCAATTAAGCGCTTTGTTGCAGTCAATGCTATCTATACTGAAACCTGATGATTTCCTGCGCATATGGGACAAGTGGACGAGACTCGGGTCAACCGGCACGAGGGGAGCGAATGACATCGCACGAGGACTCCCTTGCCATGCTAGTTAGACCCAACCCGACGCCCCCCACCATTCTGGCGATCATGAGGACCATTTAATAACATATGACATTTTATCACATATGGCATCACAAGATATTACTACTTTGGGCATAGGCAATTCTCACTGAAACACATTATGTTGAACAGGGCCGAGGCAGTCACGCTACGTTTACTTCAAAACCAGAACTTACCCAACTCCGTATTTTCTAGTTAAATTCACCCTTACAGTGAAATTCAAGGCGAGTGTGATATGTGCGATGGCATCATTAAAATCAGACACATATGCTGGCGGGCTGTCCCGCGACACTCGCCAACCCCAGGAACAATGGTTTTACTGAGAACAGATGGTGGAAAGTGCGTCTTATCAAGATCAACTATCTGCAGTCCAGAAGGTCCACGATGATGCCATAAGGCTCGGCCTGATAGTACCGACGTGAATGCAGCCCGCCATGGTCTGAAAAACTAGGCTTCAGGACACCAAAAGGTTTTGTGAATGAATTAATGAAAGGGTAGTTTATGATGCATTTTGCTTAGTTGGAGGTTGGTTTGATTCGAAGTTTTTGCCATCCCCGTGAACTTCACATTAACGAGATTCGACTGTAATGTAAACTAAGTGATGTAGAGAGTCTACGACACAGCTCAGTCCTTATGTTCATAATGTCTACGTTGAAGCCGCCGACTAGTTTGAATGCTTTGTAATAATTCCAGGTGTTATATTGTTCTGTCACAATAATGATTGCTTGTTGTTGGTTCATTGTTGTACAGTTTTTGTTAGTCACCCACGAATCTCCCAGTGACAGGCACAGATGACTGCAAAGCTGGGCCCTTGGAAGTTTCGCCCCTAAAAGACAAAGCGCCCACAATAGAAGCTTGATAACAGTTGGAAACAGGTGCAGGCCATATCCAGCATCATATGCCGCTATCTGCAAAAAGTGCAGACATTAGTTAGTGTGCGCGCTTTCCTTATCACCACTGCGGCTGGAGTTTGAAGCAAGAGTGAAAAGCCCTCGCACTCATGCCATTGTGAATATGACCCGTGAATACGAGTTTTCATACAGTTCGTTTCAAAAACGCAGCAAAGCAAAATACGAATACAGCTCTAAAAATGGCGGTGGTGTGCTGCACACGATCATGAAGCTCTTTCACCTCCAGCGTTTGGGAGGATGGAGTTGCGGGGTAACCCACTGTGCTTCTTCCGTATGTAAAATCCAATATTATAATTCTTTTATCTAGTCTGCTGATTTGGTTTGCCTACTGAATGTGTGTTAATGAAAGAAATTTGGCTGTTGTCTGTGTAAATGAATACGTGATCATGAAAGAGCAATTCTACTTGCGTGGTTACACTACATTTTGCTACATACTCGCTGATTATAATTATTTACCTACTTCATTGAGTGTTGCCTTTTTGTACATGCAAATTAGAACGTCATATTAATTGTATACACAGATGAAAATGCTGCACCTTCACTAATAGCACATTCTGTTGCATGAACTGTGTTTCCATAATTCACTGCATCAATCACTTGCAAGAGGGTCTTCTTGGGCTCTTTAGAAAAAGCACTCAATTCTAACAAGTGGTCTTTCTTGCAGCATTCGTGTGCATGCTCGGCAAGAGCGTCAAGGCAGTGGACAGCACAGCAAGTATGCGCTTGCTGGAACGTGAGTGATGGCAGTTTCTCCTATTTTGGTGGCTTTTCTCGTAGCTGCCAAATTTCCTCTAACTAGACAAGTATGACTAATTTGGCAAGGACGCACTTGCATATCACAATAATTTATGCTCTATAATAATGCAGATACACTACGCGTGACACCAACTCATTATGGCGCTAGAGCAAAGGCTACACAGACGGACCTTCCGCACATTCATCTTGCTCCTTAAGTAGCACACAGCCTGCTGCTAACATTTTTCATTAATTCATTTTTATTTCCTTAAGGACCCCACTCGGGTGTATTGCATAAGGGGTGGATACACAGAAAAAGAGAACATTTGAACACGTTAGTTTTCGCAGCATAGGTGATTTGTAAGATTTGTCGCGAAGGATGATGGGCAGGTGGTTGAAGCAATGGAGCAGGGAAGGTCGTTCCAATCCTTGACGGCGCGGAGAAAAAAAGAAGCGGAAAAAGTGGCACTTCTGTTACGATAACGGGACACTTGAAGTGGATGGCTTGTGCGGTGTGAAATGTATGTCGGGGGGGGGGGGATGCAAGGAGCTGCATTGAGAGAAGAATGAAAAAAAAATTTATGAAAGAGAGAAAGGGTGGCGATACGGCGGCGAACAGAGAGGGGTGATAAACCAGATTGTGCTTTCAAGGATGAAATACTGATGTCGTATGAGTACTGAGAGTGAATGAATCGAGCGGCGCGATTTTGGACAAATTCGAAGTCGTTAATGAGGTATGTTTGGGGCGGATTCCATATGAGAGAGGCATATTCGAGTTTCGATCTGATGAGGGACTGATATGCTAGCAACTTCACATGTTTTGGTGCATGACGTAGGTGACGCTTCAAGAAGCCCAGAGTTTTATTTGCCGATGAAATGACGTTAGTAATATGCGCATTCCAAGTGAGATAGCAATACAATGTGACACCTAGATACTTGTAGGATGATTGTGATTGTACAGGGACGTTGGCAATATGATATGAAAAAATGAAAGGATTTTTACGGTGGGTAAACGTAACAAGTTTGCATTTGTTAGGGTTAAGAAACAAAGGCAAATTATCGCACCAATCTTGAATGTGCTTAAGATCGTTCTGGAGAAGATTTTGGTCGTGAGTGTTAGTTACTGTCCGATAGATTACACAGTCATCTGCAAACATGCGGATTTTGCAGGATACGCTGAGGGGTAAGTCGTTGATGTATATCAGAAACAGGAGGGGGCCAAGAACTGAACCTTGAGGTACGCGTGATGTTACTTTCAGGTAAGCAGAAGATTTATTATTGACATGCACAAACTGAGAACGGTTAGTTAGAAATGCTTTCATCCAATTTAGTACACTTGTGTCTTAAGTTTAACTGGGATGGTTTTAGCATTAGTCTTTGGTGGGGTACTGTGTCGAATGCCTTTGCGTAATCTAGAAAGATTGCGTCAGTTTGTAAGTTGTTGTCAAGGTTAGCATGCAGATCGTGAAGAAATATTGCTAGTTGTGTTTCGCAGGAGAATCCTTTCCTAAACCATGCTGGCTGGGGTGAAAAAAGTTGTTGGAATCTAGAAAGTTTACAATCTGAGAGTAGATGACATGTTCCATGATTTTGCATTGGACACTTGTTAAAGAAATGGGATGGTAGTTCAATGGACAGTTCTTATCACCTGATTTGTAGATGGGAACGACCTTGCCCATGTTCCAGTCATCTGGAAGAATGCCTGTGGAGAGCGACTGCGCATACATCAAGCACAGAAATGGGGCGATGGTGTCAGGGATATTTTTTAACACTTTTGAGTTAATATCGTCGACGCCACCTGATGAGGACAGTTTCATGTTTTGAATAATACTTGAAATACCACCTGCGCAAAAAACAATTGAGCCCATAGAGGATGTCAACAGCACCGGGGCAGGAGAGGAAGGTACGATATATTCGTTAGTAAACACAGATGAAAATGCGCTGTTAAAAGCATAAGCACATTGATCATCTGAGAACATGTGACCAGAATCATTAGTAAGGTGGATGGTGCTGGTAGGCCAAGGGTTCACTATCTGCTAGAATTTACGTGTGTTATCGGTTAGCATGCCTAGTAAATCCTAGTTCAAAAACGTATATTTTGCGTTACTAATAGCGGTAGTATATTCTTTTTCGGCTGCGTTGTATTTCGCCCAAGCTTCAGGCGTCTCGTTTGCTTTTGCTGCGCGAAAAAGGCGCTTTTTTTTATTCGCTAGCCTCTTTGGTTTGTTTGTAAACCAGGGTTTCTGCGGCGTGCTACGGAATGATGTTGTGGGGATAAATTTGCTAATTAATTTATTCAACTTATTTTTAAGAATGTCCCAATTGTTGCTCACAGATCGGGGGTGAAAGCTATGTTCGAAGTCTGGAAAGAAGTGTTTGAGTTCTTTGTTAATGGCCTCATAATTACCTTTATCGTATAAGGTAAATGTTTTCTTGAGTTTGTTGCGCCGCTCAAGAAGGAAGGAAAAAACTGCATGTATTACTTTGTGGTCACTAATTTCGGGTAGGCATGAAATGGACGATAAAGAATCTGGGCAGTCGGTTAGTATTAAATCCAGGATGTTAGCACAGCCGCCTGATATGCGCGTGGGCTCTGACACAAGTTGAGATAAGTTAAAAGTCAAACAAACGTCTATGAAATCTTTCGTTTCGACATCGTATGCCGACGAGGGTGCAGGATTATGCCAATCAATTTTCGGGAAATTAAAGTCCCCAAAAAGTAAAATGTGAGCGTTAGGGTAGGTGGTCGTGAGTGTGCTCATTATATTGTTTAAATCACGTGAAAAACCTGTATTGCTGCTCGGAGGCCTGTAGCACACCCCGAGTAGGAATGTTTGAGGGGAAGCGTGGCAAACCAGCCAAAGAATTTCAAAGGCAGATTTTATGTTAACAGCAGAACAGGGTAGTTCTGGGCCAACAGCGATTAGCACACCCCCGCCCCGGCCGCGTTTGCGGTCGGTGCGGAATAACTGATAATCGGGTAAGTCCGAAAGCACTTCGGCGTCAGTAACTTCATCGGTTAGCCAAGTTTCTGTTAGTACCAAAATATTACTGTTTGAAGACGCCACAACGTTTGACACGAGTTGGCACTTCGGCATGAGACTACGAACATCATTAAAGATAACAGAAAAAGAAAGTTCACGACGTGTTTGGATTTGGTGGTGGTGCGGTTTAGTCTGCAAGAGCGGTGATCGCTATGCGACTTCTATAACCGATTGTGATCCGTGGTCAAAAATGTACCCTTTGGAACCCATATACAAAGTTTTGAAACGGATCTGAAATTTACCTGATTTCTGCTTAGCGAAAACAACGAGATGACGGTGGGCAGTACGAACTGAGAGGGAATAATCTTTGCCAATGCTGAAATCTGTTCCTTTCAACTTTTTGGCATTTGAGAGGGTGTTTTTATTTGGTTTTGTAGTATGTGAACCTGACAATTATCGGGCGGCAACGATCATTAGTGTGGCGGCCGAGGCGATGCACTCGGTTAATTTCTTTCGGGTCAATTTTTATTTTCAAGTGTTCGAGACAGTGGTTAATGATAAGTTCTTCTGTTTCAATAATTGTTTCTTCGGTGTTAGTATCTGGAAGGTTATAGAAGATTAAGTTGATGCGGCGTGACCGGTTTTCTGCGTCATCCAGCCGTTTTTCAAGTTCAGAAACTAAGTGCGTGGTTGCGGCAGTGTCAGCTTGCATTGCGGCAATGCCAGCTCGTATGGGCAAAATATTCTGGTAATGGCTTTCTAGTTCGGTCATACGCTTTCCTAGATCCGACAATATTTTGTCGGTTGTGAGGAGTTGCTGCTCTACTTCTTCAAAATCGGATATTAGTTTGCTTTGTCCAGCGCTAATCTTTCCGAGGTCTGCGAGAATTTCGTTCATTTCCGGACCAGGGTTAGTTTCAACGTCACCAGATAACAACAAGAGTACGGAGTAAACGGCATATAAACACTCGGCAATGATAGCGACAAGACGCTGTGGGCCCGGCAGCTGGACTAGAAAGTAATCACTAGATTTTTTGCGTAAACTTGGGTTTGGCTTGCCCGCAAACTCAAAGAGTCTAGAAATACACATATGCGAACAATGTGAATCGGAACAGACGTTCCAGTTGTTCAGTGTTCATTTTATAACAAGCGGGTAAAAGCGCGCGGGCGCCGCTGAAGCAGAGATCACATGAGTTGGCCCATCCTTATCGCCTGGAAAGTGTATAATATCTCCCGAGTGTTAGAACTGCCATCGAATGCTTGAAGAGAAAGTAAACTACTTGTCTTGAACGAGCATGAAACAACGTGGGGAAGAAGAGAGGATCGCTCGAGTAGCAATAATGAACTTCGATTTTAAGGGTAATCGTGATCGCTGGCGTGCTTGCTATTTCGCCGAATATCAGTGCGGTTTCAACGTGAAGGGACTGTGTGAAAAGAGCAAACACAGTCGTGCCGGTTGAAGTCGAAGGCTCACGATTCAACCCAACCGAAGCATATGCGCTCGCGCACAAACTTCTAACCCCCCTCCGCATTCGCGGGGCAAAGTACGCAAGGGAGATAAGCACCCGTCCGCACATCGTGACAAGTTGAGCACGGGCAGGGTTTTTTTCTTGTGTTTCCATATATATAATATATATATATATATATATATATATATATATATATATATATATATATATATATATATATATATATCAAGATTCGTATACATATGCTATACAAATATGGTGAATGAAGGCGGCAGGGGCAAAAACCCAGCCGACACTGCCCATATACATAATTGCTATCGCATTAAGAAAAGCAAAGCTAAACGTCGTCGGGGGACACAACATGCGCACGCAGTGAAACTATGCACGCGCGCACGACGTCGAATACGAGCAAACGACAAGGACACAGACACGGTTACCGCGGAAACTATTTGGTAAAATGCCCTCCATATGCAGCGCGGCCCACATATGTAACGCTAACTAAAAGCGTGGCACTGCCAACGCGCAAAACTAGTTTTTTTTATTTTGGTTTGAAAGGGGGGGGGGGGGCATACCCGCGGGTGCAATCGCGGCGGCGAGAAATGGGGCAACACCGGCTCATAAGGTGCAGGCCCGCCTGCCCGCCTTACGGGTGCCCGCCGCCACCGCTTCGCGCTGCGGTGGCGGCGGTGGGGCAGCGGAGGAAGATGCATGCTCGTACCAAAATGCCGAAATGCACAGCGAAGTTCCAAGATTGTTCGTTGGGAAAATTCATCACATCAAGGTTGTCTCTCGCAGTTACTTTGTTACATAGAGGTCGCAAAAACTTGTGCTGCTATGAAACGACGGTGGGGAATAAAAAAACTTCGTTATATATAGGAATTGGTTATATGGATGTTCGTTATAGGCAGGTTTAACTGTAGTTGGCTGAATAGGCTCAACAATGTAGTTGACTGGCGATGTCTGGCGCAGGACCCAGTACGGACTGTTATACTTGGGTATGAACTTAGAAGAAAGGTTGGTTCCAGATGAGAGCACGCAGAGCCACACGATTGTTCCAGAGGCATATGACGAATGGGGATGAACGTCGGTCATGAGTGTGGTTCTGGTGAGGCTGATCACGCGTGGTAAGCGAACGGGCTAGCTGCCGACATTCTTCGGCATAAGTGGCGGCTTCAGCCAAAGTCGTCGTTTCTGAAAGGTCAGGCCGTACAGAAAGATAGTGTCCAAGAGCGGGGAAGGTTCCCGACCATAAAGAAGAAAGAACGGGGAGAATCCAGTTGTACATTGAATGGCACTGTTGTAAGCGTAAGGGATGAATGGCAGTATGCTGTTCCAATTCGTATGGTCATCGGAAACATACATGAAGAGCATATCACCTAGCGTGCGAATAAATCGCTCAGTCATCCCGTTGGTTTGGGGGTGATATGCGGTAGTGTTCCGATGCACGATGTTGCATTTGCGCAGGAGGGCTTCTACAGTTTCATACAAGAAGGAACGCCCAAGGTCACTGAGAAGCTCACGGGGTACACCATCAGGGATGACGAGGTTGCGCAGAATGAACAAGCCGACTTCACGAGCAGTGGCCTCGGGAAGCGCCGAAGTTTCAGCGTAGCGCGTAAGGTGGTCCACAACTACGATCACCCAGCGGTTTCTATTTTGTGTGTATGGTAGGTGACTGTAAAAGCAGATTCTGATGCAGTCTCAAGGCCTAAAAAGACAAGGCAGTGGGTGGAGTGGCCCTGTGGTTGTGCGAGGGTAGCTCTTCCAGCGTTGGCACAAGGAACATGAACAGACGTACTGCCGAACAAAGCGGTAAATTTCGCGCCAGTAGTATCGAATTCGTAGGCGAGCATACGTCTTTACCACACCAGCATGGGCGCATTGCGGATCCGCGTGGAAGGAGGCACAAACGTCAAATCGTAGGGGGCGAAGAATTACTAGCAACCATTTGCGCCCATCAGATAAGTAGTTTCCCCGGTAAAGAAGGCCGCCACGGATAGTAAAATGGTGGGCAAGTCTTCAAAATGAGTGGTTGGTTATCCGTACGTGGAGACGCCCGAGACAGCTACTCTAGGAGACGCTATCCGTGGATTCTGGTGTTGCTCAGAAGACATAGTTGTCTTCCAGCTGCATGTTCAAGTGAGGAACATTTGCAGCTGGAAACAGACGCTGTAGCATAGTTGTGGGGAAGTGGCGAGCGAGAAAGAGCGTCGCCGTCTGAATGCTTGCGGCCTGACCGATAGACTACACAGATGACGTAATCTTAAGACGAAGTGCCCAGCGAGCTAGGCTACCAGATGGATCTTTTGATGACGACAATCGACACAATGAGTGGTGATCAGTCACGACGTCGAATGGGCGGCCAATACATAGGGTCAGAATTTCGCGATTGCCGAAACGATGGCAAGCCATTCTTTTTCCGTGACTGAGTAGTTCTTTTGCACTTTAGTGAGGGTGCGACTAGCATAGTATACAACACACTTGTCAAAACCAGATTTACGCTGGGCAAGAATACTGCGAAGGCCTAGTCCACTAGCGCCCGTATGGATTTCGTTTGGAGCGTCTGGATCAAAGTGGCCTTGCATAGGTGGTGATGTGAAAAGATTGCGTAAAAAAACAAATGCTTCATCGGATGTAAGGACCACGCTGAAATGTCTTGGTTGTCGGCAAGTAGTTGTGTCTGAGGTGCAATTATGGTGGTGAAATCGCGCACAAAATGGCGAAAATATGAATATTGGCCCATGAAGCTGCGGAGTTCTTTTCGTGTAGCCAGCCTGGGAAAAACGGCCGCAGCGCGAAACTTGGCTGGATCAAGGCTACACCATGCTTGCAAACAGCATGCCTTAAGATGGTAGGCTGGCAGGCGGCGAAGTGGCATTTCTTGAAATTCAGCTGCAGTCCAGTGTACGTAATACAAATCAGGACGCTTGCGAAGTAGCTGAGATGGGAGTGAATGTCGTTCGAGAAAACGATGATGTCACCCAAATAGCATAAGCATGTGTTCCATTTAAAGCCTCTGAGGATGTTGTCCCTGAGACGTTCGAAGGTGACAGGCGCATTACAGAGGCTGAATGGCATCATGTTGAACTTGTACAATCTGTCAGGCATTACAAAGGCAGTTTTTGAGTGGTCGGCATCATTCAAAGAATCGGTGGCCGTGGTCAAAATTCGTTTTGTTGTGCCGGTGTGTTTGCGTGGCCCCACCGACTTCGATACTTCGCGATTCATTCCGCGCAAATTAACGGCCGTTTTATGAAGCTTCCTCATGCGTGCGAAAGGCATGTTTATCCGAGTGCAAAGTTAGTGTGAATAGGTCCTAAACACAAAACTAATTGTGAATTATCAGAGTGGGTGGGGTACCTGCACGCGCGTGCACTAGAACGTTAAGATAAGACGAGGCGCAGACGATTGAATGTAGACGATGTTGGCAAATGGTCTGGTCACTCCAGGCCGGGGACGCCAACGACAGTACCAACGATTGAAAATGGGAGAGATGGCCGACCGGTCTTCCAAAAATTGGTGGTAGTGTGAAAACACTGGCCGCGTTCGGCGAAGCGGGGTGCTCACAGTAGCGGGGGGGAAGGGGACAATGTACAGAGGGGTGCGTAACAAAAAGTGGTCGGGAAGAGTGGCAACAGAGGCGCGTGGAGGCAGGGTCGGCTTTTACCAACGCGCACCTCGCCGATGCCTGATCGGTGATCATAAGTGGTTTCCCGGGAAGTCTGCAGAGCGCCGACTCCGTACGCTGTAACCGACCGGCGTCGCTCTGAGACGTTCGTTGAGACGTTCGTGTAATTTGTGTCATTGAAACAGTGTATATTTTCACGGTCATGCGGATATTGCTCGTTTTAAGCAAAAGTTCGTTTTAAGTGGGGCCGTTATTTGTGGGCTAAACTATAACTTGGATGACCAGTCCACCTGCGCAAGCCACAGAGGGTTGGATGTGATGCGCAGTTGCCGTGCGGAGAGAGACGTCGGAAAGTGGCAGCGTAGGCTTCTTCAACTTGCGGCACAGTTCACCACTGAGCACAGACACGGCAGCACCAGTATCAAGCAGTGCTTGCGCAGGTACACCATCAATATGCACAGTTATTTTGTTAGTGGGTAAAATTAGAGGCCTTAAAGTTTCCGATATGGGCGCAGCTCTTGCCTCGGGAACTGCGCTGGTCAGTTTTTCGCTGGGGTTGGTGGCGATCGAGGAAGCTTCGGAGAAACAGAAAGGTGTCGTGGTGAGAGTGATGGATTTCTGTCGATGCCGCGGTGACGTGGCAGCGACTGATCCGACAATAGGGGGAACGAAGATGACTGTGGCGGCTCGGGACGATTGGAGCCGTAACTGGCCTCACCAGCGTTTGAGTTGTAATCACGACGATGGCAGTAGCGTGCTACATGGCCAGGAAAATGGCATAAGTAGCAAATTGGCCTGTTTTCCGGTGTGCGTCAAGAATTAGTTGACGGCGGTGTGGGGTGACGAAAATGAGGTGGGTGTGGACGGATAGGTGGACTTGCTGCCTAGAGAGGACGGAGCTGTCGAGAAGAATCCGTGACGGGTGGTAATGATGGCGACGATCGTATTGCGGCCTCAGCATAAGTCAGAGGTGCAGAGACAGGCGAAGGGTGGTATGCGGGAGGCGGAGTGTCAGAACGTAGGGCACAAGAGACAATTGGTACGCCACTTCTGAGACGAACTGCTGGATTTGCGGCATTAGCGTGGTTTGTTCAGAGGAAACTGCGCCAATGGTTCACGCAGATGTGGAGCTCGTACCGAGGTTTGGAAGTTGCATAGAAATGCGGTCTCTGCAGCTCGTTGTAACTCTGACAGTGGTGAAGCAGCTGGGCGACAGTTCGGGGGTTTTTCTCAACAAGCATGTGAAAGGCGTCGCCCTCGATATCTTTCATCATGCGCCGTATTTTGTCAGTGTCGGAATGTCGGGATCGATACGACGGCACAGGTCCAGAACATCCTCAATATACCAGGTGAAGGTTTCACCAGAGTGCTGTGCGTGGCCGCGCCAGCCCTGTTCGGCGCGGAGCTTGCGAACAGCGGGTAGACTAAAGACTTCTGCAAAGCACGTCTTCAAGGTTGACCAAGAGAGAATTTCAGCTTTATACCACAGCTGTGCCATTCTCGCGACATAGAAGTTAAGGTAATCGAGCTTTTCCGTGCCATCCCACTTATCGTGAGCGTTTACCCCTTCATACTGGGACCGCCAGTCTTCAGCGTCTCTGTTGTTGGACGGGTCGAAAATCACTGGATCTCACTGCCTGGGCGTTCTGGTACAGGTAACAGATGAGATTAAGACTGCAGGTGGCTGGATTATGTCTTCAGACATTGGCGAGCCGGGTGGTTGAGGTGGAGTCCGGGAACAGAACTCCAGTTTAGGCAACCGTTTAATGTGCCTGTGAAGAGGACAGCAGCGAGATAGCAGCCAGTCGTTTTAGCAACAGCAGCAGCACAAGCCTCAGCCACAACAAATGTCATCTTCGTCGTTGCTCTATCTGTGCCCGTATTTGCATCTACTGAGGTAATGAAAAAAACGAGAGAATACCTCCTGATGTAGACTCAAATCAAACCGCAACGTGCAGAAAAGAAACAATGTAAGTGGGAAAAAAAGGTCAGCACATACAGCTGGTATCTTCCTCACCCCTAGCCTTTAGGTGGACTAAGGGCCGCCTATATGGCGCCGCCAAAACCTTTCAAGACTATTTCATAAATTCAAAGCAATAAGAAAGGGGGGAGGAAGTTCTTTGTAGATGAACCACCTAAGGAGTAACAACTGGGACCCTCAAGCCATTTCATCCTTTGTATTCTCTCTACGTTCATCGGTTCCCAAACAGAGAACAGTGGAGAACAAAGTAACATAAGAGGTTAGCTTGAGGGGAAAACGTGGGGGAAGGAAGGGGCAGAAGAAAGAAAAGCCAAAAAAACGTGGAGACAGTAACAAAAAATTGTCTATGCACTATATTTGCATATAAAACAGAAAACACATTTGTGGCAACTCATTTGTGGCCAGTGGAGGGTCAGATGCATTGTTATCACCATCGCACAATGGCACCCGAGCGCATGTTGTGGTCAGTTTGCATCATTTCACATAGGGCCTGTGCGCATCATATCTGTTTCCAGTGAAGTGCTAATTGAAGTGCGAATTGCGATAAGTTATTTTTACTAATGAACATACACGACAAAATGAAGTTAATTTTGGATTTTAAATATAGCTGCATCGTGTCTTTTTTCTGTGTGCGAGACTTGTGACGGTGAGTGAGGCAAACTTAAATCTACAGCTGCACATCAGTCGGGAAAAGTTACGATAGGCTGAAATTAAGAAAATATCAAATAAAAGCTTGCAAACTTCAAGTAACTCGTCGTATATGTACTTTGAAAAGGTAACAGCACACAATGCAGGGGTCGGCAAGAGTGATATCGAAGCCAGTGGAAGAGGCTCACTGCATAGGAACCGCCAGAAGAATGAATTTTTCATTCTTCGAAGGACAGTTGTGCTTCCCTCTTTCTGTCTTTTTTTTAACTTTTCAAAATAAGGTTGAGTTACAATTTTATTGGTAAACTGTAGTAGCAATTTATTTATGTGCATAATAATTAGGAACTCTAGAAATTGAGTGCTCAATTCATTCATAGTCGAGAGTTCGACGGAATGCCGTCTGGTCAGGTAAAGGCATTGTTGAAAAAACAGGTCACTGACCAATGTCAAACAAAACAATAATGTTTCGGGACCCGTACGGATCCCTTGTTCACAATTGTGAACAAGGGATCCGTACGGGTCCCGAAACGTCATTGTTTTGTTTGACATTGGTCAGTGACCTGTTTTTTCATCAATTCATTCATGTAAACACTATACTTCAAGGTATAGTTTTTACCAAGCTGGGCTAGCTAAATGCTTTTTTTTGTTCTTTCCTCCCCACTGTACTGTTAAAGATTGTTCAGATACAGCAGCAACTAATCTTGGCTTAGTATCATTGAGAATAATGCATTTTCAGACCGTTTAAGCCATGGCGGTTTGTCTTTTGCCTACTGGTTAGTACATACCAACTGTGTACCGTGATAACGTTTTGCTCCATAAAAGTTGACTGCGCCACTGAACTTCCAGATGGCACCATGTACCGGAAGCTGTTTTTAGTCATTTTGATAATTGGGGAGATCGGTCGATCAATCATATCAACTTCCATGCAATTGACGGGATGCCTTTAGAGGTAATCACAGGGAAAACCGAATATGAGGCGGCGACGACTCACAAGTTTGCCGGTATGACTTGCCGACAAAAAGCCTTATCACCCTAAGTATCGTCTAAGGTCGGCTGGGGCACGTGTGTAGTGTAGTATCACTGTAAGCTTATTGCACGGGCCACCGATTGCTGCCACTTCGTTGTGCGAGACTTTGTAGACAAGCGGACGGCTTCGCGGAAACGCAAGCAGACTACTGTGACGGCGTTTAGCTATGCAGGTCACAAGCACCGAGAAGGCGCTAGCACGCGCATGGTTCACCAAGCATAGCACTGTTGTTACCATACTGGATGCTTTTAGGACGCAGCCGAAACACGCGCAAGTCTGTGGACGCAACTAGTCTGTAAACGATTGGCTCTCTGCAAGCGGACTGCGTTGAGATAGAGACGAAAAATAAAAATAAAATCCAGTTTCTACTTAGAAGCAGGCTCTGTCACCAAATGCATTGTGCACAGCCAATTACGTTTTTTCTGTGGCTATACTACGGTGTGTATCTATACCAGACATCGCCGCAGTTTTGAAACGCTTCTTCACATCGCCACTGTGTGCTATTGGACAGTTGTATGAAAGGGCGAGACTCTTTTCTTGGCTTTGGCGAAAAGAAGGATATGGATTTGTGGCGGACATTTTAGTCGGTACATTTGCTGTGCCTCTGCATTTATACCTTTGTGGGCGGCAACGGTACACACGTCAGGAAATGAAAATTCGTAAGCTGGAGCCTTATGCGTAGTACATTGAGTGCATGCTTATGCTGCGTTTTTGGCAGGAATGCAATATTGAGGTTTCACTGTAATTAAACTCTATTCAGTGTTTTCAAGTAACATATTCAACACATTCGTATGCACTTACCATGTTGATATTTATTTGGGGGAGCACTTTTGATATCACGAACAAGTGACTGCGATCCCTTCAAGTTTGCCTTAATGGGAGTCTACGGTAACTTAGTTTTCTTTTGTTCATTTGATTTCTTTTTGCTGAGTGCATTATTTCTGAGAGAAGTGTAGCTATTGAACACTTGATTTTTCGCATCAAAACATTTTTGCATTACCAAGTCTGGAGTGTGCCCAGATAGCTGCACAAGCATCCAATTCTCTGTTACCATTCATCATCAACATCATCAGCCTGACTACGTGCACTGCAGTAAAAATCCTCTCCCATGTTCCGCCAGCCAACCAGGTCCTGTGCTTACTGCTGCAATTTATACCTGTAAACTTCTTTATCTCCTCTGCCCACCTGTACCTCATGTACCCCCTAACCCGTAGCTCCTTCACCCCCTAACCCGCTTGCCTTCTCTGAGAATACAGTTAGTCACCCTTACTGACCAGTGGTTATCCTGTCTACGCACTACATGCCCGGCCCATGTCCATTTCCTCTTCTAGATTTCAACTATGATATCTATACCCCCGTTTGTTCCCTAACCCACTCTGCTTTCTTCTTGTCTCTTAAGGTTACACCTACCATTTTTCTTTCCATTGCTTGCTGCGTCATCCTCAATTTAAACTGAACCCTCTTTGTTAGTCTCCAGGTTTCTGCTCCGTAGGCAAGTACCGGCATGATACAGCTGTTATATACCTTCCTCTTGAGGCATAGTGGCAATCTGTCTGTCAAAATTTGAGAGTGCTTGTCAAATGTGCTCCACCCCATTCCTATTTTTCTAGTTACTTCAATCTCGTGGTTCAGCTCCGCGATTATTACCTGCCCTAAGTAGACATATTCTTTTACAACTTGAAGTGCACTATTACCTATCTCAAAGCGCTGTTCTCTTCCGAGGTTGTTGTATATTACTTTCGTTTTCTGCAAATTATTTTAAGACCCACCTTTCTGCTCTTCTTGTCTAACACCGTAACTATGAGTTGCAACTCGTCCCCTGAGTTACTCAGAAATGCAATATCATCGGTGAAGCGCAAATTACTAAGGTACTCTTCATTAACTCTTATCCGTAACTGTTCCCATTCTTGATCTCTGAAAACCTCCTGTAAGCACGTGGTAAATAGTATTGAGGAGATTGTATCTCCCTGCCTTACACCCTTCATGATTGGTATTCTTTTGCTTTCTTTATGAAGCGCTATGATAGCAGTTGATCCCCTGTATATTTCTTCCAGGATGTTTATATATGCTTCATCGACGCCCTGATTCCCCAGTGTCTGCATAACTGCTGATATTTCTACTGAATCAAACGCCTTCTCGTAATCTACGAAGGCTCTATATAGTGGTTGGCTATATTCTGAGCATTTCTCTATTACCTGATTGATAGTACATGTTGTCGATTGTTGAGTAGCCTGTCCGAAATCCTGCTTGTACCTTTGGTTGATTGATTTCTCATGTTTTCTTAGCTGTGTTAGCCTTCGTAAATATCTTGTATACTACGGAGATCAAGCTGATCGGTTTGTGATTCTTCAAGTCATTGTCATCTTCTTTCTTATGTATTAAGATGATGTTAGCATTCTTTCAAGGCTCTGGTATTCTTCCCATCAGGAAACACCTCGTAAACAGGGTGGCTAGTTTGTTTAACACAATCCGTCCTCCATCTTTCAGCAGATCTGATGTTATCTGATCTCACCAGCAGCTTTACCTCTTTGCATGCTCTCCAAAGTTTTTCTGACTTCTTCCATCATTACTGGTGAGGAGTCAACTGGGTTACTCCTAGCTCTTTTAGTATTAAACTCGTGGTTGTCCCGGCTACTGTACAGATCTCTGTAAAACTCCTCCGCTATTTTAACTATCCTATTCATACTGGTAGGTATTTTGCCTTCTTTGTCCCTTAGGGCATACATCAGATTTTCGCCTATCCCAAGTTTGCTCTTCACTGCTTTGACGCTTCCTCCGTTTTTCAGAGCGTGTTCAATTCTCTGCATGGTATACAATCTTTCATCGGATACCTTACGCTTATTAATCAACTTGGAAAGCTCTGCCAGTTCTATTTGATCTGTTATACTTGAGACTTTTATGCTTTGATGCTTCCTAATGAGCTTTTTCGTTTCCTGAAAAATCTTACCACTGTCCTGTCTAACTACCATGCCTCTAACTTCTACTGCACACTCCGTAATGATACTCGTGAGATTATCATTTTTTGTACCTACGCTGAGGTTGGTTTCCTCAATAAGAGCCGAGTACCTGTTCTGAAGCGAGACTCTTAATTCCTGTACTTTCCCTCTCAGTGCTAGCTCATTGATTGGCTTCTTGCATATCAGTTTCTGTTGTTCTTTTTTCAAGTCTAGGCGAATTCGGGACCGTACCCTTCTACGGTCACTGCATCGTACCTTGCCAAGCACTTCCACATTCTACTCGACGCCTGGGTGTGCACTCAGTATAAAGTCTATTTCGTTCTTATTTTCGCCTTTAGGGCTCCTCCATGTCCACTTAGGGTTTCCTCGTTTTCGGTAGAAAGTATTTAGAATCCATAAATTCTTGCGTTCTGCGAATTCTACTAGTAGCTCTCCTCTGGAATTTCTAGTACTGATACCATTATTTCCTACTGCCTGGTCTCCAGCCTGCTTCTTCCCTACCTTTGCATTAAAGTCTCCCATCAGTATAGTGTATTGTGCTTTTACCTTACTCATTGCCGATTCAAGGTCTTCATAGAAGCTTTCAATGAAGCGTCATCATGGCTGGATGTAGGCGCGTAAGCCTGTATCACCTTCATCTTGTATATTTTATTGAGTTTAGTTAAGATACCTACCACCTTTTTATTAATGCTATAGTGTTCTTCTATATTGTCAGCTATGCTTCTATGAATTAGGAGCCACACTCCCAGTTCTATTCTGTCAGCCAAGCCCCGATAGCAAAGGACGTGCCCATTCTGTAGCACCGCATAGGTCTCATCTGTCCTCCTAACATCATTGATCTCTATTTTATCCCATTTAACATCCTCTAGCTCCTCGGATAGTACAGCTGGACTTGCCTCACTAGACAAGGTTGTAGCGTTAAACGTTGCCAAGTTCAGGTTCCAATGGCGGCCTGTCCTGATCCAGAGATTCTTAGCACCCTCTGCTGCGTTGCAGATCTGACCGCCATATGCATGTAGGACGTATGCATTGACGTATGTATGTGGGAGGTAGTGGCCAGATGCTGCATCAGGGGGGCCAATCCTTCTCTGGTGAGGGAGTGCGTTACCGGCGGTGGTCACTGGTGAGGCCCCACCCCAGGCCTGTTAATGCAGTTCCATCACCACGCAGATTTTTTTTATCCGGTTGGGAACTGTGCGGCACCGGGATTCGAAGCACAGACCTTTTGCATGCGAGGCGGATGCTCTAACCACTACGCCATCACTCTAATCATTCGCATTGTATCACGACAATGTTATCCGTCATGTGAACTCCTGTAACTTCCTGTTCACTGCAGTGGAGGAGTTATAATCTGAGACACACCTATTTAGATGAAATGGACACTGCCACAAAGCGCCCGCTTTGAGTTTCAATGAACATACTACCCTCACATTTATTTTTAATGAATAAATGCTCAAAAGCTTATTATGCTGGTTTATTTGTTCTATGTAAATATTAGAGCTTAACAAGTTGCCTGGGTAGTCACATTCTACCACACTTGAAATCCTGCTACTATTTAGAGTTATTTCCACTTCTTTTCAACCAAAAAAAGTGACAAGGGCATGGGCCTTGTTTCACTTTAAAAAGTATTCAGGGTTGGAAGTGGGCTTCAGTTTTTAGGAGCACTTTTGGAAGAAGGAATAATGTCGTTTCCGAGCAGCTTTGGAGCAGTAAAAATAGAGTTTTGTAGCAGCTGTGTAGCAATAAAAAGTGTGTCTTGGAGCACAAAACTTTAGTTTCAGAGCAGATTTCTCGAGTCACACATCACTGTTAATTGGAATTTTCGCTTTCTGGTAAACACTAAAAATTCCCGTGGTCTTTAGAAAGCCCGCAATGCTGATAAAGCATGCAGACATACCGCAAATGGATATATATATTAAACCTTACGACATAGAAGCTAAAAGCGTAGCAACACAAAGAAAAAACATAGGCGGCGCTTTAGACAGTAACTATAGCTTAGACGAATAAAAATATAATGTTAAAAAGTTGCAGTGTTCATAATGCATTAAAACACTGCATCCAACATGAACAGCAACTCAAGATTAGAGATTAGCTAACTTATTAAAAGTCATCTTCATACTAAACCATTATACCTCTGTAAAAATAAGTGTAAGAAACCTATGTTCTGGTCAATTAAGTGCCACAGCCAACATGAGAACCGCGGGGAAAGGGGAAATTTAGATGCGCTTGCCGTACCATTCAAGGTGTCTACCAATTTGGTATTTCTAAACTCCCCAACTTTTCCAGGTTTTCCATGATCATTAAAAGCAAATTCCTTCATCGCCACGTCTGCATGTAAAACTCTGTGCCCAGGAAATAAACCCTTGAGTGGTCGAAGAAAAACACGCACTACATATAAGTATAAACATACTTACCATATGTACTCAGAATGTTCTCAACGCGTGCAGTAAATTAGAAAAAATATGTATATGTGGCCAAAATAAAACTCCTCAGCCAGGCAGTGAGCAAGTCAGCTGTTTGATGTTCGGAATAATCAGGAAGCATACACATAAGCTAAAAGTAACCACAGATGAAAGTTTGGAGGAGCCTGCGATAGTCGGATATCAAAGTCAAACCTGCTAGGAAACGTAGTAAGTGGCGGCATCTTCTGGCATCTGTGTAAAATGAGGACTCAAGAGTCTGGCCGGTTCTGCCTCTGGAGTATAATCTAGCTTACTACAATGGCTGTAGCCCACGCCACTTACGATGTGAATTGGATTGAATCATATCTGCCTGAACTGCTATATTTGGTGACTCCAGTATTTAGGATGTAGATTGGATTAGATCAGACTCAACTTGCATTGATATGCGTCCCCACCTACCCTATTTTCCGGGGTATAAAACGCGTTTTTTTTTTCAAAGTTTTCGGAGGAGGGTCTTATACAACGGTGCGTCTCATACATACTTTTTGTAGTTCTTTTGAGAGAAACTCGTGTTGATACTGATTGGCCTTTTTTATAAATGACTAGAGCAATACGATGCGAATCATGCATCATAACTATAAGAAGGACAACGCAACGTGCCGATACTACAATTCCACAACAAAAACAAAAATACATAATGCCGTCGTGCGAGTTTTGAGCTCACGGAAGCTGCGCAAGTTTCGTAGGCGGCACTCAGTGAAATCAGCATAAGATGTCGATAGGTGCCCCAATCCAACTCAAGCCAAATTGGGCTCGGCTTCGGCCACTGTTGCATGCTGTTGTTCAGCGAGTCGGGCAGTCAGGCCAGTCGTCGTTTACAATCTTACTCGTTCTGTTGGTCTGCGCCTTTCTTATTTTCAGCTGCAGTATGCCAGCTATGCGGAAAAGTTACATGGCAAAGTTAAAGCTTATCGCTGTGAAGCATGCTGAGGAGTACGGGCACTGGGCAGCGGGCCGCCATTTTAATCACAATAATAATCCTCTCATAATTATAAGGTTACCATTCAACAAATGCATAAAAACACAATTGAGCGTTAGTCAATGACCGGCATGAAAGGGGGGCATTGGTAGCGACGTGGTCGAAAACAGCAGCTGACTGTGAGAACTTCAGTCCACCTCGACTGATGCTGTTCATTTTCACATGGTCACTTTCTTCCAGCTCTCATTCCATGTGTGTCTGTATGCCATCACATGGTTGTTGCTTGTGCCCCATCGCGGTGGTCTAGTGGCTAAGGTACTCGGCGGCCAACCCGCAGGTCGTGGGATCGAATCCCGACTGTGGCGGCTGCATTTGCGATGGAGGCGAAAACATTGTGGGCCCGTGTGCTCAGATTTGGGTGCACGTTAAAGAACCCCTTGTGGTCAAAATTTCTGGAGCCCTCCACTATGGCGTCGCTCATAATTATAAGGTGATTTTGGGACGTTAAACTCCACGTATCAATCATTAGTTTTGTTGCTTGAGAGCTGCATGTGCACAGTAGGCAGCCACAATGCAAACCAGTGCAGCCATGTCCTCTCGTGGCTTGTTCAATTCAGCCTTGGCCCTCGAGTGTGTCCTGAGGATTAGATGCATTTTGTCGGCGTATCTTAGCCTAATCTTCGAACACTTGAGTTATCAACATGATAAATAGTGTCAATCACCCACTCACCTGTATCTCCTAAAGTGAGCCTCAAGTGAGTCGTTTTGAATATCACTTGAGGGGACGCATACAAGGTCGAGTTCTTGCGAGCAGTATCGAGACGCTTCGATCAGGGCATACGTAGTATTGCCATAAAGCTATGTTGGTGCCTCTTGTGAGAGCGTCTGTTTGCGCATTTTTGTCCCTCCAGTAAAGAAGCCAGCTAACAAACTTCTCCAAATATTTCAGCTGATATTATTGCACTCTGGCTTTTGCCACACATCTTTAAGCCTGCATACTGTGCTAGGAGTCATCACATTCACAACAATCTACTAATTTACAATTAATGTAAATGAAATTTGCTGTTTCAATGCCAAGAATCAAATGCGAAGTTTCATCTTCAGTTATCAAAGCTGACGACACAAAGGGGTTAAATACCTTCAAAGTGAGCTCAACACTTTCTTGCTCCAGTTAACAGGAGTTCAGAGCCTTGTAAGTGAGACCATAAGCAATTTTACACCACTATATTCTTCAGCTTCCTGCACTTTTTCTAGCTTTATGAATGATGCACCTTCCAGCTTTTTGTTCTCCTCATCATAACAATGAAAAAAAAAATTGCCCCGTCGCGGTGGTCTAGTGGCTAAGGTACTCGGCTGCTGACCCGCAGGTCGCGGGTTCGAATCCCGGCTGCGGCGGCTGCATTTCCGATGGAGGCGGAAATGTTGTAGGCCCGTGTGCTCAGATTTGGGTGCACGTTAAAGAACCCCAGGTGGTCTAAATTTCCGGAGCCCTCCACTACGGCGTCTCTCATAATCATATAGTGGTTTTGGGACGTTAAACCCCACATATCAATCAATCAATCAATCAACAATGAAAATTAGCATAAAACAGTCGATGTCCGATTTCCCAGACCCTCAAAAGATCGCGAAAACATTAATAAAATCAGGCAGTTCGGGAAAACGAATGCAAGTGTAAACATTTCTTTAATGGATATTTTTTCGCTTGCAGAGACGGTCATGGCAGGGGTACAAGATTGTCATTGCACTTCAGCAAAGGCATCGTATGGGTGGCTCTGAAAAGAACCGTTTATACTTCTTTCTTCCATTATACATATATTCAAAAATATATTTATAATAAAAGAAAAAAATCTATGTGGCTGGCGCTACTGCATTTATCTCTTAGGCGAAAAAATCTTATTTTTGTTCGCACGACCTTCCACTTTCCCGCGATTATGTCTGCCTCAATTTCAGCTAACGTCATGCTGTCGCTGTACTTGGTGTCATTACTCAAAACTCCGAGCTTGTTGGCTGTGTAGGTGCTGCCTCTTCGATCTTGGTGTCAGAGTCGCCAGACTCTTGGATAACTTGATGAATGGCTTAGTTATTGGTCAATTCGCACACAGCTCGAGGTCTTTGCCAGCGTCGGCGAAGGCCTTTAGGGTTATCCTGGCTGGAATAGAAACATCGGCAGCATGCAGTATGTTGAACGCAACGTCCGGGGGTGGAAGTTCCTTGCACACGCTGTCCACTCCATGTGAGACGGCCGTCTAGGCGTCCAGTATTTCATGTGGCGAAAACAGTTCAAGAAGGTCTATTGCGTAACCACCTTCCAGGAGTCCGTACGCATGCCTACAAAATACAGAAGTTAAAAAAAACACAGCGCTAAAAAGACGGGACAAGAAAGGACAACAGGACAGGGCGCCCTGTCCTGTTGTCCTTTCTTGTCCCGTCTTTTTAGCGCTGTTTTTTTAACTTCTGTGAACATGAACCAACCAGCCCAAATGCGTACGCTTCTACAAAATACCATAGCTCAACAGCATAGCTTTCCCTACTCGGAGCACAGGTACAGCACTATGCTGACCATGTGGCTGTGGCCACAGGTTTGACTTAGCTTTGGCTCGCAACGGATTGACGTACACTAGATTGCGGCATTTTCGGTTTCGAAGGTACGAAAACCCAAATGGTGGCATCGATAGTGACTGCGAGTCTGCGATTATCAATAAAAAGTCCAGAAAACTGGATGGCAAAAGCTATAAACGCCCAAAATATCGGACAAATACATTGACTTTACGCGGAACTTGACGGCGCCACAAATTTGTCCGAATAGTCAGGCATGTCCAGAATTGTCCCACCGTGGTGGTGTAGTGGCTAAGGTACTCGGCTGCTGACCCGCAGGTCGCGGGATTGAATCCCGGCAGCGGCGGCTGCATTAAAGATGCAGGCGGAAATGTTGTAGGCCCATGTGCTCAGATTTAAGTGCACGTTAAAGAACCCCAGCTGGTCTAAATTTCCCGAGCCCTCCACTACGGTGTCTCTCATATTCATAGCGTGGTTTTGGGACGTTAAACCCCACAAATCAATCAATCATTCATCAGGCAACCCCCAAACTTTGAGCGTCCAAAAAATTGGATGCTGACCGTACTAACACTTGTCAGAACTTTTCTGGTTAATCTAGTTCTGAACAGTTATATCTTATGTACTATAGCAAGTTAAGGAATGTGAAGCAATGTGAAACAAACGTTTTTTAGGATCCGCTGGAGGTGGATGCATGATTGCTAGATTGTTGCGTCCTTCAAATTGTGACATCTTTCTGTGAATTCTGTTAATCTTTCTGACATCTTTCTGTAAATCTTTCTGTTATTGCTGCTACAACTTGAAGGGTGCAATATTCATGAATAATTTACTTGTCTTACCACGTTATGTAGTTCCTCGGCACATTATTATATGCACACTATAAACTCTGGACCACTAAAGAGTGCTCTGTTTCTAGTGGTTCAGTGCTGTTAACAGAACCTAGTCTTGACCTGCCTTTCTCGTAGTCAAGGAATTATTGCGAGTTTATTTCGTCAAACTTCATCGTGACATATCTTTCATGTGGCATCCGTAGGCTGGCTCTTCTCTTGTACCATAGGGAACCTTCTTTAGTTTATTCCATCACAGGCCTTTTAGTCTGGATACGATGTGTCGTTGTGATTTGATTAGAGTTCTCTACGAAGCTTTTCATTTATTATTCTTTTTCTTTATTCTTTATTATTCTTTATTCTTTTTCTTTACCTTATTCTTTTTCTTTCCTTTTCAAGAATGCCTTATCAGCTTCGAAATATGAGTCGGATGACGTTAAAGGTCCTGTACATCCTCACTAAGCCTGCCAACGCTAATTAGACGGAACGTATTGTTATGGCCAACGTTTGAAAAACTTGACTTTGCTTCCAAAACAGTAAGCGTTGTTCTCGTTTTTGCTAACTTCTGCGATTTTCTCTTGTGAAGAAATATGTGGGCAACTTTCACGTGCACTAGCTTTTCGATGTCGCAAAATTTTTCATTTTTAATTTTCAGCAGTTACAAACCAGTATGTAAAAAGAAAGTTTTCCTTACCCTTGGCATGAGCTATGTGTAATAATAATTAAGTTGCATACCATGTACATAGTGAAAATTCAGGGCTTCGTTTTCTTTGTTAGACACACAGTAATGAGAACTAAGAGGCTGTGATGCCAATGAAAGTATAAAGGCCGTAGTACATGTAATTCAAATGGGAAGGAAGACAAGTTATGAAAAGATAACTTGCCATAGGCAGGCAACCAGCGTGCGGGCTTTGAATAATGGGTTGGATACTTTAATAGCTAGTGAGCTAGGGAGGCAGTAATGCTCTAAAGTTCATATTATGGGGTTCGTGTGTGGACGTATACCCGGTAAGGTTATTGCCACTGGTAGTTGATGACTGCGAATGTAGAAGCTTCTTGCACTGTGGCTCAGTCCCTCCTCCATACTGCTTTTGTTAGCCACCCCTTACTTTCACAATGTTCACTAGATGGCGCTGCGCTGTTGCAGTTTGTGAAGTGATCACTAGGTGGGTGAAGCAATTTAAAGTACACGTGCACGTTGCGTGTGGTTTAGATTGATATGATAGTGGACTGACGGACGGATGGACGACTGAGCTGTGTGCCCGCGAAGCTTCGCCCCACTTATCATCATTCACCCGGTGGATGTGCTGCGATTTTTTTTCTGCCTGTTGACCTCAGGTAGCATGTGATCTTACAGTCGACGACTGATTTACCAGACCCTCAAGGGATCGCGAGAACATCTAGAAAATAGGACAGTCCTGGAAAACGAATGCACGCGAAAGTGCACCTTTGAAATGCGAAGAATTTCTTAGCGAACTTCGGCGACTTTGAGCGTATCTATCTATCTATCTCTCTATCTATCTATCTATCTATCTATCTATCTATCTATCTATCTATCTATCTATCTATCTATCTATCTATCTATCTATCTATCTATCTATCTATATATCTATCTATCTATCGATCTATCTATCTATCTATCTATTTAGCCACCTACGACGTTTAGCTCTCCTGGCCGTCTCGATAATAGTATCGATACCAAACTTGGTATGGCATAACATGACAGTATGAAGAACATATTTACGTAGTCATGAGATGAAAATCATGACATATATGTCATGAATGTCATGATTTACATTTAATGGTCCTGCAGCTCTTGCGGTGGTTTCGTTCACATGGCATGTTGCAAAACTGGTATGGTATGGCATGATTCCACGGCCAACACAAGCGACAGACCCTAACAAGAAAATCATGACGTGCGTGTCATGTAACAATATGACTACATGCCATGCTCATGATGCGCTCGTGGCCGTTTCGTTAGCTTCACATCTACCCAACTCGCTATTACGTGACGCGAACGGACGGCATAGGTAAATGACACATCCAAACATGATAATCATGACATGTGTGTCATGTAACAACATTACTACATACCACACTCATGATGCACTCGAGGCCGTTACGCTAGCTTCACATATGCCAAATTTGGTATTACGTGACGTCATTATATGACGAAGGTATTTGGCTGGTGCAAACATGATAATCATGAAATGCTTGTCATGTGAGAACATGAATACATGCCACAGTCAACGCGGCAATACATTTCGACGTGACGCTGTGCACGTGCTTACCGGCGTTCATTTCGTCGCGTCAGGCTGGCGTTCCCACGCCAGGCGCCGGTTCTGCCATATACTCGCAGGCGCGCGCCGCACTGCGTTGCTTTGACGCATATGCGTCTCAGCGCGTCCGGCGTCCCTCCGTCACGAAAAGAGGAAGCGCATTGGCGCGAGATGCAGGTTGTCGCATTTCGCGCCAGTTGTCGTCGGGACGCGCCGGTGGATGCTGGTCGCGCCTGGCGTCAGACTATGAAGTGCTCGCGTTTCGCTAACGTTGCGTCGCTGTGCCCAGCGTGCACGCACATCAGCGCTACATTGGAGTATGTTGGGCCCTTCATGATGCGCTCGCGGCCGTTTTGCGAGCTTCGCATATACTAAATTTGGTGTGATATGGCGTCAGTGGATGACGAAATATATGACTGGTGCCAACATAATAATCCTGATACGCGTGTCATGTAAGAACATCACAACAGACCCCGCTCATAGCATGCTGGGGGCCGTTTGGCTAGCTCTACATATATTAAATTTGGTATCACGTGACGTGAATAGATGACGAAGGTAAACAACACATCCAAACATAATAATCATCACACGGAAGTCATGTTTGGTATCATTTACTTTCACCTCGTAACGTTGTGCTGATTTTAAAGTGACATATCAACATTTCTCATTCGCGCTTCACATATCATCGATTGCTTCTGAACGTTAGATCTGCCAATTTTTTCACAGGTATTTTTCACTGACCAAGAAGGCAATGGCAGGATTACAAGATTCTTATTGCAATCCAGCAAATGTATCGTCTAGGTGGCTCTGAAAAATGTCATTTGTGCTTAAAAAATGAAAATAAATGCGATGTGGCCGGTGCAACCTCATTGGTCAACACTTTGGCCCTAAAGAAGTCTCTGATTTTCTTCGGCTTGGCATTCTGCTTGCCCGCGATCACATCTACCTCGATTTCGGTTAACGTCACGCTGCCACTGTACACCGATGACAGTGTCATCAGTGCTAGCGTCCACTCCGAGCTCGTTGGCTGTGTAGGCGCTGCCTCTTCAAACTCGGTGTCAGAGTGGTCAGAATCTTCTGTTACTTGATGAATGATATTGTCAGCCGTCAATTCCGCACACAGCTCGAGGTCGGCGAAGCCCTCAAAGGTCATGCTGGCTGCAATTGAAACGCCAGCAGCACGTAGATCGTCAAAGGCAATGTCCGTGGGTGGAAGTTCATCGCACACGCTGTCTTTTTTGGGTGAGACAGCCTTCTCGGCGTCGAATGTGAAGCCTGCGTGGCGAAAACAGTTCCCGAAGAATCTCTTTTGTAACCATTTTTATGAGACTGCAAGCATGTTATGCGCAGATTTGAGGTCAACAGCGTAGCTTCTCCCGCTGTCAGAGCACAACAACAGGCAGCTGAGCACGCGTGATTTATAAAAATGCTTCAAATTGCAAATCATGCCTTGGTTCATTGGCTGCAAGCTTGTGTGGTGTTTGGTGGCATAAATTCAATTCTTACAGCCTTTAGGTCTTTAATGTGGTCATGCGCAGCACTGTTATCCTCAAACAGCAGCACTTTTGGATGTTACTGCTCGAGCCTTGTGTCCAGCTTGCACGCGTACGCTTCGAATAGCTGCTGTGTCACCCACGCCTTCTTGTTGACTTCGTAGAGAACAGGAGGAGCCGCTGCCTCCTTGAAACATCTTTGATGCCCCAACTTACCTATCACAAGCTACGGAAGCTTCTCGCCACCTGACATGTTACTCGCAACGAGTACAGTGAGCCGCTTCTTGCTACGCTTGCCACCATAGCAGGGGTCACCAGCAAATGCAAGCATCTTTTTTCGCGGGACCTTGTAAAATAGTTCAGTTTCGTCGCAGATGAAAATAAAGTCTGGTAAAAACTACTGAAGCAGGAAGAGCAGCCTTCCATTTCTATATTCGGCGACTACAGAATCGTCGACGGCACCGCTTTCCCCGCACATCTTCTTGAATTTCAAGTTAATGCGGCTCCCTCAATTGCAAAGTCATTCATAATTGAACTTGAAATCGTTCTCGTTCATCTGGATTCCGAAAACCTCCGCCGTCTGCTTCAGAATGTCACGTGACACCGAGATTTTTTTGGTGATCGTGGTATTGAGCATCGCGAGGAGCGCTTCCACGAGGTTTGAGTAAACACCCTGACTTGGATTCTTTGCAGCCCTCGTTGACTTGGCAGTCAGTTCCAAAATCTTTGCCTTGTTCTGCATAAAGCCCGAAATGGTTTGCTTAGAAATTCTGGACTCCCTTCCCACTTTTGCTTGAGGCTTGCCGTTTTGTACTTGTTTGATGGTGGCGCTTTCTTTTTCATTGTAATCCCATGAGAAAAATTTGTACGTTTTGAAGACACCGACAAACATGAAGGAGCAGTTGGTGTGGTCACTCTTAACGGTGAATTCACTTGACAGCTTTTTGATAGCGAATTTAGTTTTAACTTGTAGCTTTAGCTAGAGTTAAAACTAAATAAAGCTAGAGTTAAAACTAAGTTTTAGCTTTTTGGCAGCGCCAAACAGCTAAAACTCGGCAAATGCGCATCCTCGAGAAATGTGAACGCTGAAGATACCGCGCTGGAGCACACAATCTACCGTATAGCTGACAAAAAAACACGTGAACGAACACAGTGTGGTTTGGGGTTTGGCTGGGCTACGACTGGCAACGAATTGGTATGCGCTAGGTTGCAGCAAAGTTCAGTTTCAAGAGTGCGGGCGCCACGGTGCTGTACGCGCGGTGCTGCTGGCCGCACTGGGCCACACCTGCAATGCGGAGTTGAGTTTTAGGCCAAAGCGATGACATTGGTGGCGTTGGTGGCGACTTGTAGGCACGTTAGAGATAACTTAGAATGCAGGAGGTCACGCTAGAGATAACAGATAAATACAAATATCTGGGCGTATGGATAAGCAATGGGACCCAGTAACTAAGGGAACATGAAATATACGTGACGACTAGGGGTAACAGGAATGCAGCAGTGATGAAAAATAGGGCACTGTGGAATTACAATAGGTATGATGTTGTGAGAGGAATATGGAAAGGGGTCATGGTTCCTGGGCTGACGTTCAGCAAGGCGGTCTTGTGCATGAGATCAGAAGTTCAAGCAAGATTAGAAATTAGGCAACGTGGAATAGGCAAGCTTGCTTTAGGAGCTCACGGGAATACACCAAATCAGGGAGTACAAGGGGATATGGGATGCACATCATTTGAGGGCAGGGAAGCTAGCAGCAAGATAAAATTTGAGAAGCGATTGAGAGAAATGGGGGAGGAGCGTTGGGCTAGGAAGGTTTTTAGCTACTTGTTTATGAAGAATATCGATACAAAATGGAGGAAGCGAATCAGGAAATTGACTGGTAAATACTTAGAAAACAGCAGGTGGCCAATTCAAAAAGAACTATCGGTTAAAAAGAAAGTGAAGGAAACAGAGACTGACATGTGGAGAATTGGCATGATTAAGAAGTCCGCACTAGAGATCTATCGAACTTTTAAGCAGGAAATTGCCAAGGAAAGGATCTATGATAATACTCGTGGTAGTTCTCTACTGTTTGAGGCCAGGGCGGGAGTATTGCGAACCAAGACATATCGGGCCAAATACGAAGGAGTAGACACAGTATGCAGTGCGTGTGGAGAGGGAGAAAAAACTGCCGAACACTTGATAATGTTCTGTAAAGGGCTTCACCCTATAGTTCAGGATGATGGCGCAGAGTTTTTCAAAGCACTAAGGTTTAGGGACAGGGAGGGCAAAATATACTTTAAGCGGGTAGACTTAACAAGAAGGAGGTTATCTGATTGGTGGCTAAAGTCAAGCCACGAGTGAAAATAAACCCTTCACTGCAAAGTACGAATCCTCAACCTCATTATTTAAAGGGAAAAAAGATAAATCTAATGGTTAGTTCACTAAGTATTATGGCTAGGTGGCGTTAGCCGCCACCCAATCTAAAGGGTACAGCCCCATCCATCCATCCATCCATCCATCCAGTCCACGGCTAGCGGTAAAAAAGTCTGGAAAATTGGATGGCAAAGGCTATAAGTGTCCAGAATTTTGGGCTTTTTAATACATTGACTTCATGGGGAACCTAATGGTGTCGGGATGAGTCCCGGAAATCAGGCTCGTTCATGTCCAGGATTTTGGGCATCCGGGAAATCGGTCGTCGACTGTATTACGAGATGGCAGCTGACCAATATTTCCTGACATACAATGTGAAGGCACCAACTTTGCCAGAACGAGACCTTTGCTATGGATGAAAAAAGCGGAAATTCTAAGGGCTAGTGTTTGCTTTACAAAATATTTATCGGGACTAACAATGCCAACCAAAGTATAGGTGCTGTTAGCAGCAATTGTAATGTAAATGTGAACAAACAAAAGTGGGAGAACATATAACTTGCCGTTAGCATGATCCGAAGCTATAACCTTCGAATAACGTGTCCGATGGTTTATCTACTGAGCTACAGTGGTGGTACCCCCCCCCCCCCATTCACTAAATGGGTATATGGGGTCATTCTTTGGTAGTGTCTAAGCCGCTGTAGGCATTATGGTGGTTTGAAGTTTGACTTGAGCATTGTAATTCACCTAATTGATGACTGTACATGGTGTCACAAACTAGAAGTCAGAATTATTGTCTAAATAATCTTTGATCACTTTTTCCTGATAATCATTGGTGAGGCACAAAAACAACAGCTTTCAACTTGAACCAAGACTTAGAGCTTCATACTGAAGTAGTGTTAGTTCTCGGAGATGGCAACCAAGCTTTAGCCCGAGGGACAGAGGAGTTCGAAGCGCAGCAAGATAGTCAGCTGTGGCTCAACCAAAGCAACAATGGTCCTCTATCCAACTTCCCACAAACTCTTCACTGTTAGATGGGGGCGCCACTAACCAACACCATATAGTAGCAAACTCTACACTTGGCTTCAGTGAAAATCGTTGCAAGTGCTTTTTCTCTCATCGGCTAAGCGCAAATGCTCCTGCCATTTCTGTCCAGCTGGTCTGAATGGTGTGAAGTTCCACTGTTTAACTGGTAAATAACTGCAAGAGCTACCACTGTTTTTTGTGACCTTTTTTTCCCTTGTAATGTGAGTTCATCTCCAGGAATAGAAGTGCTGCGCCGATTGTGCCATGCTGCTCCAATTTGACGTGCTGCGCCAATGGAAGTTTGCACGTGCAACGTCAAATTTAGTTCAGAGCTCTATCATCGACCGAGTTCACATGTGGGCTACACAAAAGATGTAACCATACTCGTATAAAATTCCGCATTCATATCAAACGTATTTCGGATAATTCATGAACCTTGCGCCACGTGAAAACAATTCATGATTCTCGTTAAGGTGTCGTTGGTGTACATACCTCATTATGCGGCTCTATGTATTTCATAACAGCAAAGGTGTTATACAAACTATTAAAAAACTCGCCGCACCATTGCCGAGACAACCACCGAGCGCGTGCTGTGCTTGGCGGTTGCTCGGCTATGGTGCGGTGAGTTTTTCGCCATATAAACTGAAAAAAAAATTAAATATCAGTATCACCGATGACTGCAACAGCAACAATTTGTGATGTTTTAATGGTGATGCTGCACACGCTTCTTTCTTATCATCACGCGTGTAACGCTGCTTTGCGCAAACTGCGCCCGAATAACTTGGAACTATCTAGATAATCTTAGAACCGTCCGATGAGATCACACGCACAATGCGTACACTAGAGTTTGTTCTGGAACTTACACGGCCGCTATTGATAATGCTGGTATCTTCAATAGCACATGTATGAATGCTATTATAAGCGTGGCAGATTATCGACAGTGATTATCTATGTTCAGTGGTATCAGTCTGCAGCGTGTATAGCTTGTAGAGGGGCGTTTCGTTTTTATGGCACAGGTTAGCCCACATAAAAAGTTCACTCGTGAAAACAGCGACTGCTGCCTTCGTTCACTTCACGACCCCGTGAAAATACGAAGGCTGAGAGCTAACTCTCTTGGATCTGACATCACGACACTCACAAATATAGAAAATGCTGGTATAATAAAATAAGTACGTCCGCTCCAGGGAAAAATGCTCTTATCGCACAATCTCTTCCCGATAAGACCGCACCACATAGAACGGTTTACCAGCCGTTGTGCGATGATGTTAGCTGATATTGCGTGCGCTAGCTATCGTAACCTCGCCCTTCATTAGAATCAAAGCTCACGGCTGCTGCTCGAGTGACCCTTCTTTGCCCGTCTTCTTCTCATGCTCATTCAAGATGGCTGCCCTGTCCCCTCCCTGCTTGAGCATTCGATGGCAGTTCCAATACGCGGTGGGACGCTAAAGCGTGTGCCCTCTGAGCGACGAAGATCAGCTGTCTCGTTTAATCTCAACTTGAGCAGCGCTCATCACTCCAGCTTGCGCAACTTAAGTGCGGGTCGAACGTGCCATGCGCGGGGAATGGTACCAGCTTGTAGTTTACGCGAAACGTGGCGGCTGCGGCAAGAACCCATGGAGTGTCCATATAATTCTTATCGTAATAAAAAATGCATTTAATTGCCTAGCAATGGCGCGGCGAGCACATCTAAATTTACTCGTTCTCATGTCGGCTGTGGCACTTCAATGACCGGAAGATAAGTTTTTGTACAATGAATATATAGAGCCCCATGGTTTTAGTATGAAGATGAGTTTTATTATTTAGCAGCTCGCGGCCAGTCTTGAGTTGCTGTTCGTGTTGTATGTGGTGTTTTAATCACATTTTGAGCATTGTAACACTTTCACACTATTTTTTTTCCTTCCTTTGAATTCTAGTAGCTGTACGAAAAGCTGCTTATGTTTTTTTCTTTGAATCGATGCACTTTCACCTTTGATGAAAGCTTTAATTTATATGAATATTGAGTAAGTCTGCTAGCTTGATCAGCGCATAGTAAAAACCACTGAAATGTTATGTGTTAACCAAAAAGAGAAAATTCGATTTAACAGTGTTGTGCAGCCCTAGAAATATGCTCTAAAACTAAATTTTGATGCTCCAAAACACACCTTTTTTTGCTCCAGAGCTGCTACAAAACTCCCTTTTTACTGCTCCAAAGCTGCCCCAAAACCGCATTATTCCAGCTTCTAACGCTGCTCTAAAAGACTGAAGCTCGCTTCCACTGCTGTTTTATTTTGTGCAGAATTTTTTGTTGAGGAGGAGGAAGTGACGGTGGCTATTCTTCTTTTTCAGGTGCCCATCAGCGATAAAGCACACAGCTTGTCTCCGCATAGAAGCTGGTATCAGTAGGCATGGCCAGCTAAGGCCTTCAGCAAGAGAAGCGTAAAACTGAGCCATGCTCACCGGCAGATGCTCCTCCCGAGGACATCCTTGATCGCAGTGTCTGCAGCTTCATGAGCATGGAAGTCACTAACCCGCCAATGAAGTTCCAAAAACAAAGTCCTGCTAAATTCTTAGACACATGGGGGGATAGCGCAGAATGCGTGTTGTGCATACAGCTTTACCTTTTGGACAACTGCGGTTGCTGACGGCAAGAGAGCATTAAGTAGCATGAGAGTGCCTGTGTGGTAGTCAGTTGTTTTTGGGGCACACTCGATGTTGAAGTGTTGCTGGAGAAGTTTCAGTATGGGCTGGCCTTCGTTCTGTTTTTGTTTGTGTACGAGCAGTGTACGCAACTGGTTGGTGATCCCCTGATGGCTAGTTCCGAAGAAGTATAGCACACAGCTATAATGAACTGGCTCTTGAGTACACATTGAAGGCGAGAGGGCACCTGTTGACCTCAACATACTGTCAGCTCCGAGCCACTGCCGTGTCGATGTGAAGCCGAGTGTGGCCTGTGTTTACATGAAGTCACCGTGTGCATGTGTGCTGCCATCGATGAGTGCCCAGCGATGAGCAACAGATGTTGATTGCTGTGCTTGGGCGTCTTCGTGGAGTCTTCATTGCACGAGCATCTTTGTGAAGTCTTTGTTGCAAAAGTGTGTTGTCGAGGGAAAGGCTTGTAATGAGGCACAGATTGTCTGAGGGCGAGAATCTGACATATCAAAATGTTTTTCATTGACTAGTGATGGACAGTTACAGTTGCGAACTATGCTTTTAAGGTTGTCAACAAAAGGTACAACATTGGGATGCATTCGGATGTTTCTCCTAAAAGGATCGACGTTCTACAAGCGCCGAGGTTTGTTGGCGAAATTTATTTACAACTTTTTTTTATTCCTCAGTACCTTAGTATTGAAAGCACATGCTTTTTTAGAGATATGTGAATAGCAAAATTCAAAGTGCGAAGTGAAATTCAATATTGAAGCATGTGCGCGAATGCAAAACACTATTTTAAAATATTTTTCAAATACCTTGAAGTGGAACTTCGGAAAAAAGTTGGACATGATTCCTAAGTATATTACTATAACAACCGAGAAGTCATGTATGTTGATCTGATCTCACTTTGCCTTTTTGCTAATAGACAGTTTGTTTTGAAAGCCTACCTCCCTGTTTGCAAAGTGCCTACAGGTGATAAGAGGCATGCAAAGTAGTTGGAAAGGCCGAGCCTCCCTTGGGCATATCTTGAAAGTGTTTCTTGTGGTGAAACTGATGAAAAATGAGGCAATGCAGAGGACGAATTGTAATTATGTACAAGATTTTGCACCACCCAAGTGTTGCCAAAATTTGGGGTCTAAAACAGCATTAATTGTGTCCCTACCTTTCTTACCTCAATGTTGGGACTAGTGTTTTCTTGATTCAATGCAGTTGCGACTGCAGAAGAGCCTGATAGGCAGCTTTGCTGCAATTCTAGAGTGTGATGGGCTGACACTAATAGAAAGTTTGAATGGCGAACTGATAATCGGTTGTTGACTGTATTTGTCTTCGAGAAGTTCCAGCAGTAAAAATTCCATAGCGAATCAAGTAGAAAACACTGTTCATAAAATACTGGACGTTTGAGATGCTTACACACCCCTAAATTTTTCTTTTACTATTTTAATATTTTTATTTTTATAAAATTACCCTTGTGTGATCTCGACGTCCTGGGTAGATATTAACCGTCAGTCACCTGTGGCACATACCCGCCCACGGGTTTGTGGCACTGTTTGGCGGAAAGTGTTAGACGACGTATGCAACAGGATTGTAATATTAATCGTGTCATGACCAGAAGCCATATTATAAGCTTGTGCGAAAATTAGAGTATGCTTAGAATATTCCTGTGGATAGTACAGTATGCGAATTCGCCTCCATTGAAATTTAAATTATTGAAAATTTCGAAGTATTCGTTATGAATAAACAGGTGTATATTAGTCTGCATCTAAGCGCCTGTAGAGGTACTTTTGCTGCAGTATTGACGTACTAAACTAAGCCGTGAAAGCACGTATTTAGAAGAAACCGCTCTGCCGCGAAGCCCCCCTTCCAATTTAAAGGGGCCCTGCAACGCTTACTGAGCATGGTCGGAAAACACTGCTGATAGGTAGTCGAGGCTACCAAGAACACGCGAGCCAATTTTTATAGCGCAGCACACGGATTGCAATTCACAATAAATTCTCAAAGTCTCAGCTAAAAATTTCCCTCTTCTCTCAGGCAATCACACTACAAGCTCAAAAATGACTTGTCACAGCCGTTGGCTCTTTTGAGAATGGTACGCTTGGTGGTTACTGGAGCCGCCGTGGGAGGCCGCCGCTTTTCCGCGCGTACGTGCGCTGCGCGTTGAAAAAAAAAAAAGAGAAAAGGTACTCAACGTCACGTGGCGCATGTGACATATTTTCTTTTCCCGTGCCATCCCTCCCTGCTTGAGTTCAGCTCTTTCGTCGAGACGAGAGGAGAAAGAATGCGATTGCAGCATGTGACAAATTTTGGAAACTCTGCTCATACTAGATGTATCCAAAAATTTTTGTGGCAGGTTAATTCGTGAGGCAAAAGCTTTTTTAATGAATCCATTTCTTGGCGACTTGAAAAGTGTTTCAGGGCCCCTCTAAATCAACATATTACCTTTAAATCCATTCATCATTTTATTAGGCTTAGAAGCTTGTTATGACGACTTGTATGCTCTAACTATATTAATTTTTAAAATGCTACACATTTAACAGGTTATCACTTACATCCAACCGAAACTCAAATCTCGATTCTACTCAAAGCTGTTTCGACTTCCTGTGACTGAAAAAAATGCATTTGCAAATTTATATATTTTATTTATTTATACATACTGTCAATCCCAAAGAGATTATAAAAGGTGGACAATATAAGGCAGTGATTAAGTACAGTCAATAGAAAGGAAAAAAATAATACGAAAAAAATTAACAAAACAACAACAACAAAAAATAAAACATATATGCACATTTGTCAAAGTTCAATCATATTGGCACTTTACTTAAATAACAAGATCACATAGCACCATATTATGTTTGCGAGGCTATCAAGTCGCTTTCTACTAGTTTTGTGAAGGTGGCTAAGGATGTGCTGCTGGTAACGGAGGGGGACAGGTTATTCCATTCTCTTATCGCAAGCGGGAAGAACGAGAATTTGAAGGCATCTCTGTGAAATCTGTAAGGGGCAAGGGTATGAGAGTATTGTTGGAGGGTAGTTCTAGCTGCGAATAGCTTCATGTAGTGGGACTCGTCTATGTTTAGGTGGCCATGTAACAGTTGGTACATAAGCTTTAGGCGTGCCAATACTGCTCGGTTTTCTATGGTTACTAGTCCAGCCTTCTTAAGCAGCTCCGTAGGTGAATCTGTTTGCTTAAATTTGTTAAAGATGACCCTAAGCGCTTTTCGTTGAACACCTTCGAGCTTGCTGGTTAGTTTTTTTTTTGTGTACGGGTCCAGGTAGTGTTTCTGTACTCTAGGATGGGTCGTATTAGTGTATTGTAGGCCAGTACCTTTGTGTGTGGTGGTGCTTGCTGTAATCGCCTTTTTATAAATAACAGTCTTTTCAGCGCAGATGATGTGATGTAATGTATATGAGCGTCCCACCGTAGGTCATGTGACAGAATGACCCCTAGATACTTATGTTTCGTGGCTTTAGAAAGGGTAGCTAAATTGATGACGTAATTGAAATTGGATGGATGCTTTTTTTCTAGTTATAGATAAGAGCGCGAACTTTTTTCGTTGATGTTCATTTGCCAATCACTGCACCAGGCTGAAACTGCGTCTAGCGCTGTATTTAAGGCGATATGGTTATCGTGTGAGTGGATTTATTTGTACATGATGCAGTCATCTGCAAATAATCTGCATCCAACATTAACAGATGAAGGAATATTGTTCACGAAAATTAGGAATAATACCGGTGCCAAAACACTGCCTTGCGGTACGCCAGAGGTCACCGGTACGATTGAAGATTGGACATGGTTTAATTCCACGAACTGCGACCTGTTTGTTACGAAGTTAGTAATCCAGTCAACAATTTGCCCCTTGCCTAGAAGAAGTTGGAGTTTCAGGATGAGTTTACTGTGCGACACCCGATCGAATGATTTCGAGAAATCTAGCAGAATAAGATCAGTTTGTTTTTGGCGATCGATGCTTAATGAGGCGTCATGAACCATTTCAATGAGTTGTGTTACAGTAGACATGCCCTGGTGGAAGCCGTGTTGAAAAGGGGACACTATTTTGTGTTCTTCTAAGTGTTTCGTTATGTGCTTTAAGATTATGTGTTCGAGCAGTTTACCAACCGTACATGTTAATGAGACGGGCCGATAGTTGGAAGGTTCGTTTTTATTTTTGGACTTATTTTTAGGAATCACTTTTGCTATTTTCCAATCCTTTAGTAGGGTACGCGACGACAATGATCGGTTAAAAAGCAGGCACAGGTATTTTGTTATCCATTCGGCATATCTTTTTAAAAACGCGTGAGGTATGTTGTCTGGTGCGGAACTTTTTTTGCCATCAAATTTCAATAGTAAGTTGAAAACTCCCTCTTCTGCAACGAATAATCGCTTAATTGATTTCTCGTCTCTACTTTGTATGTGAGGTTGTTTTCCATCATCAACTGTAAAAAGTGATTGCAAATAGCTATTTAATACGTTTGCGTAATAGGCATTTTCTTCAGGCGTTTCGTGGGTCATTTTACGGATCTTAGGATTCATGTATTTCCAAAATTTTGTTGGGGAACTTTTATGAACCGAGGTAGAGTTTTTTCAAAAGAAGTAGACTTGGCTGCCTTTATTTTATTTTTCATGTCAGTTATACCTGCGCTCAGATTTTGTCGGCTATAAATATTTGTTTTCTCTTTTAGATTTTTCCTCAAACGCTTCACGTTTCTTTTAGAATGTATAACGACACGTGTAACCAACCCATGGATTCATCTCTCTGGTCTCGTTTTTCTTCGATTGAATGTTGTTTTGTAAGCAATAAAGAACAATTTCTTTGAATTCATGCCACAACATTTTCATAGTCGCAGTGGAGTCAGAGGCTAATTCTTGAAATGATGGAAATTCGTAGTTATGTATTGCTATGTCATCGGCAATACAAAAGTCTGGAAATGTTTCCTCTGTGTATGCAGGCATTTTACTGTCCTTTATAGGTATCCTACAATAAGTTTTTTTATGGTCTGAAATGCCGTCTAGCAGTTCTGTCTTTGCTTCATGCACCGAAAAGTTATCAGTGCGAATTATTAGGTCCAGCACACTCCAGTTGTGTCCCTGTACACGCGTAGGCTGCGTCACTATTTTTGAAAGGTTTAAATAAATAATTAAATCGTAAATTATTTCGGAGCAAGCGCTGTGGTACTGCATTGATTCCCAGTTGAAGTCAGGCAGATTAAAGTCTTCCACTAGAATAACTCTGGCATTAGATGCGTGACGCCACATATACGTGCACGCAGGGCATCCATACACTCAAGGTTGATTTGATTGATATGTGGGGTTTAACGTCCCAAAACCACTATATGATTATGAGAGACGCCGTAGTGGAGGGCTCCGGAAATTTAGACCACCTGGGGTTCTTTAACGTGCACCCAAATCTGAGTACACCCTCCATCGGAAATGCAGCCGCCGCAGCCGGGATTCGAACCCGCGCCCTGCGGGTCAGCAGCCGAGTACCTTAGCCACTAGACCACCGCGGCGGGGCATACACTCAAGGTTTGATGAAGGGGTGCGGTATGCACACCCGAGAACGATAACGTAGGTAGAGAATTTAAGTTTGCAAAATACAGCCTCTACGCCTTCTACGTCTGGAAGTAATGAGAAGGGGATTCTTTTACTTATAAAGACAGCTACGCCGCCGCCTCGTATTGGTCTATCTTTGCGTATGATCGCTTAGTTTGGGGGTGTTAGCTCAGCATCTTTAATATCACTTGTTAGCCATGTTTCAGTAATGGCCAAGAAGTCGGGTTTGAGGCCGATAAGCAACGATTCTAAAGCATCTAATTTGTTCATGATGCTGCGCGCATTCACATTTGCGAAAGTTATTTCGTGTGATGCCTTATTTGTCGACGCCATAACTCCTGAGGTTTGGGATGAACTTTTTTTGTTCCGTTTACTGAGGATACTTCTGGCTTGGTTGTAAGAAAAATGAAAGCCGTGTACGTGATCAAGAAAACTAGTTGATGGTTTGGTTGCTTCAGATGGCTGATATAAAGGTACTGGTTGGTGATACGAGAAGACAGGGGGATGGACATTTGAGATGCGTCAAGTGTTGTTGTGACTTGAAAGTTGTTGAGCACTGTTCGACTCTGTGTCCCACATGTAAACGTCATCGTTAACGAACAACTTATTGAAAACGAGACGAATACGGTCACCGTCCTTTTTTAAGCTCTTTCAAAAAATGCAGTAGCTTGCGTCTTTTGTCGTGCACGGCCTCAGAATAGTCTCGTGCTACGCTTAGTGTTGTGTTTTTCAGTTTGAAGCCTTTGCTCAAAATGGATTCGACTTCTTTCTCGTTAAAAAATTTTGCAATGATTGGACGCTTCTTATGCGCTGAAAACCAGCCCAGGCGGTGAGCTCTAGAAATAGACGAAACAGATATGCCAAAATGGCTTGAACAGAGCTCTTTTACGATTCTCTCAGAGGCTTCCCACGATTCGGAACTTTCAGTATCGGCAACTCCGTAAAAAAGTAAGTTAGACCGGCGGGAGCGATTTTCCAAGTCATCTAATTTGTTTTGTATTCTCGAAAGCTCTTTCTCAAGCGTGGGGCCAAGCCCGGAATTGCTCCCTGTCCCCTTTGACTGTAATTTATTGATTATTACTTGCATCTTTGAAATGTTTTCTGCATTCGCGGAAGAGTGCTGTGTTGACATTGACTGAAATTTGTTCTCGAGCTCGCCTACTCTTTGCGTCAGAGATTCGAAATCTTTTTTTAAGGTGGCATGTAGGAGCAAAACCTGGTTCACGGATTCGATAAGGCTCACATTGTTAGCTTCAATACGTTGCACACTATCAAAAACTGAATTAAGCTTATTTTCCTGAGTTTTAGTCATAGGACCAGGATTTGTTTCGATGTCGCCTCCCAGGAGCAGGAGGCACCGAAGATGCAATGCACACTCGCGAACTGATTCATGGCATCGAAGCACGACAAGGAAAGGATCATCTGATCGGCAGCTGCCAGAGGGTAATTTTGAAAAGCAACCAACCTGCAGAGCGAAAAGACAGATGCGTAAGCCTTTCGTTGTTTCCTCCATCGTGCCTCCGTGCCCACAGAAGAGATACTGCTGGATACTCGGTAATATTGTTTTCGAACTTGATGACGTTGTCGTCGCGGCTGCGCATCGGTGATGTTCCAGGGGGCGTTCCATGTGCTCGGACAGGTTCATGCAAGTTGTTTCCAACAGGCGCGGATCCATGGCAGGCGCGGCCTCGCAAATTCCTCTCAAGGGCGGAAAGTCGTTCGGAAGGCCAAACACCGACGCACCGGCCGCAACCACGGTGAACTATATAGCCCCTATTTCAATTTAAAAAATGCTGATGATAAATATTCTCATTTTGTTTTTACATGTCATACATGCCACTTGAATTAGATTTGAAATAATTTGACCAAAGTTACTATTCGCTTCGAACCCAAAATTCACTATTCGCACAAGCATATCATATTCATGAAAGCATCGTACCCTTGCACACTGATTTTGGTTTGCCCCATGTCAAGGAGTTGATCACGAGAGCATCTAGACGTAAGTTGCAAGATAGATACTTAGATGGATAGATATGCAGAGATACATAGAGGGCGGCTGAAAATACCTCCAATACGCAGAGAGATGCTTCGCATTTAAAAATCATCTATGGCGGAAACTATGCTAGTACTGCAGTGTTGTGTCCCCAGTCTCTTGTCTCAGACCTATGCAGGTTACATGCGAATTGAACAGTTACACTGTTATTTTAAGAAAGGTAGAGATTATGGATCTTTTTAGGATTGTCCCCCTCGAAGATGTTGTGTCATTCTGCTACATATTTGACCAATCGATAAGAAGCAACGGTGTAAATTACCCTGTGCCGCATAAATTGCATTACTGTCGAACGCGCTTATATGGATGCAAAGTTTAACATTATATCTGTTATAACAATTTGAAGCTGCTTCATTGTCAACTTCTGTATGTTTTTATGGGGAAATAAAGCACCTTACAGCACAGCCCGCCTGCTATATTCTCGGTATAAATATCAATTCTGGCTGTTTGGCGTCCGTGCCAAAAGGTAATGGAACATGAAGTGGTTGAACAGAAATTAATTTCTTCAAAGAAGCCCCAGGACTTCTTTGAACTCTTGTTATGCTTCCTCACTCAGTTTTGTGGTACTGCAGCAAAGTGTTTTGGCTTTTCCACAGGACTGTCTTCCAAGAATGTTGATGATTTCAGCTGCCTTTATTTTAGAAGCCGTCAGGCGTGCTGCTTGTCTGTTTCCACATCATTCACACAGGGGCTGTTGCAGCAGGAGTAGCTCGAAAGCGCATTTTACGCGCCGCGTGGGCATGCACTTCTCCGAGATTTGGTGAATCAATGTCATGAAACCATCGCTGCCGGAAGCACAACTGTAAATGCACAGTACTTGTTGCAGGCATATCAATTTTGTTTTTCTGATCTTTCAATGGGTGAAATGTAAAGAAACTAGTGGTGTGTGGATGTTAGTTAACAAACTGCGCACTGTTATTAGCCGAGTTCAGTGGCTGTAGTGTAAGTGTCGCTCAATGAAGTGGCATCTAGATTGTCCCCGTGCAGAGCCCGACACTGGGCGGGACGCACGCATCCACGTGTGTCACGTGCGTAATCTTATTTTGTACCTGGATCTTGGTGATGCCTGCAGTGGCCTCGACTGCTGTTCCTTGGCCTTTCTCACTGACGTCCCACGATGAGATATACTTAGTGAGGTGGAATTTTGTGTTGTTTTTTGTGATGGGACTTTTTTTACCAATTTGCTCCTTTAATCACTTTTCTGTACATGCAGATCCTAGTATATACATATCCTTCTGTCGGAGTTCACGGAATCGAATTTACACGTACTTGACAAAATAACCGTATAGGGCGCCACACTTCACCATTCTCGGGTCTGGCGGTGTCTATCCCCGGCAATCACACCGCCAGCGTGTCAAAACATATGCAGCTTGACCTTGAGGCCGCCATAGTTACTACCATGCACCAAAGATTATTTCACTGAATACTTTATTTAGCCGCATAATTTGAACACCACAAATATTTAATGTGACCTCGGTGACTAGCCAAACGCGCCCTGCGCAGCAGGTGTCACATTAAGTTCACTATGACAAACCTGACAATGAAAATGCAGCGTCGGATGGTGGCGCACAAATGTTGCGGGAGCACAACACACCATCGGCGCGGTTGCGCGTTGCATGTCCTTCAAAATGGTGAGCGCATGGCGCGCACTCTATGGTTCTATGGTGGCGTGTTTATACGCCACACGCCCGCTGTCGCAGAGGCCATGCGCTTTGTTTTTTGCTTTGTTTTCTTGCCGTTGTGCTTGCATGATGCTATAGGCAAAGAAGTTTCTTCTGCATTCGACAGATGACGTTCTGCCGAAAAAGGTGCGAATTTTAAATTTTGATTGACGTCGTCCAAGCTCGCGCTGCTCGAAACTGTTTAGCATAGTTGCTAAACTATGTTCTGACTTTATTGCGTCATTATTTAGTAACACAATGCCTTGATTTAACGTATACAAACATATAGTTTTGATCGTAAATGGCCATGGTTATCATACCGAAATAAAATGAGTGAATAGAATAACTTTTTTTTCTTTTTTGAGGACCAAGTTGGGGGGTGGGTTCATGACGAGAGTAAGTACAGTAACAGCGTTTCAGCAACAAGAAAAGAATATGGTGTCGTTCAGCTGAAAATCACCATTGTGCAGATTTTTAAAAAAATAGCGCCTACTTGCCCAATCTCGTTCTTTTCAGGATGATTGAGTACGAGCAGTTCAAATTCCTGACTACCAGTATTACCTGAATTATCGGAATTCAGGAAAGCTGATCACCAGACCTTACTGATTTTTCATGCTTTTGAGTTTGGAGCTCTCTTGGTGTGGAGCGCCTTCAGTTCTCCAGTCTAGTGCAGTAGCGATTGGGCTATAGAATTTCACAATCAAATTTTCTAAGCTAGAAACGCACCAAGGCTGCCGTTTTTTGGGCAGCACTTCCTCATGACTAGGGTGATGGCGCATATTTATATTTTCGCAAAAATGGAGGGAGCGAAGTCAAAAAGTAGCCTAGAGGTATGTTTTGCTGCCACCGGCCTAAAAATGGTAGCCAAATTGTTGAAGATGTTTAAACCTGACAATCTTGCATCAAAAACCACTCTTAGTTCATTTTGGCATAGCTGATTCGCAACTTCCACGTACCATAGTGCCGCTGAGCTGTGGCAGCTGGAAGCTCTGATGAGATTATTGAAGTTTTGGACCTGCTTCAACCAGCATATGTTGCTGCTTGTTTTCCAGCGTTTGTGATGGCTTTACAACGTTGTCAACGGCCTTGGTATTACTGTAAACCTTTGAGCTTCTCAAGTCAAAGGAAAAGTTGATAGAAAAAGAAAAAACCAACCAATTTCACTGCGAGCCGCAATGCTCACAACCTATGTACACCATGAGGAAAAGTAAGCCTCTCATTCAAATTGGCATCCGAAACAGCTATGACTGGTTCAGAGGATTAAATGTAGCAGGCACCCTCAGGTTGCGGGATTGAATCCCGGCTGCGGCAGCTGGATTTTCAATAAAGGCGAAAATGCTCTAGGCCGGTGTGCTCAGATTTGGGTGCACGTTAAAGAACCCCAAGCGGTAGAAATTTTCAGAGCCCTTCATGTGGTTCCGGGACCTTAAACCTCAAATATGAATTAATTAAATTTAGCAGGCAGTAACAAAGGCCCGTGAATGTATGCAGCGCCCATTATGTGTACGAGTGCAGCGATTTCTAGGTTTGCAATTCTAGCGCTTAGTTCTTTTGCTCAACACAGTCGCTGAGCAAAGAGTACCAGAAATAAACTAGGAATGCCTTCCACCTCTATACAAGAATGAATGGACTGGTTTTAGAACGTGCGTCACATCATTACACACCTGAAGAGTTTGTGAAGTGCCTCCATGACCTTCACATCTGCAGCAATTTGTGTTTGGTCTTACTTGCTGATGGTGCTTTTTTGTAGTTTTTGCCCCACACCATGCTGTCTTTTGTACCTCTCAAACACCAAAACATAAAATAGTAGTTACAGGAACGTCACCTCTCAAACATGAAAATTGCATATTACCACTAGTTTCGTATTTGCTCCTTGCCGAATCTTGATATTCTTTTGTTGTTCTTTCAATCATGAAAGCACCCTAAAATGATATTGCCGGTAATATGACATATCCCAGTCGGTGCTTTTGCTTCGGTATTTAGAAACATTTTTTTTCGTCTGCTTATTCGAAGTGGTGCTTTTAGGTAAACTGTACAAGCTTCGCACACAATGCAATGCAAGCAATACTGCAAGCTAAAGCGCGTCTCCGAAAATATTGCTCACATTACTTAAGAATTAGTACTGAGGGTTCCATGAAAATATTTTTCCAACATGACACCAGGCATATTGCACGCGCGTACACACAGCCAGCAATGTGAAGATCGTGGACTGTCTTATTTACAATTTTGTGCGCGTTTGTTTACCCAATGAGCTACACTGCATTTATTTACTTAAGTTAGTGCTCCTCTACTTTCTCAAAATCATAAATCGAAGGGCCACCGAAGCGCGGAGAATTGTGCTCTTTGCCAAAGGTGTACTTTTTGGTATCGTCTCTCGGGGCGATCTTCGTAACGACCGCCATGTTGGATGAACAGTCGTGCCACCTATAGGTTGTGAAAATTGCGAATAGCCTCCTATCTGTTGTTCGACGCCAAGCATATGGCACCGGTAGCTCTAAAGAGAGCAGGTGCAGGCCTTTGTATTTTTGCTCTACTTTGGGATCCTTTCTACCACACAAAACTGCAAGATTTGGTTGAGATATCATAGTGTCTGCTTTCTGCAGGGTGTCTTTTCTCGTCAAGCACAAGTAATAGTTCAAGAAAAGATTTTACAGCCACTACCACAGATAAGCTGTAGTAGATTCGAAAGGGAATGGATTGCTGTACAAGTGTGTTGCACATGGCAGTTCACTTCCATGAAGTATAGCAGCAGGTATTGCCTACTACACTGTATCATAACGGCTCTTGTACGATGTTTCTGATAAACATGACATGTCCTTATGTTTGATTTGTGCCATTCTCCGTGATCACTGCGGGTACCCTGTGCTGTCCTCTTACTGAAAGATATTGCATTCTTTTGTATGAATTTTTCTGTTCTTCCAACATCTTATGTGGAAGTCGCCCAACCTTCTGTTTTATAATGAAATGAAAAAACAACTTCCTTCTTCTCTCTTATTTTTCTGTGCATGCTTGCAGTTTATGGAGAGAAATTGTGGCTGCAGGATATCCAAAGTCCAATATGCTCTCGGAGAACAGCGCGAGGCTGATTCAGAGGCATGAATTAGTTCGTGAGCCTGTGAGCAAAATGTGTGGTTTTTAATACTTTTTATTTGTTTTTGTCACAATAACTGTGGGCAACACTCAGATGCATTTGTGTCGCGTGGTTTCCACTTTTTTATTTTATGCTTTTTTATTGTTGTCTCCAAAAAGCGTGTACAAACAATGCGTCACAAATATAACGTTTTCTGCCAAACAGTTTGCTGTTGCAAACTCTAAAAAAACTTTCTTGCTTTGGGGAGGCACAGTGGAAGCTCTCATTTTATATATAATATCATTGAGTGGCCATTTCATCCTTCAAGATTACATCTGGGCGGTTCGGCTTGTTCTCGTGCTTCAGGTATTATTGTGGGTTTAGGAGAGGCCCTTTAAAAGCATGCCTTCTATTCTCTGGGGGTTGGAGACTACATCCTGAAGTTCACCTGAAGGCCTTCCTCACTTTCTTTCATTTAGTGTAGATATTATGACTGCTTCTGCGATCTCAAGTCAGAAGTGCCTCAAGTTCACTTCTATGACTTCGTTTTAATCTCATAGAAGTTAACAACAAAGTTTATTTTATGAACATCCCCCATATATTTACTGTTTTTGCAACAACTTCCGTTTCTTTCACAAGAAATCCAGGCACTTAGATTTCCCAGACTATTTCCAACTTCTTTTTCATTACTGATACCAATACATCATGGAAGTAGTGTAAAAAAAGACACCGAGGTAAAGAAATTATCGAACTATAGCTGATAATTACATCCAAACGGAACTTTTTCAAATAGTGGACCGCAGAGTATGAAATGAGCCAGACAGTATTTTTTTTAAAAAAAGCTCATAATTGATTACATTCACTCATGGTGACATTTTCTAATGTAATCAGAAAAGTTGTGTGACTTGTCATCCAGATAACGAGTTGAATGCAGTCAACTTCTTTAAATCAAAACTTTTGACAAGTGACTGGGTTGTAGGAATAAACAGCAATAGGTAAACAAGTTGAAAGAGCACTTGACACCATAAAAAAGTGTTGCGAATTCTTGGGCAGATAAAGCTAAACTGAAGCGAGAACTCCGGGTCTTCTTTGAACCCTGGCACTAAGAGGTGGAGGAGGAGGAGCAGTCACTTCACTCACGCTGACACTCCACTCATGGCGAGGAGTTCCCGGCACCATTAGCAACCAAAGGCACCCCACTGTTCAACATTGATGCCACGCAGAACACTAAATGCTCACAGGCACTTTCATGCACATACACACAAACAGAGCTCCGCCACTGTTCAGTGTGGCAAAGCGGGCAGCGCTTCTATATGCTGTGCACCCTGTGTGCCGAACTAGTGTCAGCTTCCGTTGCTGCCATGTGACGTGTCAGCTCTAGTTGCACACCACTGCAGAATATGGCTATGAAAACGTCTTCATAGTCTCATTCGCGACTGCCTTGACCACTATCTCTGTGACCATTCAATCTTTACTGGGAGAACTTTTGTCCCAACTCCTTCTGGCCAGTCACTGCAGGTGGTCTGGTTAACCTTTAAAGAAGATGTCCCTTTTTTGTAGGTGAGGCTTTGCTATTTGCCATTTTCGCCATTGCTGCTAAGTTGAGAGGAAGGTCATGTGTCAGTGCTTCTTGTTAGCAAGGCTGTTCACTTGTTGCCAGCGCCACTTGTACAAGTTACTAGTGCTCTGTACGAAGAGTTGCGGGAGTGGAAAATGGGCATATTTTGGGTCATATGACATGGAGTTTGAGGGCCCGGCATTGGTTATTGCAGGCATTTGTTCGCTTCTACGCGAACTTATATATTGTTTTTCTGTACGCAGATTTGCTGGAGTGAAAAGATGGGTATTTTTGGGTCATGTAATAGAGGAGCTGAGGGCCTGGAATTGGTGATAGTGGGTACTTATGCCATGAATGTAGCAAGCAAGTCTTGCATTAGGTGATTGTACTGGTTCTGAATCAGCATGGAGCCAAAAATGTAGAGTGTGATGCCAAGTATCCACTTACCTCACTCATATGAGAAGCATGTGGTGAGTTAACTCCCCAAGTGCAGCCACTCTCACCAAGAAAGTTGCCAGTGCCTGAACGATCGAGGCTCTTGGCAATAATTCTTTGTTCTCTGCAAGCTCTGACAAAATTTTCTCAGTTTGGACGTACCGGCTTCAGTTTTTATATCTCTGAGAACACATGAACAGCATTGATGAAAACTGTCGTGTTGAGTGACTAAATCACTCCAATCGAGTGCACAGCCCAAATGCCGAGGCCAACAAATATAACCAAATATAACTGCCCAGGCTCTCTGCTGGCTATTGCACCTCTTGTAAGGTGGGCAGTGTAATTTCTGGAGCCAAATACGATAACCAAGCCGGTCTTTTGGAAGGTCTGCCATTTTCTGTTCTTGAAAGCGTCCCCTGAGATTCTTGCGTACAACGCAACACCCTGACTGAACAGATGCACCTCTTACCTCCAATTGCTGAAAAACTAGTCATACGAATTGCACCCCAGTAGTGTCTATCGTAGTATTGCACACATTCACGACAGTGATGCACAAGGTGTGTAGAGACATGGTGCCAGCCCGGGATTATCAGGGAGTTTTTTCTGTCAACCGGAATGTCTCCTTTGTTCAAGCAGCCATCGACAGGAAACAAACCGCATGTGCAGAGAAAGGGGTCAAGATTTTGAAGGGAGCCATTTTTACTAGGAAGTGACGTCTCACGAATACAGTGTGTCTTTTGTATGAAAGCACCTTGGTGCACACAGTTTCAGTTATTACAGTCTTGGATCTAAATAGCACCTGCACACCAGAGGCGTACAGCTAGGGCTCGTTCTTCTGCTAAGGACTGGCAACAGTGCTATATAGTGATTGCCAGCTTGGAAACCCGAAGAAGTGGTTGTATCCTGGACGTTTGTTTACGTGCACCTTGGTAACGATGTGCTGGTCTCAGTCCTCAGTTTTTTGTCACGATCAGGATCCACGGCGACAAAATCCTTTGTGGGATCTCTCTTATGCCCGGAAAATCTGGTGCCATGAACCAGTTTGTGCCCATGAGCAGTGTCGCTGCCACCATTCTCATGACGTGGCCTGCTGGGTTTTTTTCAGTGCAGATGTTCTTTCACTGCTCCAGCTCCATGCTTTTCCAAATGCCTTGGGCGCTGTCAGCTACATACACAAAAAGCCACATGGTCTTATGGATATATATATATATATATATATATATATATATATATATATATATATATATATATATATATATATATATATAGTCGAGTAGATTCTCCGTGAGCGGTCACAACGTGGTTTATTTCGACGTTTCGGCCTAGAGTCTGGCCTTCATCAGGAATAAAGATACAGTTTGTTGGTGCTCAGCTTTATACAATCTCAAATCAGAGGGCAAGGAAAGAGGGGGAAAAAAGAAAAGAAAAAAAGAAAAGAAAAGGAAAGAAAAAAAGAAAAAAGAAAAAAATAATATACGGTGGACGCCCCTCGGGTGCCCCCCTTCCACTTTTCCTTCCACTTCCCCCTCATCTCTCTCCCCCCTCTCCCCTTCACCTTTCTGATATCAGTGGTCTGTGTATGTTTCCGTTCACTAGCGCATTCCTCCCGATCAGACGGCCCCTCCTGGCACTGGCGGTTCGGTGTGGGGCAAAAAAGAGCTTTTCAGGAAGTCCTAAGCCTTTAACTACTCGGGGTCCCGTAAACAATTCGTCGTAGAAGGACGGGGGCCGCGTATTGGGGCAGAGGCTGGTCAGCGGGCATTTTAGGAAGTTCTAAGCTTTTAACTACTCCGCGCCCTGTCAACATTTCGTCGTAAAAATAGGGGTGCCCCGTATTGTGGTAGGCTGCGCAAGCGCGTGCAATGCGAATTCCTCGCCCGCTTCTAAATTACGCGTGTCGTGGGGGCCTCCCGGCTGTGCACATGGTTGCTGTAGGGCATGTCGTGCATGGCACAATTGATTGGGTAGTAAATTAAAACAGAAAACAGACGACAGCTGCACTTAGGAAGAGTAGTTACACTTTGAATTGTTTTGGGTTGTCCAGTGCCCTTCGCAGCTGCAGTGCCGTGAACTCAGTTACTATTTTCATTGTTGCCGTTATTGTTTTCTAATGCTTTAATTGCTGCAAGTGTACCAGGATTCTCATTTATTCCTCTATCGAGGGTGTTAAATTGGTGGATGAGGTATGACTCTCGTTGTTCACGTTCTCGATTTGATTTAAATCCCGTCTCTAAGAGCGTTACTGATAGTTCGTCGAATGCATGGTCGGGAAGATTGAGATGTTTTGATAGAGGTAGACTTGGGGCTGATTTCGCATGGGCTCTGTGATTATTGAGCGAATCCTAAATGGTGTTTCTGTTTGTCCGATGTACTGCATACCACACACGTTGCATTCGAGTAGGTACACCACATTAGAGGAATCGCATGTTAGGTTTCCCTCGTATGTTAATCGAAAACTTGAATTGCGTGCTGGTTGCTTTGTCTGTTTCTCGCATCGCCTTACATACAAGACATCGTGGCTTTAAGCAAGGGCGGCATGAATTATTGGGGGGTGATGTGTTAATTTGGGAGTGGACAAGGGTGTCTTTGAGGTTACGTGGTCGTCGGTAAACGATGCCTGGAGCGGATGGGAATGCGCGTTTAAGACGTTCACTTTGTTCCAGAATGTTGTAATGTCGTTTAAGGATTTTGTTTACATTGGGGAAGTTTGTGCTGTAAGTCAAGCAGAGGTTTGCTCGTTGTGGGTCTTCTCGTGGTGGTCGCTTCATGAGTAAGTCTTCACGCTTTAGTTTTCTCGCTTTTTGAACAGCGTCATTAATTACATGTGGGGGGTATTTTTGTTGCTCGAGCATAAGTTTTAGCCTCTGTCAGCTCGTGTCAAAGTCAGCGTCTCTAGAGCAGATTCGCTTAAACCGGTGAGCCTTGCTGTATGGAATACTGTTTTTACAGTGGCGTGGGTGATCGCTTTGGTAATGAAGGTATTGTTGTCGATCCTGTTGGTTTGCGATATAGGGTTGTAGAGAGCTTCTCTTCTTCTATCCTTATGGTAACATCAAGAAAATTTACGGTTACTTGCGAGTATGTGTGTGTGAAGTGTATGTTCAGATGTACAGCATTGTAAGGGTCTATAAAGCTGAGAAGTTCGTCCTCGCTGTGGGTCCAAATAAGAAAGATGTCGTCTATGTATCTTCTGTATAACAATGGTTTCAAGGAACTTTGTGCAAGAAATTCAGATTCTAGCTTTCCCATAAATATGTTGGCATAATTAGGTGCCATTTTGGTGCCCATAGCGGCCCCGCTAATTTGTCGAAAATACTCTTGATTAAACTCGAATGAATTTAATTCGAGGACCATCCTCGTCAATGTTGCAATGGCAGAGAAATCTGGGGTGTTAGATTGTCTATGGTTTGTGTACATGTTTTGTAATGCAGCTATGCCGTCATCGTGAGGAATATTTGTATATAATGAAGATACATCAAGAGTAACCAAGTACGAGTTTTTCGGCACACAGATACCCGCAATGTCTCGAAGAAAATGTGTGGTGTCTTTTATGTACGACGCAAGGGTGCATGTAATGTGGCTTATTAGTTTGTCCACGTACCCTGATATGGGTTCAGTTATTGTACCGATGCCTGATATGATTGGTCGACCTGGGTTACCGGGTTTATGAATTTTTGGGAGGATGTAGAAACGATCTGGACGAGGGTATGCTGCTTGCATCAGTTTGTGGTCAGTGTTGGTTATCTTTTCTGCGTCCAACAGTTTCTTTAGTTCTGTTGACACGATACGTTTGTATTCGTCTGTCGGATCACCTGGGAGGCGTTCGTGAAATCTTGAGTCGTCTAGTTGGCGGTATGCTTCTTGTAAGTAGTTGGTTGTATTAAGGTCTACAATTGCTCCTCCTTTGTCAGTGGGTTTTATTGTTATGTCTGTCCTATATGCCAAATTTTTCATACTTATTTTTTTCAGATTTGGTCAAGTTTTCTCGGTTTCCTTTCTGTCTGTGGTATTCGTGTACTATATCTTTCTGTACTGCGGTGATATAAAGGTCCAAGCACTTGTCTCGATTACTGTTCTGTGTCCAATCATTTGATTTACGACGGTGAATTGTTTCGTGGTTAGAAGGCCTGTCCAAGAAATATTCGTGCAACCTTAAGCTTCGAGCGAAGTTGTGGAGGTCTCGGAGTAAGTGGAATTCATCGAAAAATTTTGTGGTCGGGCAGAAGCTTAGTCCCTAAGATAGCAGTTTTACTTCGTCAGGTGACAAGCTCGTGTCCGATAAGTTTACAACCACAGTGTCACACGGTGTGTTCCTAGATGGGTGCTCGTTTGTACCATCAGTGTTTTCCTGGGTGGTGGTGTTGTAATGATAAGGCACTGTATCAGGGAACGCGGGTTTGGGCACATGGTCTCTTTCGAGTTTATGAATTTTTGTGGTCATGATGGCTTGGTATTTATTCTGCTCAAATTCTGTTAATCGCGTGATTTCTTCGTTCGATAAAGTGTTGTGGCGGAGAATGGTGTTGGTCATAGCGACCAGTTTCTTTACCTGCTTGTCACTGTGATTAAGAGCAATTTCTGTTAACTTAAGAGATGCCTCAAGGAGGACGTTTTTCCATGTTATTTGGTCGTGTTTATCTAGATTTGTAGCGGCTGGTGTGAGGGAGAGTGTCATACCCTTGGGGGCTATTCTAGCACGAAGGTACACTTGCAATGTTGATTTATGCATTTCATGTCTAATTCGTTTGTCAGCAAGTTTTCGTACTTTAAGGTAAGTGGCACTGCAACTGGGAAGTGATGAGCTGGACGTACATTTCAGAAGTCAATCTTCTTTTGGGTGCGGGGATGGCACTGATGAGGTGCGCAGGTTGTAGTTATGTCCGGCAGGCCTTCGTCGTTGTGGGGAGAATTTCGGCGTTGGGCTCCCGGCGAACGTGTTTGTTGGCAGTTCCGGGGTCCGCAATAGGGGGACGCGGTTCCGTAGTTCGGCAGGCTTCCCTTTGAGGAGTGGTGTAGTGGTGCTGTCGTGTAGTGCTTTTGGTCTCGACATCCGCAATGGAGGGACGCGTGTTGGCTGTTCTGCAGACTTCCCCCTAGTAGTGGTGCCCTGTTGATGATGGTGAGGGGGTGCTTGAGGCTCGCGGGAGTCACAGTTTCGCTGATCGTCGGGAACTCATTGTGTTGAACGTATATTCACGGGAGCTGCTTGTTGAGTCGACCACCCCGTTGTAGCTTCAAGATCTCCACGACCGAGTGCTTTCTTGAGGGTTTCGGCAATCAAAGCAACACCCATAAAACACGGATGAAGCCCATCCGCAGCAAGAAAGCGTCTTGGTGGCAACTGCTCGAATTGGTAGTCAATGTATGACACCTTGCTTGGTCTTCGGCAGTAGGCCTTGACTGTCTCGTTGAATTGACGAGCGTCCCGGTTGAAGCGGGGCACGAATTGTTCGTTCGATCGTTGCAGGTGTAGGTTGAGGTACCGGGGCAGCACGCATGAAACAACGAGCCTTTCGAGTTCCTGGCGTGTCCGAAGCGTGTTGTTCACTAGGCGGCGAAGGCGGCGTAGCGATTCCTCTAGTCCGTACGACGCCAGCTCCCTCGTACCGACGTGAAAAACTAGCGTGGTCACAGATCGTGGTATGCCAGCAAGCTCTTTCTCGATGTCGAATGTAGAGGCTCTGCGGATGGAAATGATTGCAGGTGTCGTCTTCTCATGTGGGTTGAAATGCCGATGTTGCGAGTTTCCGATGATGGCTGTAGTTAGTGCATGTTTAGGGAAATTCCGTGAGACCTGCTCGACTGGAGGTGCGCCTGTGGCCGGTCTTGTGTAAGCAGGCATGGTGGTTGAGTGGCCGTAGCGTTGCATATAGTCTAGTAGATCCTCCGTGAGCGGTCACAACGTGGTTTATTTCGACGTTTCGGCCTAGAGTCTGGCCTTCATCAGGAATAAAGATATAGTTTGTTGTTGTGGGGGCGGCAGTACGCTCGCGACCATGTCGCTCACGCACGCATGGCTCTCTTTGCAGTTGATGCCGCTTTTCGTCGACCAAACGTTATCAAGCTTGGAACTACTAACTTTTCCGGATCTGCCGTGTCTGCAAGCATATGACGTCACTTGGAACACCCAGTGGGACCAGCCTAGTGGGACAACGCCGGAAGCCAGCCGCAGCGTGGATATAAAGCCGTCGCCGAGCCCGCCGGACTTCAGTGGGGGCGGCAGTACGCTCGCGACCATGTCGCTCACGCACGCATGGCTCTCTTTGCAGTTGATGCCGCTTTTCGTCGACCAAACGTTATCAAGCTTGGAACTACTAACTTTTCCGGATCTGCCGTGTCTGCAAGCATATGACGTCACTTGGAACACCCAGTGGGACCAGCCTAGTGGGACAACGCCGGAAGCCAGCCGCAGCGTGGATATAAAGCCGTCGCCGAGCCCGCCGGACTTCAGTGGGGGCGGCAGTACGCTCGCGACCATGTCGCTCACGCACGCATGGCTCTCTTTGCAGGTTAGTTATTACTCACAAACAAGTTATCGTTCTAACTGCATTTTTCTTGTTGTGCTGCCGCTCCCACTGAGGTGTTGTGAAATTCTGTGCTCTTTGTGGTCGTATCTAAAAGTGTTACTTTCTGGTGATGTTGAAACAAATCCGGGCCCAACCACTCAGGAACTCCTTCAAAAAATTTTAGACAACCAAAATCAAATGGAGGCCAGGCTTGCTAATATTGAGGGCAAAATTCAATCTCTGGCGGAACAGTGCGGGAGGCTCCTTGGCCTCGAAGAAACCGTTCGCAACCTAGAGCGAACTGTCCAGTACCAACAGCAAAGAATCACTACAATGGAAGATAAAGCCCGACAGAACAATTTGATTGTATTCGGTATTCCGGAAGCTGAGAACGAAACGCGAGAAGATATACAGGATAAGGTGCTAAAAAGCGTATTCACTAAACGTCTTGGTGTCACTGTGTCGTCCGTAGAGCGAATCCATAGACTTGGGCGAAAAAAGGCCGATAAAGACAGACCTATTATCATGAGGCTATATGACTACAACGAAAAAATTGCTATATTCAACCAGTGTAAAAAATTGAAAGGATCAGGGATCAGTATATCCCATGATTACTCACAGGAAACTCTTGAAAAACGGAGGTTACTTTGGCAATCAGCCCAAAAAGATAAGAAAGAGGGAGCGAAAGTCAAGCTTGTTCACGACAAGCTCGATATTAATGGTACAATGTACACGTGGGACAAGCAGTCGAATGCTCGGGCCAGAATTCGCAGTAATAATGGAACTGCTTCGCGGGATCGGGACTGACAGCAGGCGAGCAATGGAATTAAGCTACTAAACATAAACGCCCGAAGTGTCGTAAAACAAGCTTGAAGAATGAGAGTGCGTATCGTTACAGCATGATCCACATTTAATTGCCATAACTGAGACATGGTTAAACGAAGACGTTACGAATGACGAAGTATTTCCCAGTTCATACAGCGTAATCCGTAAAGATAGGGCAACGAGAGGGGGTGGTGTGGCATTGCTGATTAAAGGTTCCATCAAGTATGAGCAGTTACCCCTTTTAGATGACCACGAAAGTGTTTGGTGCAAGATATTTCTTGACGAAATAGCTGTAATAATTGGCGTTATTTATAGACCCCCGGGAAGCCCGGTCGAATTCATTCAAAAAATAGATGATCACTTAACAGCCCTAACTAGTACCAAAAGCCGGATAATTATGGTTGGGGATTTCAACTTGGCTGGAATAGATTGGGAGGCGCGCATTCCTGGGCCCTTAGAGAAGCCTCACGCGGAATGCATATTGGAAACTATGGCAACACACAGTCTTATTCAGGTAGTTGACTGCCCCACGCGAATACAAGGACAGTGCCAGAGTTTGCTGGACCTCGTATTTTTGTCAGAGGAAACGTTTCATTACACAGTCGAAATTGAGGAAGGAATCTCGGACCATAAGATTGTCGTGGCCACGTTTCAAATTGCGAATAAGGGCGTAGTAAAGAATCCGATCGTGAAGGTTTACAATTTCAAACGCGCTGATGACACATCCATTCTTGATCTACTAGAAACTGCTCTTGATAAGATGCCCAGAGGAAATAACGTTCATGAACTTTGGGAATACTTTACACTTACTGTGAGTGAATGCTTATCTCGTTTTGTGCCGAAAAGAAAGAAATGCTTACAAAAAACAAACCCGTGGGTTAATCGACATATAATTCATTTGAAACGACGACTGCGCCGGGCACGACAAAAAAGACCGAGAAACCCCGTTGCCATCGCTGCGCTTAGTACCGACGTGCGGAAGGAGTTGAAAGCTGCTAAAAAGCATTTTGTTTCAACAACGTTGGCTGATTATTTGAAAAATTCACCTCAGAAGTTCTGGAGATACTTGGTTGGGTCAAAGCCGGCTACAACCAGTGTACTTTTAAATGGAAACATTTGCAGTGATCCAGTTTCAGTTGCTGAAGCTTTTAACAATTTCTTTAACAGTACATATACTAGCCCGACGGACATGGCCTCGATAAGTCAAGAACATGGTAGCCATTGTGAAGATGACATTGTTATCTCTAAGGAAGGTATAATTGAATTGCTTTTAAAATTAGATGTCAAGAAGTCTTCAGGGCCTGATAAAATACCGAACGAGTTTTTAAAGCGCTATTGCGAATGGGTTGCATTATTTTTAGTCAAAATTTTTGCCTCCTCATTGGAAACTGGGGTTGTACCGAGTGATTGGCTGCTAGCAAGGGTTGTGCCTGTGCCTAAAGTTGGAGATAAGCTGATGGTTGAAAACTATCGCCCCATTTCTATTACATGTACAGTGTGTAAACTTTTAGAGCATATAATTGGTAAACATCTTGTTGCGTACTTTGAAAATAACAACCTCTTTTACAACAAACAACATGGTTTTCGCCGACGCCTTTCAACTGTGACACAGTTATTTGAAACCATTCATCACTTTGCTGCAGCTATGAATTCGAAAGAACAAATAGATGTTATTTCATTAGATTTATCAAAGGCTTTCGACAGGGTATGTCATGCGAAACTTCTAAATAAATTACATGGTTACGGTGTTAATTTACAAATAATTAGGTGGATTCAAGCTTACCTGACGAATCGTCGACATTTTGTGGAAATAGCCGGCGAATATTCATCTTTTTTGCCCATTCCTTCTGGTGTGCCGCAAGGGTCGGTTTTAGGCCCAATTTTGTTTCTGCTGTACATTAATGACATTGCAAGTGGTGTACATCCCAACATTGAAGTGCGATTGTTTGCCGACGATTGTCTTTTGTTTACACGCGTCAAGACTGTCTCTGACCAAACTTGTTTAAATGATGCCTTAAACATTATTCACAATTGGTGTGCAAAATGGGATATGGAAATCAACCCTAAGAAGTCTGCCTGCATGACAGTCTCAAACAAGAAAACGCCTTTAGTGTTTGACTATACAGTGAATACTAACCAAATCAAAAGATCCACCCAAATTAAATATCTTGGTATGACAATTACAGATACACTAAATTGGAATGCACATATTGACAATATCTGCAGATCAGCGCAGCGGAAACTTGGACTACTGAGACGTAAATTAAGAGGTGCTCCTCCTGAGGTTAAACTTCAGGCGTACAAAACTATTGTTCGGCCTACCTTGGAATACGCTAGTATGATCTGGGACCCGCATCACCAATATCAAATAGATAAACTGGAGCGTGTTCAGAGGCTAGCAGCGCAATTTATTTTTTCCGTTTATGAGAGGAGACAGTCAATAACAACCCTGCTCACTGAGGTTAAACTTCCTCAACTTGCCATTCGCCGAAAAATCAATCGATTAAAGTTTTTATATCAGCTTTACAACAATAAACTCAATTTAAACCCTTCTCTCTATTTGCGTCCCCCTGGAAGAGTCTCATCAAGAACCAATCACCCACACGTAATTATGCCCTACACACCGAGAATTGACACATTTAAAAACACTTTTCTTGTCAGAACGATTGTCGACTGGAACTGTCTTGCCGCCGATTTCTTTGAGAATGTAGACACAGTTGAATCTTTTGTTGATAAATTAGAATTGTCATTGTATGATGTAGTTCCCACTCTGTAACAGCCCGACAGGGCTTACAGTATTGTGAATAAATAAATAAATAAATAAATAAATAAATACAATCTCAAATCAGAGGGCAAGGAAAGAGGGAAAAAAGAAAAGAAAAAAAGAAAAGAAAAGGAAAGAAAAAAGAGAAAAATAATGTACGGTGGACGCCCCTCGGGTGCCCCCCTTCCACTTTTCCTTTCACTTCCCCCTCATGTCTCTCCCCCCTCTCCCCTTCACCTTTCTGATGTCAGCGGTCTGTGTATGTTTCCGTTCACTAGCGCATTCCTCCCGATCAGACGGCCCCTCCTGGCACTGGCGGTTCGGTGTGGGGCAAAAAAGAGCTTTTCAGGAAGTCCTAAGCCTTTAACTACTCGGGGTCCCGTAAACAATTCGTCGTAGAAGGACGGGGGCCGCGTATTGTGGCAGAGGCTGGTCAGCGGGCATTTTAGGAATTTCTAGGCCTTTAACTACTCCGCGCCTTGTCAACATTTCGTCGTAAAAATAGGGATGCCCCGTATTGCGGTAGGCTGCGCAAGCGCGTGCAATGCGAATTCCTCGCCCGCTTCTAAATTACGCGTGTCGTGGGGGCCTCCCGGCTGTGCACATGGTTGCTGTTGGGCATGTCGTGCATGGCACAATTGATTGGGTAGTAAAATAAAAGAGAAAACAGACGACAGCTGCACTTAGGAAGAGTAGTTACACTTGGAATTGTTTTGGGTTGTCCAGTGCCCTTCGCAGCTGCAGTGCCGTGAACTCAGTTACTCTTTTTATGGTTGCCGTTATTGTTTTCTAATGCTTTAACTGCTGCAAGTGTACCAGGAATCTCATTAATTCCTCTATCGAGGGTGTTAAATCGGTTGATAAGGTATGACTCTCGTTGTTCACGTTCTCGATTTGATTTAAATCCTGTCTCTAAGAGCGTTACTGATAGTTCGTCGAATGCATGGTCGGGAAGATTGAGATGTTTTGATAGAGGTAGACTTGGGGCTGATTTCGCATGGGCTCTGTGATTATTGAAGCGAATCCTAAATGGTGTTTCTGTTTGTCCGATGTACTGCATTCCACACACGTTGCATTCGAGTAGGTACACCACATTAGAGGAATCGCATGTTAGGTTTCGTCGTATGTTAATCGAAAACTTGGATTGCGTGCTGGTTGCTTTGTCTGTTTCTAGCATCGCCTTACATACAAGACATCGTGGCTTTAAGCAAGGGCGGCATGAATTATTGGGGGGTGATGTGTTAATTTGGGAGTGGACAAGGGTGTCTTTGAGGTTACGTGGTCGTCGGTAAACGACGCCTGGAGGGGATGGGAATGCGCGTTTCAGACGTTCACTTTGTTCCAGAATGTTGTAATGTCGTTTAAGGATTTTGTTTACATTGGGGAAGTTTTTGCTGTAAGTCAAGCAGAGGTTTGTTCGTTGTGGGTCTTCTCGTTTACGGGACCCCGAGTAGTTAAAGGCTTAGGACTTCATGAAAAGCTCTTTTTGCCCCACACCGAACCACCAGTGCCAGGAGGGGCCGTCTGATCGGGAGGAATGCGCTAGTGAACCGAAACATACACAGACCGCTGACATCAGAAAGGTGAAGGGGAGAGGGGGGAGAGAGATGACGGGGGAAGTGGAAGGAAAAGTGGAAGGGGGCACCCGAGGGGCGTCCACCGTATATTATTTTTCTCTTTTTTCTTTTTTTTCTTTCCTTTTCTTTTCTTTTTTCTTTTCTTTTTTTCCCTCTTTCCTTGCCCTCTGATTTGATATTGTATAAAGCTGAGCACCAACAAACTGTATCTTTATTCCATAAAGGCCAGACTCTAGGCCGAAACGTCGAAATAAACCACGTGTTGACCGCTCACGGAGGATCTACTAGACTATATGCAACGCTACGGCCACTCAAGCACCATGCCTGCCTATATATATATATATATATATATATATATATATATATATATATATATATATATATATATATTCTAATACCACCTCGCTGTCTGTGTGGAATACAACAGAGTCCAGCTAAATGTCTCAATAACTCTTGTAGGATAAAATCAGCCGTTTCAACTGCGAACATTGCAGCACACAACTCAAACCTTAATATGATGTGATGTGGCTGGGGGTCAGTTTAGCCTTTCCTATAACAAATTTTATGTTTAACACATGCAGGGTGCTACGGTTTTCATGAACAAATGCGAAACACGTGAAGTTGTGCTTCGGGTACAACGTCGGTCAGAGACGCTGAGTAAAGACACGAGCTTGGCTTGTAACTGCAAGTCCCTTATTTGTCTTTGCTCCCCACGCTATATACTTGATGTAAAATGGCGCTTGCATGCTCACAAAGCCTTCTGCGTAAACAATGCATACAATCGTGCATTTCGAAGATTGTGTAATGCATGAAGTAAAGTTTTCAAGCCCTCCCCCCCCCCCCCACCGTCGCTGCTTGTCCTCTGATGAAGGAGTGTCCCAGTCTTACCTTTCTGTAGTCATCTCGAGACGTAGGTGTTTTTCTTGCACTGTGACTGTAGCTAAAAAAACCATCAAGTCGCAGGGACTATTAACCATCGACAACACTCCTCTCCGAGTATACGGTCTGTGTGGAAGTGGTGCTTGAAAAAATAAAGCTTGTCGCATACGTCCCAAAGCAAGCCACGGCTTCTCTGTGTGGGCAATGGGTTAGCTCTGAAGTTGGGATGTTGGAAACTTGTCGCGTGGTCCTAAGGCCAGAGTGTGAGCGAAACGTTTTGCCAGTTAAACTCTATTTTATGCAGCTGAATATCAGCAAACTCATGCATAAGTTATGTTGTCTTTAGCAGGCCAATGGCGTCCTCTTTCGTTAAAAGCGACTTCAGGGCGTCCACCACTTAAAGGTCTGTTTCGACAAACTTCTTTGCGTCTTCCCAAAACTGCTGAGCAACCTTGAAGGTGTTCGACAAAGCCTATAGGTAACGTGTATGGCAAATTACATGAAACGTGTTAGAAAGGTATCCGACCTTATATTTTGTGAGCACCTGATACGTTTGCACAAGCAAGCTTGCATCAGCCGAGATTGAACCTTCGTGCTCATGCATAAACTTTTTTCTGACTGTCAATAGCGTCAGTCGCTAGGACACAGCGTTTGAGTGAGATAGTGCGCAGTGTTCTCGTCAGTTTTTTATTGCAAGGGAAATGACGGCGCCACTGGAGCAGTGCTACTGCATGAAGTTTTGCCAGAAACTGAGCGACAGCTAAGTGGAAATTATTCGGAAGATCAAGATGGCGTTCATTGAGGGTGCTATGAGGTGCACACAGATTAAGGAGTGGTATAGCCGGTTTAAAGACGGCCGCACATTGGTGGAGAGTAAGCCACACTCCTGTCGGCCATCAACATGCCGAATTGACCAGGTTGTTGCCAAAAGTTACCGCTGTGGCCATGCGTGACCATCGTGTGACTATCCAGGACATTGCAAAAGAGGTCGGCATCAGCACTTTCTATGCACAATCAATTATGACCGAAGATTTGTCCATGAAGAAAGTTGCGGCGAAATTCGAGCTGAAACTTCTCACGGTGGAGCAAAAGCAACTTGTGTTGAAGTCTCACAGGACATGCTGCATTTCACAAGCAGTGTACCGGCTTAAAGCCGGTACGCACCGATGATCTCACCAGAGAAGGATTGGCCACCCTGGTGCAGTATCTGGCCACCCTCTCCCGTAGGCATTCGTCAATTAACTCACGGCCCTCAGTCCCCACCAGCTGCGGAGCAACTGACCACGGCGGCGGTCAGATCTGCAAAGCAGCAGAGGGTGCTAGGAATCTCTGGATACGGACAGGCCACCATTGGAACTTGAACTTAGCAACGTTTAACGTTAGAACGTTATCTAGTGAGGGAAGTCTAGCTGTATTATTCGAGGAGCTAGAAGGCATTAAATGGGATATAATAGGGCTGAGTGAGGTTAGGAGGACAGATGAGGCCTATACTGTGCTACAGAATGGGCACGTCATTTGCTATCGGGGCTTGGCAGACAGAAGAGAACTGGGAGTAGGGTTCCTAATTCACAGAAACATAGCTGGCAACATAGAGGATTACTATAGCATTATTGAAAGGGTGGTAGGCATTGTAATTAAACTGAATAAAAGATACAAAATGAAGGTAGTACAGGCTTACGCGCCTACATCCAGCCATGATGACGCTTCAGTTGAAAGCTTCTATGAAGACGTGGAATCGGCAATGAGTAAGGTGAAAACACAGTATACTATAGTAATGGGCGACTTTATTGCAAAGGTAGGGAAGAAGCAGGCTGGAGACCAGGCAGTAGGAGATTATGGCATCGGCACTAGAAACGCCAGAGGAGATCTACTAGTAGAATTCGCAGAACGCAATAATCTGCGTATTTTGAATACCTTCTACCGAAAACGAGAAAACCGCAAGTGGACATGGAGGAGCCCTAATGGCGTAAATAAGAAAGAAATAGACTTTATAATGACTGCACACCCAGGAGTCGTGCAGGATGTGGAAGTGGTTGGCAAGGTAAGATGCAGTGACCATAGAATGGTACGGGCTCGAATCCGCCTAGATTTGAAGAAGGAACGACAGAAACTGATACGCAAGAAGCAAATCAATGAGCTAGCACTGAGAGGGAAAGTACAGGAATTCAGAGTGTCACTGCAGAACAGGTACTCTGCTCTTAGCGAGGAAACCAACCTTAGCGTAGATACAATGAATGATAATCTGACGAGTATCATCACGGAGTGTGCAGTGGAAGTTGGAGGCAGGGTAGCTAGACAGAACACCGGCAAGCTTTCCCAGGAAACAAAAAACCTAATTAAGAAGCGTCAAATCATGAAAGTGTCAAGTACAACAGACAAAATAGAACTGGCAGAGCTTTCGAAGCTGATTAATAGACGTAAAGTATGCGATGTAAGAAGGTATAACATGGAGAGAATCGAGCACGCTCTGAAAAACGGAGGAAGCGTCAAAGCAGTGAAGAGGAAACTTGGGATAGGCAAAAGGCGGATGTATGCACTAAGGGACAAAGAAGGCAAATTAACTACCAATATGGATAGGATAGTTAAAATAGCGGAGGAGTTTTACAGAGATCTGTACAGTAGCCGAGACAACCACGACCTTAATACTATAAGAACTAGCAGTAACCCAGACGACACCCCACCGGTAATGATAGAAGAAGTCAGAAAAGCTTTGGAGAGCATGCACAGAGGCAAAGCTGCTGGTGAGGATCAAGTAACATCAGATCTGCTGAAAGATGGAGGACAGATTGTGTTAGAAAAACTAGCCACTCTATTTACGAGGTGTCTCCTGACGGGAAAAGTACCAGAGTCTTGGAAGAACGCTAACATCATCTTAATACATAAGAAAGGAGATGACAAGGACTTGAAGAATTACAGGCCGATCAGTTTGCTCTCTGTAGTATACAAGCTATTTACAAAGGTAATTGCTAGCAGAGTAAAGAAAACATTAGAATTCAATCAACCAAAGGAACAAGCAGGATTTAGAACAGGCTACTCAACAATTGACCACATTCATACTATCAATCAGGTAATAGAGAAATGCTCAGAGTATAACCAACCACTATACATAGCCTTCATAGATTACGAGAAGGCGTTTGATTCAGTAGAAATATCAGCCGTCATGCAGACACTGCGGAATCAGGGCGTAGATGAAATATATATAAACATTCTGGAAGAAATCTACAGGGGATCAACTGCTACCATAGTGCTTCATAAAAAAAGCAACAGAATACCAATAAAGAAGGGTGTAAGGCAGGGGGACACAATCTCCCCAATGCTATTCACTGCGTGCTTACAGGACGTTTTCAGAAGCCTAGAATGGGAACAGTTAGGGATAAGAGTTAATGGAGAGTACCTCAGTAACCTGCGCTTCGCCGATGACATTGCATTGCTGAGTAACTCAGGGGACAAATTGCAACTCATGATTACGGAGTTAGACAAAGAGAGCAGAAAGGTGGGTCTTAAAATTATTCTGCAGAAAACGAAAGTAATGTACAACAACCTCGGAAAGGAGCAGCGCTTTGCGATAGGTAATAGTGCACTTGAAGTTGTAAAAGACTATGTCTACTTAGGGCAGGTAATAACCGCAGAGCCTAACCACGACATTGAAGTAACTAGAAGAATAAGAATGGGGTGGAGCACATTCGGCAGGCATTCTCAAATTATGACAAGTAGATTGCCACTGTCCCTCAAGAGGAAGGTATATAACAGCTGTATCTTGCCGGTACTTAGCTACGGAGCAGAAACCTGGAGACTCACAAAGAGGGTTCAACTTAAATTGAGGACGACGCAGCGAGCAATTGAAAGAAAAATGGTAGGTGTAACCTTAAGAGACAAGAAGAGAGCAGAGTGGATTAGGGGACAAACGGGAGTTAAGGATATCATAGCTGCAATAAAGAAGAGGAAATGGACATGGGCCGGGCATGTAGCACGTAGACAGGATAACCGCTGGTCATTAAGGGTCACCAACTGGATTCCCAGAGAAGGGAAGCGGGGTAGGGGGAGACAGAAGGTTAGGTGGGCAGATGAGATTAAGAAGTTTGCGGGTATAAATTGGCAACTGCAAGCACAGGACCGGGTTAACTGGCGGAACATGGGAGAGGCCTTTGTCCTGCAGTGGACGTAGACAGGCTGATGATGATGATGATGACCCTAACATCACGAACACCATTATCACTGGATAGAAAACTGGGATTTGGTTAACGAGTATGTCCCGGAAACCAAATTCCAGTGGTCCCAGTGAAAGCATTCCATGTCACCATGGCCAAAGAAGGCCCGCCAAGTGCGCAGCAAGGTCAATGTAATGCTGAGTGCTTTCTTTGACTCCTGCAATGTGGTACACCACGAGTACGCACCACAGGGTCAAACGATCGCCAATGAGTACTACAGGGATGGTCTCTGTCACATACATGATGCTGTGCAGCGTGAGACCCAAGTTGTTGTCAACAGGAAACTGGCTCATTAATCACGACAATGCTCCTGCACATTCTTCCCACTTGGTTCAGACTTTTTTCAGCAAAAATCCGACTTCTTACCAAACAGGCTTCTTACTCTCCTGATATGGCCCCCCACGGCTTCTGGCTATTTTCCAAACTCCAGAGGACATTGAAAGGAGGATGGACGTGGTCATAGGCAAAGTTAAAGATTGTTGTTTTAAAATCGCTAATTATGTAAGTGGCTGTGGTTTTGGCTATCGCTCAACGCAATAGCAGCCTCCTTTGCTTCCTCCGAGGTGCAGAGTGGGTCGAAGAATTGGATGAGTGAAGAGCTGCAGGATGATAAGCTACAGCTACTGAATGGTCTGGACCACACGCTGCATCTACCAAGCGCACAAGCACTGAAGTGTCGTAGGCCTTATGGAGAGTTGCTGCGCGCGCTACACGGTAGGATTGGTGGTATCCTGCATGGATGTTCCTGTGGAGAGGTTTGACAAGTACGGTGCGCATGTTGCGAGGGAGCGAGACTAATTTTATAGTATGTGCAGGTAAACGGATTCCAAGTGAATCGAGTATATGCCACCCTGTTTTTGACCCAGCCAGACGAAGGTACGGTGATTGTCTGTGCGCATCTATCAGTTCCTGCACTGTATTGTGCATTCTCAGTTTTAGGAGCCTATCCGTGCGGGTGTTCTTTGGGAGATGAAGCGCTGCTTTGGTGTCCGTGCGAATTAGAGCATTTAGTTTATCTTTGTCTGTGCAGGATAGGGTCAAGCAAGGAGAGGCATAGAGAATGCGACTGAAGAACAAAGGCATGTCGCACTTTGAGGTTGTCGGCTTCGTCCAAGATTGCTGGTGATTGGGAGACCCTTCTTAGAAGCTGGATGACTCAGTAAGTGGACTACCTTAGTACCTGCCTTTATTGTAACATTGTTTTTCCCGTGTCCTGCAAGTACAGGCTGAGAATTCGGAGGGTGGATGTTTGCGGAATGGGAGTGTTTTGCAAATAAATTGTGATGGGGGGTATAGGGACACGCTGCGGTCGGAGTTTAAGGAGGGCCAACTTTGTGGGGGACCATTCAAGGCTGGTGCTTGCAGGGTGTGTAGCTATAGCTGTGGCTGCCTCCTGAAGGGTCCATTCATTATCACCATCCGAGCCATACGTGGTCCAGATCGTTATATCGTCAGCGTACAGTGTATGTCCTAAGTGTGGAATGTGGCTGAGAACCATCACCAAGAGAATCAGGGTGGTATTAAAAAGGAGCGGGGATAAAATCGACTCTTGTGGGGAGCCAGTGTTACCAAGGGAGAAGGGCGGCGTTTGTACATCACTGATATGCAGGGAGGCAGTGCGCCCATTTAGGAAGGCCGGTATGTAGTTATACGTTCTAGGCCCTAAACGTAGCTCTCGGATTCACTGTAGGATCACACTATGCGTAACCCTGTCAATCGCTTTGGTGAGGTCTATCGCCAGAACTGCTCTTGTATGAAGTGCCATTTCATTGAGGATTGTGTGTGAAATCTGCAACAGGCCGTCTTGGGCAGAGAGGTGTTATCTAAATCCCGTCATGCTATGGGGAGACAGCCTGTGCGATTCCATGTGTAGCGTGAGACGGGCGAGGATAACATGCTCAAACAGTTTGCCCTGGCAAGACGTCTGGGATATGGGACGGAGATTGTTGACAATAATTGGCTTATTTGGTTTAGGGATGAAAATAATCTTTGCATGCTTCCATGCAGCTGGTATCTCCTTTTTTTCCCAGCACTCATTGAAGTAGTCGGTGATAACAGAAATAGAACGATCATCTAGGTTCCTGAGCATGACATTGGTGACCCGGTCCTCTCCACGGCTCGAGTTCCTGAGCTTAAAGAGCGCTTCTCTGACTTCGGCCTCCTGTATTAGGTAATGGAGGGAAGCTTGATCGGAACCAATGTAGTCAGGATATGATATCGCTTGGCTCACAGCGGTATAAGTTGATTTGAGTTGGTATAACAGTGCCTGCTGATTCTGTCAATTTTGGTGGGCAAGCCCTTTGAATGTGAGCTACGTTTGCTTTTTTTAGTTTGGCCGGGGTTTATCATGTGTCGAACAAGGTGCCAGGCCCTTGATAAGGAGAAATTACCTCGCAGTTCATTGCATGTTTGGTTCCAATTAGATATACGAAGAATGGCACCGTGCGCTTCTATTTTTTTTTTTGAAGCTGCGCTAGTTTGAACTTGAGTTTTCTATTTAGTTTGTGCGTTTTCCAACGCGTGAGTATACTAGTTTACGTTTGCAGTAGATGCGCTAACCTACTGCATGTTGTAGGAGTTATTTGGGTGGCGTCGAACGCTTGTGTAAACGCCTGGACATCCTGTTTGAGCTCCGTCATCCACGTGTAGAGGTTGAAAGGCGACTCGACTGGTTTGGCCTCTCTGTGCGTACGAAAATTATCCCAGCGAGTCTGACAGACACGATGGGTGCGGAGGTTTTTACTGAAGTCAAGCTCAATAGTAATCACGTAATGATCACTGCCTAAGGTTTCATTTGAATTTTCCCAGACCGGCTGGGAAAGATTGCAACTAAAAGTAAGGTCTGGACTAGTGTCGGCGCTGACACTGTTTCCGATTAGAGTTGGGGTATTGAAATCATTGCAAATGGATAGGCCCTGCATCTGAAGGGTGTTGTATAATTCTGCCCCTCTTTTATTGGTACGTTTATAACCCCAGTCAACATGCGCGCAATTGAAGTCCCTTAAGATAATGAGGGGGTCCTTCTTTGCAGTGGTGTAGGTGGTCTTAATTAGCTTGATGAGTTCTGAGACCGGTTGTTTCAGAAGAAGGTAACAGTTGAGGATGAAGAGGGGATGAAATGTGTGAGTAGATGGTAATAATTCGAAGAATGTGTGAGCTACCTGGGAATATACTATATGAAAAGTGTATGGTACAAACTTTTGTACATACGTAGTACAAGTTCGGAGTTAAGTCAGAAGGTACGAAAGCGTATCCGGGGAGCGACATGTTCGTACCGGCATCTTGGAGTGCTATAAATCAGGGGGTGTGGAAGAAGCAAAGAGTAGTTGCTGCAGGGGTTCTTGTTTGCGGCGAAAACCCCTGCATTTCCATTGCATAATGCGTAGGTATTGATTATCGGCCATCAGCAACGCCATTCTGGAGGGTAGGAGAGCGAAGGATGGAAGCTGTCATGGTAGTGACAGTAGAGCCGTGGAATGACACTCCAGCAATGATTTGAGGAGGTTGTTGCAAAATGGCTCTAGTTACCTGACTTATAATCCGCTCTGTGAGCGTGGCAATGGCCGTTTCAATGTATTTTCGTGTCTGAGCCATAATATTGGCTACTAGCCATTTTGCTATTGGGTTAACTGGAGTCTATGCCTTTCTCTGGGGTGTCATCTGGGCGGCGTTTTTTCTGGGGGGGAGGGGGTATGCAAGGCGCGGGTGTGAATGGTAGAAAGAATGGATAGGCAGGAGGTTGGGTCGATGATGTTAGGGGAGTTGGAGGGGCGTTGGGTGTCATAGAGTTAAAGGCTGCCCTCAGGTGCCTTACCTCTTCCAGCAGGAGTGCTACGTCTTCTTCCCGCAGTAAGGTTTTGTGCCCACTGGTGGTTTTGGTTCAGGTTCACTGGTGATCTTGATGAGACTCTAGAGTGGAAAGTCCTTTGTCGTGGTCACTGGTGGCTGAAGTTTCGGCAATGCCTGTCATCGAGGCTGGGGCGTCCTGGCCTTGCACAACCGTATGCTGGTAAGATGGCTCTCTCCACAGAGGATGCATCTCGGCGTGCAAAGGGTCTCTTGCTCCTCGTGTTTCTCGCTGCATCGTGGGCAGAGTTCCCTTTTTGGAAGGGGGCACACGTTGTACCGGTGACCAGGCTTCCGACAGTTGGTGCAGGCGTCAGGGCTTCTCTTGTACTTGGTGCAACGGTGTGCCACACACATGTACTTGATGGTACAGGACCAGAGGCGAAGGTAATCGAAATTGAGGCAGATTTTTTCCATTCGTCTGCCGGCTATACTGTTGGCGTCCGGATTGCGACCGCGCAAGTCATTTAGAATCTCTTCAGGCGTCTGATTCCAGTAGGCCCTTGAAATCACACCCTTGACTGCAGCAGGGGGGGGGGGCGGCGAGGCACGCGACTATGGGGTATTGCTTTCCATTAAAAGCAATTGCCTGTACTTTAACTAGAGCCAGAGCTGTTGCTTCCTCTGTAGTCGCCACTGTAAAGACATTGTTCGTTGGATGTATTCTGATATGCAGTTCGCCCAGCATGTAGCCGTCAATAGCGGTGCCCAGTGCCCATAGCAGACTTGCTGCTGGGTGTTCTTCCAGCGAGAACTCGCCTCGCGGGCGATAAACAACCTGGATTGTGCCTGCCGGCAGCACGGCAAGTTGTTTGCTTTTTTGCACGACAGCACACGTTGTGAGTAGCAGATGCGTCGCCTCCTTGGATTCGCATCGAATGGGCACAGCCAAGGCCGCTGAAAGGGGTTTTGAGGTCGAACTCTTACCCGGGGCTCAATTTTTATAAGCACAAATCATAGTTTGCTACTCACCAGAGTGGTTGTCTTGTTGGTGGATGATCTTCTTCATTTTTGTGTCCTCCATGGTTGTTAGAGAGTGAGGAACGCTGCGCGCGTGTGAGACCCGTCTCAAAGAGGCGAGGCTTAGTGTGACGGCGTGGATGTCAAAGGCGGTTTCACTGGGTACTTCTTGAACATCATGGGGCACATCCAGAATATGGTAGCGGGTAGTGTCTGTGCACCTTCTTGAATTCGTTGAGAGCCTTGGTGGGTCCACAGAAGGATATAACTGGGTACAGAAACCAGAAATTGACAAAAGCGATGTGATACGCATCCGATCCGTTCACTCTGCACCTCTAGGTGCCAGTTTGCTATCTCATATTCTTGTGAGATAGCAACATTTAAGTGTTTCCTTTGGCTAAGTTGATGAAGTGCTAGTAGGGTGGTGTTTTATAGTAGTCGTCTTCTCAAGAATGAGACAATTGCAGAGGTTGAATTGTATGCTGAATTGAATTTATGCGCACTATTTAGTGCAATAAAATTGTTGCAAACAACACTTCACGTGTGAAGGGAAAAGATGCTGTTTCTTCAGGTTCGAATTTTCTTTCAACTACTGTGGAAGCCCAACGGATTCGGCAGACAACAGTGTGCTCCCTTTGAGTTTGGAGTTTCAAATCTGCCTCGTCTACATCATTGTTAAGCTTGTTAAAGTAGTGAATTTGAGGTTGGAAGCGAATTCAAAGCGACTAGTGCTTTTAGTTGAGAAATTTCTAATTGAATTCTACATATCACATGCAGTGAAAAATGGGGAGCATATTTTTTGCGACCTGCCTAACCTGCACATTTTTTTAATGGAAACAAGGCCTGTGAAAATGTCTTTCTTTTTGCTCTAAGAAAGCACGAACAAGTTCGAATAGTATCAGGACTTGATTTTTGATAGAATGCAAATCGTAAGCTGTACTATGATGGTATGTTTTAAAATATCTTTATTTAAAGCATATAACTCTGTACCAGAAGCTTTTTAAACTTAAAAAACGAATCGACTTGGGGGTAATACTTTCATTTAGCCTTTAAATGAGACTTTGCAGCAGGAGATATTTTTAAGACAGGTGTTTCATTACTTACCTCTTCTTTACTGTGGTGATTCCATCTTTACAAGTAACTTGAAGCATTGGGGTCATGGGTTTTGCATTATGAAGTAAGAGCAGTGCAATACTGTAAACGGAGACACACACAGAATAGTACTTGTCTGTGCGGCTTCTTCTGTGTGCCCCTATGTAGAATATTTCGCTATTCCTACTTCATAGCAGCCTCACACAGTGGTGGGTACTTTTCTAACATACGAGGTCTGTTGGAAAAGTATTCGATCTTTGGTGAAAGAAAAAAAACTGGCATGATTGGAGTGTTGGAAACCTAATACCCCTTGAGACTCCACACATTCCTCCCTGTGGTGCTGCCAGTGTAGACAGCACTCTGAGAAGGCCTCTTTCGTAATAGAGTTGAGCTCAGATATTGTTGCAACTTTGATATCCTCCCTTGTCTGAAGTCATTCTCCTTCTAATGGCTTCTTGAGTTTTGGAAACAGCCAGAAAATGCAAGCGGCCATATCAGGAGACTACAGGAGTCTTGCATTTTGCCGAAAAAAGTCTGACTCAAGTGTGAAGAATGTGCAGCAGCATTGTCGTGACGGATTTGACAGTTTACTGTTGACCACAATATAGGTCTCTTTCGTCGCACGGCATCACGTAGGCAGAGGACATCCCTGTAGTACTTACTCATTGATGATCGTTTGACCCTGTGGTGCGTACTCGTGGTGTACCACATCGCGGGAGTCAAAGAAAGCACTCAGCATCACTTTGACGTTGCTGCGCATTTGGCAGGTATTCTTCGGTCAGGGTGACTTGGAATGATTCTACTGTAACCACTGGGATTTGGTTTCCAGGTGGTACCAATACCCCCAAGACTCGTCACCAGGGATAATGGTGTTCATGAAGTTGAGGTCACTGGTTGTGAAATGAAGCATCTCCTGGGATACTTCAACCCGAAGTTGCTTTTGCTTCACCATGAGCAGTTTCAGCACAAATTTCGCTGCGACTCTTTATGGCAAAATGTTCGGTCTTTATGAAATGTGCAGAGAACGTGGTAATGCCGACCTCTTCTGCAATTTCCAGGATAGTCACATGACGCTCCCGCATCACCACAGTGGTCACTTTGGCAATGACCTGGTCATTTCGGCATGTTGATCGCCGACCGGAGTGTGGCTTACTCTCCACCAATGTGCGGCCGTCTTTAAGCCGGTTCTATCACTCCTTAATCTGTGTGCACCTCATAACATCCTGAATGAACGCCGCCTTGATATTCCAAATGATTTCCACTTGGCTGTCGCCCAGTTTTTGGCAAAATTTTATGCAGTATCGCTGCTCCAGTCGCTCCGTCGTTTTCTTTGCAATGTAAAACTTTTCAGTTTTTCACTGTGCACTACCTCACTCAAACGCTGCGTCCCAGCAACTGACCCTATTGACAGGCGGAAAAAAATTCATGCATGCACCTTCACAGCGAGGTACATGCAGACTGGTATACGTGGCATTTTCGAAAGAAACGTACTTTTTAGTGCACAGGGAGCGTTTCAGAAAGAAGACAGAAACAGAACAGTGTGCTCTGTCTTACCTGTCTTCTTACTTAAACGTTCCCTACGCAGTAATAAAGTATATTTCTTTCAAAAATGCAATACCAACCAGCCTAACTATCCACTCTTTTGGAGTAACGACCTTTTGTGCTCATGCATACTGTGGCCTTCTCAGGTTGGTGTAGGAACCAATCATGTTCACCCTTTTGTACCAATTTCGGGATATTATTTCAGTCCATTTTGCCATAGCGGAACTAAAAACACTTGGGCACGTCACTTATTCTTCCCAGTAGCGTCTTTTTTGTGTTTAGGTTGCACTGCAGCACACAACAGCTTGATGGCATCACATCACGGAAAATAAGTCTGCTGAATGCTCGCGCACAAAATAACCGTACTCAAGTACTGGAAACATGAGGCAAGCTTCCCCGCACACAATCACACACAAGAAAAATTACCAAACACTCATAAATCCTGAAGCGACTTCATTTTACTGTCTAAGAAAAAATTGGGTATTCGGGGAGTAGTTCTGCTACACAACAAAAACTATAGACCATCTCCCCGGAAGGGAACCCTGGTTGGATGCGAAGCAGCAACAGTGCACACTGCGTTGACCACGTTGAAACGGGTGTCGACGCGTGTGCTGGAAGAATGGTTTGAAGCGAAACTTTGTGTAGCATTTACTCAAGTAAACGTTTGTTTGAAACGCTAAAACACGGCAAGCGAAATGCCTTGAAGACGCTTGTGCTCGGCTTCCTTGGCTCGCATCTAGTCGGTGTCACATCTCGTCGCTGTCTGTATTCTTGAATGCGATCAGTGTTCCTGACTCGCACCTCGTCGGTGTCGCTGGTCTTTCACTGCCGACGCTTGCATTCGGCTTCCCTGGCTTGCGCCTCGTCGGTGTTGACGTCGTCATTCGCGAACACGTTCGACTTCGCTCACACTAGCATGAAGTATGTCGTGATGGCGTTGCGCCAGTCGGCGCGATCAGGCGGCAAGCAACAGCGCGCTGTCCACATTGTCAGTGCCTAATATTCTCGAGGTGAGTGCAACTTGCGCACCCGCTGGCTTGCGGCTTCTTTTCGCCGACCGATGGAGAGAGGTGGCGCGGATGAGCTTATGCCCACGTGAGAAGTGAGCTCGAGCATTTGTGAGCAGTGGAGAGGGTGAAGCGAGAGAGATGACACACGGCGAGCGCGCAGCAGGTGAGAGAGAGAGAGCCGTCACCGCACACTGCTAGGAGGGTGTGAGCTACTTGGCACCACTCCAACTTCTAGGAAGAAGGGAGTGGTGCGGACGAAGGTACAGCGTTACACAGGCCAGTCAAATAGCTGCTTCGCATCTAATAATCGTCATCTGACTTGTTCACCTTTCCGTTCTTGAAAACCCGGCGCCGGCCACTTTCCTGTCGGGAAATGTCACAATGATAACATGTGTGTCGTTCGTGACCGCAAACTACCAAAACTGTGGTGATAGGACAAAAAAGTACTCAAAGTAGATGGCTATTACTGATGTGTAGCAGAAACAGTCCCCAAATCCTCACTTTTTTTAGTGTGTAGCTCGAACACTAGCGTCTGCTTGTGCACTGGAGTGCCCTCATCACCAGTGTACCTTAGGTCCTCACCAAAACAGCGGCCGCAACGGCCAACTCCACAAAGATGTGCTACCCCATTAATGTTGATGTGATACAACAGGCCGCACCTCCTTTTTCACGTAGCTGCTGTGGTGGGAAAGAGCTCTATCAGTGGGTGCCGGCCATCACATGGTTGCCACAGTTGATCCCTCTTAAAAAAACATCTTGTTACGGGGCGTGGTAGTGGCCATTTTCATTGGTTTGGCCTGATGAACGAGCTGTTTTGCCCTTGTGCTAATCTCTGTCCCTTATTGCATCACTACTGTGGTGAGCGGAAGTTAACCTTGACCCTGGCAAAACAGAGCTTCGCGAAGCCATCCCAAGTAACAACAGAACCGCGATAGTTATGAGTAGCAGAAATCGGGCCGTAATAATGCAGATCACTACCACCAGTAGTATTAGGATGCCGGATCTAGGGCGGACGCATCACATACGCAGTGCCGGAGACGTATTGTTTTGTTTACGCACAGGTCCACTGGCCAGGCAAGGTGGGCCTTAACTCCCCTACCTGTGCGTGACAGGCAAGCGCCGCAAATGCATCAAACGCAGGGCCGTGCCTATTTCTTCAGGATTTTCGCTTGTTAAAAACACAGAAAATAGTCTTTGTCTTCAGCCAAGCTGAATCTTAATTTTAAAAACTGCCACATCCTCATGAAGAGAATAATAAATAGATCAAACGCTGGGATCTTACGGTGTTACAGTAAATAATTTTAAAAACTGCCACATCCTTATGAAGTCAATAATGAGTAGATCAAACGTTGGGATCTTACGGTGTTACAGTAAATTACCCATGACACTCACTAGTCATGCATGTAAATGAGTGACAAAGTGGCATACGGTTTTGTACAATGTTTATTGGTCATAAATGGTATTACAAAACGACTGGCTCCCAAACCGTAAGAGAAAACGCGACTTTATTTTGCTTCATGGCGAACTGTCTTGCCGTCCCTCGCGAGCTCTGCGTCCTCGGCTTTCTCTTCTTCCCTCCCGGTGTTGTGCAATCTAGTTGCTCCGTTCCGGTTCATTTTTTTTTCAACATCATCCGGGGTGGACCAAGGTGAATCGGAGGCTTCGAGCAAGCAGACCTTTTGCACAGGGTGATTCACAACAGAACCATTGGCGGTACGGATGGAGCTAGCGTGCACAATGTTATCTCTCCCTGGCAATAGCTCAAGCACTCTGCCCATTCTTCATGACGTCGCTGGTGCCGTGTTTTTTGCAAGAGCACTACATCACCAACTCGGAGCTTTGTTGTTGGGCGTGTCAAGCGATTGTGTGCCCACCGCAGCAATAGCAGGTACGCTCGTTTCCATCTCTTCCAAAGTTAAACTGTTAGACGCTGGTGATGACGAGCCTTTCGTTACAGATCAACGGATACGTGAGGCTCTGATGGTCACTGTTGTGGCAATCATGTGCTGCGTCTACCCAGCCAGAAGTGCAATCGAGTTAAGGGTTGTAGCTTGTTAGGCTCACTACCAAGATAGGTTAGGGGTCTGCTGTTGATCGCATCTTCAACCTCACACAGCTTGGAAGACCGCACCGTTGTGAGGCCTTCCACGTTAAGACTACTGCGTCCGAGTGACTTCTTGAGCGCAGTTTTTTTTTTCGTACAAATGAGGCGATCCCAGCACCCACCCCAGCATGGAGCGTGTTCTGCGATAAACTTCCATTGTATCCTGATCTCCGCGGCGTACGCACGAAGAGCAGTTAGTGCAGATGCAAACCATCTAGCAAAACTCTGAAACGTCTGGACGTTGTCAGAGTACACAATTGAGGGTACACCGCGGCATGCGATGAAACGACGAAAGGTGAGCAAAGTTGTGGCGGTGGTCATGTCTGATGTTAGCTGAAGGTAAATGGCGCGTGTGACAGCACACGAAAACAAAAGTGTGTAAGTCCTTCTTGGACCACTTGCTGACTTCGGTACAGCGGCCCGCAGTAATCAAGCCCAACGACCGTGAAGGGGCTGGTTTCTGTAATTTTTTCGTGAGGAAGTTAAGCCATGTGTGCTGTCTTTACTGTAGTTTTTCAGCGTTTGCACATTCTTTATTGAAAAATGATCCTCTTCTAGCTTTGACGCCCTCTTAATAACCAAAAACTCTCTCTAAGCTCACTAAGGGTTGCTTCAGCACCACCGTGGATTGTGCCTATATGTGCTGCCGAAACAAGCAAGCTGGTGAGCTTATGGTCACTTGATAGTAGGATGGGGTGACGAATGTCCTGTTCAGCGTGTAGCTCTTGCAGTCGCCCACCGACGCGAAGTAGGCCATCCTCATCTATAAACGGGCACAAACGAAATACAGGGGATGTTGAAGGTAATGACAGACCTTTCTGCAGCAATTGAACCTCGATTAAGAACGAGTCATCCGGCATTATATGCCACCAATAATGCTCAGTTTGAAATAATTTTCCTGCTGTTGGAGGACCAGACGCTCATGGAAAGCATCTTGCGCGGCCGCTGAAACGTTGGATCCATGCAGTTACCCTTAGCAGTCTTGCTGAAGAGCTGTAGTTTTCCAGAGGCACGACACCGTGGCGAATATTATTGGTGGATGAACAAACGGATGTAGTTTCTGCGGAAAATCCTCGATCATTTTTCGGTTGCTGCGGTTCAGTTAAAAGTATTTTTTGTTAGATTCTTTTACGTCTTTACCTACGTAAGACCTTGTTTTGTCACACAGCCAGCTTAGGCCGTGTCACCACCTGGACGATTTGGTTAGATCCGAAAGTGATAGTCCTCGAGTGATTACATCGGTGGTATTTTGTTTACTGCTACTGTCAAACCATTGGAAGAAAGGTCTGGTATGCTGTTAGATTTTGGCGACATGGTGTGCTACAATGGGTTCCAACTTGGTCACTGAACTCTTTATCCAGTTTAGTGTCGCAAGCGAGTCCGTGCAAAAGGCAACAGTGGCCTGATGAAAAAAAAGACCTCCTGCACGTAGCGTTTAAGCCGCAATGCGATGGTGCATGTCAGTAGCTTCAGGCTTGGAAGCCATACCATTTTTAAAGGAGCAAGTCAGCCCTTGCTGATCAAGAGTCACGTGAAACACGTTTCTAGAGGCGAGTTCACTTGTGCGTAAACGAACGCACCGTATGCTCCATGACTGGCATCTGCGAAGATGTGCAGCTCAAATAAGAAATAACAAGGGCTTATTTTTGTCTCGTAAGAGTATATATCGTCGAGTAGTGACGGACGAGTCAGACACCTCAGAACACCAACTATTCCATTCAGCCTGTTCACCTTCAGGCGTACTGGCATTCCATGCAAGATTTTACTTCCATAGATTCTGCAGTACCATTTTAGCCTTTTTGGTAAATAGAGTGAGGTAACCCAACGGGTCGTATACTCTGGCCAAGGTTTTCAGTGCTGTACGTTGTGGCACCTCGAAATTGCGAGCGAGCGCCACACTCTTGGAGTGAACGGACACAGCAGACATTGTCAGTACAAACACACATTTAATTACCTAGTTTGCAACGACGATATCGTCCGCAGAATCGTTACATCAATCGTGATCAAACAACTAAGATATCCTTACACACAATTTCCATACACTCCAAAACATTGCAAACACAATAACACTAAAAACACTCAATAACATACCCAAGGCGGCGTCGCCAACGCTCGATTTACCACGTGGGCCCCCCGGTGCGCAGGCCGCGGTACCACGCGCCGAGGACCCACGCTAGAGACAACCATTCGCGGCAACCGCCACGCGCAGAAGAGACTCGCTCAACTGTCGCCCGCCACCAAGGCTTGCTTTCCGCCAGGGGTCACCGCCGGTGCTCCCACCATGAATACAATAGTGGTGCTCAACGCGATTAAAATGCCATCTATCGCCCGGTAGTTGTCACCCCCAAAATACGGCTTCTGTGCGATACACGCGCGCCATGCAGCGCAAACAACTTTACACTGGGTGTCAGCACCCCCCCATCCCTCCCACAACCTTAAGTCAAACCACATTCCGAAAAAGAAAGAAGTCAGCTACACGAGCTTTAACAAAAAATGACATCACATGTTTCTTCATAATGTTCTTGCACCACGACACCGCCGCTGGTCGACACTGCTGCACTTGTCCGGCTCGACTTCACCTCAGTGGCGGTCCCGCAACAGCAACGTTGCCGCCGGCGCGACGAACCGTCACTAGCGCCGACACGTCTTTCAGTTGTGACCAGCACTCACGAGGGCGCCTGACTGCAGGCAGTTGCGCAGGTCCCAGGCATCTCCATCGCCCGACCTCACGACGGCATTTCTGGCCAGTGGCACTGACTGCGTGCAGGAGACAGCCGTCCGTGGATTACGACATTCCCACTGCATCAATTTCGAAACACTTGAAAGAAGAAAAAGAGAGCAGGGCCTAGGGAAAGAAGCTTCGGGCTTTCACCCACGTGGTACGATGATGGTCCGTACTGCTAGCTAATACATCGGTGGTGGCCAAGACGCCCATAAAAATAAAACAAAAATCACTTTTTGATAACTCGAGCACCACAAGATAAAAAACGTGAGGGAAGGAGAGCGCAACACCTGAACGCCACGATCCACCTAGTTGTGCCAAGTGCGACAGGCGGCTGCACAGAGCCTTAGGCCTAATGAGTCGCTCGGCACAAACCGGCATCCACACAGCACCCAGCCTAGTCGTAGAAGAGGCAGCCACGAGGAGACATCCACTCTCTGAGATGGCCCTATCACTCGCCGCACACAGCAGCTTACCGAGCGATCGGCGTCCACCACCCCGGGCGGTGTCACGACACCCTGGCATCGAACCGCAATACAAAGAGCAACGACACCCGACTTTTTGAGCCCAAAGAGATAGAAGAAGCTATTTACAGAAAATCGGACCACCCACGAAGCTTCCGTACTCGCTCGCTTCGGGCCTGGCCTACAAAACTCGTGCTCTACGCTTTGCTCACCCCAAGATGCGAACCGCATGGCTCTCGTCCTAATTGAACAATGTTTTTGAAACCAATGACAAAAAAACTTGCGAGCAGAAAAAAAACATATCTCTACCAGCCGAACAGTTCAAACGCGTCACAAAACTAATGTCCTCACTTCCCAACAGAGCACACCACTGACGCTACCAAAGAACTTTCCCTAGGCCTACTCGTCCCCGGCTCTAACGAAAGATTGTACCGCACCACGAAAACTCGTCTGACTCTCCAAGCCCCACGTTGGACGCCAGTGTGGGGTCTCGAATTGGCGAGCGAGCGCCACGCCACGCTCTTGAAGTGAAAGGACACAGCAGACATGGTCGGTAAAAACAAACGCACATTTGTTTAGCTAATTTACAACGACGATATCGTCCGCCGAATCATTACATCAATCTTGATGAACCCAATAAGATATCCGTATACACAATTCCCATACACTCCAAAACATGACAAACACAATGACATGACAAACACGTAATCACATACCCAAGGCGGCGTCGCCAACGCTTGACTTACCACGTGCCCCCCCCCCCCCCCCGGCGCACGGGCCACGGTAGAGACACGGGCCGCGGTAGGACCCACGCTGAAGACAACCGTTCGCGGTAACCGCCACGCGCAGAAGAGACTCGCTCATCTCTCGCCCCCCACCAAGGCTTGCTTTCCGCCAGGGGTCACCGCCAACGCTACCACCATGATGATAATAGTGGTGCTCAACGCGAATACAGCGCCATTTATCGTCCGGTAGTTGTCACTCTAAAAATACTGCTTCTGTGCGAGACACGTGCGCCATGCAGCACCTACAGTGGGTGTCAGCACCCCCACAACGCTTGGTAGCCGGCTTTATAGCGGCAAACGTAGCTGCGTGCTCAGTGCTCAGGATAAAGTGATCGTCTGAACGTTCCCGGGCAACACCTAAAAGCTTCGTCATTAGATCATCTCCAGCTTCATTTTCGATGGCACGGCTGTCACGCAAGAATCTTTCTTCCAACTCGTCGCAATTTGAGGCCCACTTGTGAATTTTCATGCTTGCCTCGTAGAATATTTGATTCGTTTCTTCATATATGCCTTCACTGCCGCCTGCGCACCGGGTAGACGATGATAAGATCATCGGCTATACTTTAAAATAAATAATAATTTTTACGATATGCTTTGATGTGCTCCAGAAACACTTAAGGCTGCTCTGGAACAGCACTTTTTGGCTCCCAATTATACTCCGAAAAATGAAAAGTCCCTTCCATCACTGCTATGGCAGCTGCAATGCACGACGCATGGTCGAGCCTGGTAATTGTGGGTGATACACAAATTTGCCTAATCTTCATTTGCCTAGCAAAGTAGCTTCGCATGGCTTGAAGCTACTTTGCCACGAAACAAAAATCGGCACATGTTCAGCAGTTTCACTCCACCACTTAGACTTTTTGGGCTCCCCTGTTCAAGTCGAGTCACAAAGATCACAACAGTCTATTCTTTTGTTTTAGACAAAACTAAAACAGCAATACACAAAGCCGCTAGTGCATTCAAAGCTCGTAAGCACAAAAACTACGCTTATTTCTGTAAGTAGGATAAGGCAAAATGCGTCAAAAACTTAAAAATAGTGAATATAAGTTTTTATTTTCCTTGTTCCTATTAACCCTTTAATGCCTGAATTCTGAAACTGCCTAAGGAAATAAAAATTGCTTTTTTCCAGCCTTAATAAATAGCAACCATTAAATTATTGCACAGGTAATTTATCAGAAATGCACCTTTAATGCATGCTTTTATGTATGTCGCGATTTCTCCAAATTCCACAGAAGCGAGGACCTTACAATGAAAAACGTACTGCAGAACTATGCAACAAGTCGTGTGCTATGTCTTGAGCGCATACACATCAAATAAAAAAATTATTGGAGATAGAACTCGCGGCAGCCAGGCGGGAAAGAACAAAGAAGTAAGCGCTCTTGCACGCGCTTAGTGGTCTCCGCCATCAGCTACAAGACAATTGGTTGTAGCATAAAATAAGTAGCACAACCTAGCGCTATATTTTTCATGCTGAAAGCTACGTTTCTCGTGAGTACTTGACAGCCGGCAATAAATGTTGCTTGAACTCTATGACTTCTTTGCTCGAAGTTTTTCGTTATGTTGCGAATTCCCAACATTAGACAGTAAAGGGTTAAATGTTAGTGCTGGAACTTTTCTTTGGGTATGAGGTGTGTGCTACGGAAACATGACCATGCTGCCACAGAACGAAATTCATTAGTAAAAAGAAATAAATATTGTACCAGGTATCTCATTTTGCTCAAATCTGTGGGGCAAAACAATAATGTGTGAAAAATTTAATCTCTTCAGTTGTTTCAGTCAAAGCACTTGCAATTCACTCCGTGGGCCCTCACGCAATTTTCATATGCCCACTTTTTGCACTCCGCTCATTGCATTTAGACAGACCTCATTGCTCCACAACTTCCTGCAGATCAAATACGGTCAGTCTTTCTTTGTGCTAATGTCTTCTTGAACGCTCGCACTTCGTCGGATTATTTAACGATTCAATTCTAGATTGTTTGTTTGTTTGTTTGTTTGTTTGTTTGTTTGTTTGTTTGTTTGTTTGTTTGTTTGTATCCTCTAATCTATGACTCGTACCCACTCTGGGGGATTGGCCAAGAGAACATATCGTCTATGGACGATAACTGCATTGTTGCTTACAACGGAAAAAAAAAGGGGGGGGAGGTTGTATAGTGAAGACAGTATGTTAAAAAAAAGAAAGAAACCAAAGATTTAGATAGTGAGAAAAAAGAATCAACAACAAAGTAGACACTAATAGCTACAACTTGATTTTGGGAGCCGACCAGACAGCTGGTTTTGCCAAACCCGATTAATTAGGTATGTCACGGATTTATCCAGAATGGAAAATTACTTTTCGACCCGTTTTTTTAGTATCTGTTAACGTGGGCTTTATGTTGAAAAACGTTTAGAGTCTTATGTTCCTAGACCTCTTCTTCTTCCCCTCTTTATGCCATTTTGGTACAGAACTGCACGGGTATTTCGTGGCTTTAAACTTTGTCAGGCAGGCTTGGTGAGCCGGTGAAATTCAGAATTTCTGTCGCTTGTTATTTTAAAACTTCGTTATGAAAAAAAAAACTCATTAAAATTTTATTCAAAGATGTGCTTGTGAACGACTTGATTTGAAGATTCTTCAAATTCTCCGTGCGCCTCTTGAGAACATGCTTGAAAATGCGAATAACCTCGACACAGCGCAAATGGAGTGAGTCCTGTCCTTAACAGCATTCAGTGCTTTTGATGCCGGTCTCCTGCGAGGAAGCTCTAGATTAATGTCTTTGTGCGTGTCTGAACCATCCTAAACAAAAAATTAAAATATACAATTAGTGTAAATGAATGGTTCACTTGACTCATTGGCTGCTGCTCTCTCCGTGCCATTCCCGCCTGGTTTTCTGCTGGAACATTTTTGCGCCCATCGGTGGCATGGGTCAGTGCACCTAAACTGCAATAAACTCTACAACAAACGTCGTAAAATTACAAACTTTGTTTTATTCGCTCAACAATGATTGACTGCATCAGGTGCTTAAGTGTCACTTTCGTGAGTGAAAGCGTTTAAAGTACACGTTCATGTGAAGAGAAACTTCACATTTTTCACACTCGCGTAGGTTCTCGGACTTTTTGCCCTGTGCCTTACTAACTGAGCAATGTCTTAATGGATTCTGCTTGACATTGTTTGCCAGGATGTGGTAAGGAAAATGAGCCGATTCGGTGGCTTGTAGGCACATCGGTAAGGCTATGACGGCGGGTTTCTTACGTATTTCATCAGCAATGCCATGTGTCGAAAAATCCTGGATTGTGCACCCTTCGCCGCTGAAGAAAAAAAACGAAGAAACAGCTAGGACATAAACTATGTTCATCTAGCGGGCAATATACGAAGCAAAGTGCAAACGCAGAACGCTGTGCTGCCATATATGAAAGAATGTCAAAAATAAACACTTTCTAGGCGGCCAGCGATTCACCGGTCAAAGAGCTTTTGGCCTCGCCAAACCAACCAGCGGATCGCCGACGGCGGAAACTAATGGTTTAATAAAACACTCCCATGGCAGCTTGATGCCTTTTGTCATGTTTCGCCCCACTGACAATATGCTCGAATTGAAAAAAGTTCCACTTTGAACCCGGGCACCACATAAACTAAGCTATTGGTGGTAAGTAGCTAGAAGTATAAGTTAAGGCCATATATACTTACCTCGTCCTACTGTCGCCGCAGTATACCGTCATGCATGAATCTGGAAATTTGGTTCACCAGAATTTCAACCCTTTTTGACAGGTCACCAGCACACCAATACTAGCCGCTCAATTTTGCTCACGTGAAGGTGCAAGCAATCAACTTTTACATATGAAAAGGGAGACAAGTAGCAGTACTCATCACTGAAAAAGAGAAACCAAGAAAACGGCACGCATTTCTATGAAGTTCGTCAACTAAGCGCGTTTCCAAACCAAAACGGTTTGCAAAAATGCCGGTGAAAAGTCACTATGTAACCAAATCTGAAACAATTCGAACCGAGTTTGAAAAGTCAGCAGCTGCACTAACTGTTAAAAAGTGCTAGGTCGACGCGAAACAAATTGAACATGCCAAAAATGACTATTCAGAACGTTGATCTTCGGTGATCGATTTGAATAGACGTGGTACCGATGGAGTCAAGGTGCTTCACGGCTAAAACAAAATTGGAGGTGGGGAGATCTTTAAGCTTTGCCATTAAGAGTTGAACGCAATAGCGGTATGCTGTCCCTGGTGTGTACTTCAACCACTTCATGCATACTTGGAGAAGTTATGATATATTCAATAAAATAAGTAAGAAACAGCAACGAGCGACAGCACTTTGGCATAATGGTAAAAATTGGTGGTAGAGCGTTCAGTGGACCCAAGGTCGTGTCAGATGCCCCATCAAATCGGAAGTTTAAAGTGGTAGCAAGAACAACAGTGTGAATAGCCACCTGATAATACATTAGGCTTAATTTTTGACGCATTGTCGTCATATAAGATGACATTGCTTGACTGTTGTTACATAGTATGATATTATCACACTGTTAATGATGTGCTAATGTTTCAAGCAGTGAAAAATACACCAGTTGCAGAAAGTTTTCAGGTGGCAGGGGCAAGGATCAATACATCGACTGTGCAGGAAACGATGGCTCACAATAATGCGAAGGTTACCAACACTGTACGATTGGCTCTCTCAGACCCTGAAGCTTTCTGCTCTTCCACTAAATGTTTCACCAGAAACGCATCGACTGCACGTCAAACTTTCATTTATTGGAAGGTGATAGCAATATTACGTATTTGCAAAAAAAGCAAAGTCAAGCATGTACTTGAATAAATGTAAATGATAATGCCACGAGGTCGTGACGTGGACCAAGGCAGCAGACTCGATGATCAGATGAAACTCTTTATTCGGGCCGGACTTGTAGCCAACAAATGAAAAGAAAGATTAAAGCGATACATGCTGGCGCGATAGCGTCAAACATGGCGTCGGCCGTCGATCAACTGACAAGTGGCGAAGCGCGTCGGCATTTATAAACTTGCCGTCGAATGTTCTAGCGTTATCACTAGCGGCGGGGTAGGTTCCAGAATAGTCTGTAATGTTCACTAAGTAGTTGTAATCTTAACAAAACGATCTACTATAGCCTCGAAGCTTTTCGAACATCGTAGGTGCGGTTAGCGCTGAACATAATCCTGGCTGCGGCGGCTGCATTTCCGATGGAGGCGGAGATGTCGTAGGCCCGTGTGCTCAGATTTGGGTGCACGTTAAAGAACCCCAAGTGGTCAAAATTTCCGAAGCCCTTCACTACGGCGTCTCTCATAATCATATGGTGATTTTGGGACGTTAAACCCCACAAATCAATTAGCGCTGAACATAGTGTAACGGGGTGATAACGAAACTTGAGGAAAGGAACGCAGCACTGCTCTCCTCTGAAAAAGGCATCGTCCCGATGCCGTAACAAAACACGAAGGTACAACGATAAGGACAATAAAAAATAAGTACTTAAAAGCAATAAAGCACAGCAACAACAAAATACAGTCCTCAGGTTCTTGCATGAAATGGCTTGAGGCGCACAACATGGACGACTTCAGGCCGAGCACGGCACTGTTGAGAGTTCATAATGCCATCGAGAACAACTTCGTAGTCAACGGGCCGAGACGACAAACTACTCTGTATGGTCCGAAGTACCGTCGTAGAAGTTTTTCACCGAGTTCATGTCGGCCTATTGGCGTCCATACTCATACACGGTCACCGGGCTGGTACTCCACGAAGCTTCCTCGAAGATTGTAACGGCAGCCGTCGGCCACCTGCTGATTCTTAATGCGCAGGCGGGCGAGTGGACAAGCTTATTCCATGCGCTGAAGGTAGACGGTGACGTCGATGTTTTTTTTCATCAGCGACATTTGGCAGCATAATGTCGAACATCGTTGTCGGGTTCATTCCATAGACCAACTTGTACGCCGTCATCTGCGTCCTTTCTTGTACGGTGGCGTCATATGCGAAGGTTACGTACGGAAGGATAGCATTCCACGTCTTGTGTTCGACGTCGACGTACATGGCCAGCATGTCAGCGATTGTCTTGTTTAGGCGCTCGGTGGGACCATAGCTGTCGTATGGCGGTAACTTGGCTGGCTGTATGCCAAAATTGGTTGGGTTAGCTCAGTAGTAAAGGCCATACCTCTGTCAGCGATGACCACCTCCGGGGCACCTTGGCGCAGGACGATGTTTTCAATGAATTTGGCTACCTCAGATGCACTACCTTTCGGCAGGGCTTTCGTCTCGCCCCGCCGCGGTGGTCTAGTGGCTAAGGTACTCGGCTGCTGACCCGCAGGTCGCGGGTTCGATTCCCGGCTGCGGCGGCTGCATTTCCGATGGAGGCGGAAATGTTGTAGGCCCGTGTGCTCAGATTTGGGCGCACGTTAAAGAACCCCAGGTGGTCAAAATTTCCGGAGCCCTCCACTACGGCGTCTCTCATAATCATATAGTGGTTTTGGGACGTTAAACCCCACAAATCAATCATCAAGGGCTTTCGTCTCGGTGAAGCGGGTAAGGTAGTCGGTAGTTACGACCATCCATTTGTTTCCTACAGTCGATGTCGGCAATGGCCCAAGTAACTCCATACCGATTTGCTGGAACGGACGGCGAGGTGGTTCGATGGGAAGTCCTGTTGGTCTTGTCAGCGATGTTTTGCGTCGCTGGCAGTCCCTACATGTCCTTAAGTAATGAGCGAATTCAGCAGCAAAGCGTGGCCAGTATTATTTCTCTTGTATTCTCGTGAGTGTTCGAGAAAAACCAAGGTGGCCAATCATTGGGTCGTCATGCAATGCCTGCATAATTTCCAGTCGCATTGCCGATGGCACGATAATAAGGTAGCTGGCTCGGGCAGGAAAGAAGTTCTTCACCAGGACGTTCTTCAAGAAAAATGGCACCAGTCCTCGCCTGAAGATTTTTGGGAAGACACTGGTTCAGCCCTTGAGGTATTCAACTAGCCTTCTGAGTTCCGGGTCTCTTTGCGGTCGCTCGGGAAAGTCGTTGGCACCTATGATTTCAAGAAGTAGCCATTATCCTGGTCGTCCCGTAATGGTGAATCGGCTGGGGCATGAGACAGGCAGTCAGCGTCGGAGTGTTTCCTTCCAGACTTGTAAACGGCAGTAATGTTGAATTCTTGGGAGTATAAGGCTCCATTGTGCGAGGCGACCTGAAGAGCCCTTCAAGTTAGCTTGCAAACACAGGGCGTGGTAGTCACTCACAACTATTAAAGGCCTGCCGTCGAGATAAAGGCGAAATTTCAACGCTGCCCAGATGGTGGCAAGGCACTCCTTTTCTCTTGTGGAATAGTTGGCCTCGACCTTTGATAGCGACCGGCTAGCATAACGAATAACCCTTTCCAAGCCGTCGTTTTTTTTTTGCATAAAGACGGCACCGAGTCCTACATGGCTTGCGTCGGTGTGCACTTCCGTTCCGGCGTATTCATCAAAATGCGCAAGTAGTGGTGGTGTCTGCGGGCGTCGTTTGAGTTTGTGAAATGCTTCAATTTGCGCTGTTTCCCATTTAAAATCAATGTTGGTCTTCGTGAGTTGCGTTAGTGGCTTTCGCCAAGTTTGTGAAAAGTCTTTGACGAAGCATCTGTAATAGGCGCACAAGACAAAAATCGGCACACGGCCTTCTTGTCGGTGGGTGGTGGGAAAGCAGTGATAACAGCTGTTTTCTTTGGGTCTGGGCGCACTTTAGTCTTGCTGATTACTTGACACGAAAATTGGAGCTCCTTCTACGCGAAGGAGCAATTTTCTGGCTTTATGGTAAGTCCAGAACTCCTGGTTGCTTGAAGTGCGAATTTCAGGTGCTGGAGGTGTTCGTCGAAGCTCGACGAGAACACAACGATGTCATCTAAGTAAACGAGGCAAGTCTGCCACTTCAAGCCAGCCAGGACCGTATCCATGACTCGTTGGACAGCCGAAGGTACCGAGCAGAAACCAAAGTGCATGACCTCGAACTCGAGCAGCCCGCCCAGTGTTATAAAGGCAGTTTTTTCTCGCTCCCTCGTGGACTTCCATTTTTTGCCCCACCGTGGTGGTCTATAGTGGCTAAGGTACTCGGCTGCTGACCCGCAGGTTGTGGGATCAAATCCCGGCTGCGGCGGCTGCATTACCGATGGAGGCGGAAACGTAGGCCCGTGTGCTCACATTTGGGTACAAGTTAAAGAACCCCAGGTGGTGAAAATGTTCCTCAGCCCTCCACTACGGCGTCTCTCATAATCATATGGTAGTTTTGGGACGTTAAACCCCAGATATCAATCAATCAATCGACTTCCATTTGCCAATAGCCGGTCTTGAGGTCCATCGAAGAAAAGTACCTCGCGTTGTGAAGGGGATCTAGGGCATCGTCTATCCTTGGGAGCGGGCACATGTCCTTCTTTGTGATTTTGTTTAGGTGGTGATAGTCAACGCAGAAGCGTAGAGTTCCATCCTTCTTCTTCGCTAACACCACCGGTGACACTTATGTCGACGTGTAAATGTTATGCATAAATATTCTGTACCCCTGGTACAGATATTCGGCTCACGGCTGGCAAACTACATTGAATGCTAATCCATGAGGTCCTGGCTCATCCCGCTTGCCGGTATACACACTGAAACGTACCGTGTATCCGGTGCCGGGGTCAGCTAGGACCCAGAGCTTGTAGCCCCATTTTTTGACCTTATCTTTTATATATTGCCTGATTCCCGATTGCCCTTTGAATTTCACCATCTGTTCGTCGACGGGGAGATCACAATGTGGCTGAGAAAGTTTCACGGATACTTGATTTACACGCTCCTTGAGCCACCACACGAACCGGAGCTTCTCTCTCAATAGCTGGCTCACATCGTCCAAGTCGGCAACTAGGAGCACAGCAAGCAACGCTATGAAGCAGCGTCTGGGCATTATTTGTCATGGAAGCAGGCCACTGTAGAGCTCACCCATGTTCCAGTAAAGCTTCAGGCGCGCTTCAGGCGCGGAACCTTGACAATGCCCATGCAAATTATGAGGCCAATGAATTTCATCATTTCATGCAGTGTCACCTCTTCCCACGAACCATCGGGATGCACGTACGTCGGTTTGCCAAGCATTTTCGTCCAGGCGTATTCGTTTGAGTTTTCACAAAGCATAGCGATCACTTGAGTTGTGAAAAAAAAAGAGCGAAGAAGTCAAGGGCCATCAGAAATTTCCTTGGTCCACTCCTGAGTGTCATGCCTACGTAGTCAGCGATGTAAACACCAGGTGTTCGATGCGGTGCGATGACGATCCGCTTCTGCGCTGGTGGCAGGAAGTCATTGCCATACGTTGTTGAAACCCAGCCAAATAAACATAACACAATAATAACATGTAACCACCATGCAAGTTTGCTCAAGAGCAAGCTGAAAGGAAAGCGAAACTAACCTTTGTCCACTTGTTGAACATCAGGGCTGATCATCCCCTGACCATAGCCTCCTAGATTTTCCTTGCCTGCCGCATTATCGGCAGTCACTTGGAAAGCGGCCGTCGTCGGCACTATGGTGGTGGCGCCACCTAAGTAGGGTTGTTCTCAAATAAATTTTTACGTTTTTGGAGCTTATATGCAACAAAAATAACGTAAAAAAGTAATAAATAACCCTACGTAAGTGACGCCGTCATTGTCAGAGAACTCCTTCAATACAAATCATCGCCTTTGAAATTAATAGCAAACACCAAAATTGCCAATCTCAAAGGCCAAGTACGAGGAACCTTATGTCTACGTAGGTAGCGCCGCCATAGATGACGGGCGTTTCGCGCTTATCCGGCAGGCAAGGGAAATCTGGGAAGCTATATGCCCTGACTCGCTGTCCGAACTGAAATCTGAACTTCAGAAGTCGTCTTCTGACTCGTCACTGCTCGTTTCATCAATGAAATCAGCCGTTGAAGCAGTGAAATCGCGATATCTGGGCCGTTCTTCAAGCGCGCCGTGTCACAAACTTGACGCCATTTTCTTGATCAGCTGACGCGACATCACCCGAGAGAAACTGCGATTGTCCGCCGCCACCTCCCGGAAAAGAAACAAACTACTCGGAAAATACAAGAGTGGTGTTAGAAATAGCACGCAGACAGCACTACATGTCAGAGCATGCAAAAAATTCAGTTTTAAAGTGCATTAAAAACCATCGGTCTATACGACCAACGGCCCTATGGGCAGGTCCTGAAAGTGTTAAAAGAAGTGTGATAACCGGGTAGTCTGGGCCCATGCTGGTCATCAGACCAAATCGCACACACGTACATAGGCGGGGTCTACACTGACTCAACTCGTCAAGTGCACCGTACTTATTTCATTGCAACATCGACGCTCTCTGGCACCGGAATGGTAAACTAATCTTATCATATCCCTCCCCGTCTAATAATGGTCAAAACAATTGATTAAGATGAGTAGTGCGATACTGGTCATCGAATTCTAGTACTTCGATGCAGGACAGGAGTACTGGGTGCAGTGACCGCAAGTTTCGTTTCCCTCGCTACGTCTTCCCTGGTATCTTGCCTAGACTGTGCCGTGAAGGCTATCCGGAGTTAGCTGGCTCTGACCGATGCCCAAGCATGGAGCAAGACCTGTAGCTGAAATAGTTAGCTGTGGCAAATTTAGGTTCTATCGAGCAGTCTCTCGATTGTGTGAACTTCATAAAAAAAAGGTTGTTTTTCAGCACAGCCGGCTAAGCTCAGGGTGTTGCCATCTTCTCCACAAAGTGCTGGCACCGACTTTCTTTTTTTGGGATTTACAGTGCTCCAGAACTTCTTAGGGTCAGTTTTGAACATGTTAGGTAGCGTGTCATTGTAGTACTTATTTTTCGCTTCAGAAATCGCGCTTTCTGTTTGTTTAAAAATGTTTTTATATTTCTGCCAGTCCTCCAACGCATTCGTTCTCGACGTTTTAGTGTACGCTCTCTTTTTTCTATTAAGCCATCTTTTAATGTCACGGGTGAACCATGAATCATCCGCTCTTTCAGTTATTGTAATCACCGGCACACAAAGACGTTCTATTTCTTTTAATTTGTGTCAGATTTGGGTGCACGTTAAAGAACCCCAGGTGGTCTAAATTTCCGGAGCCCTCCACTACGGCGTCTCTCATAATCATATGGTAGTTTTGGGACGTGAAACCCCACATATCAATCAATCTTTTAATTTGTCACGAAATAAGCATCAGTTTTGTTCAGTAGACTTATTTGGAAAGCTAGATATAAATTCATCCGAAAAAGATTCTAGCAATCTGTTAAGCTTATCAGTGTCTGCACGTGCGTAGTTAAGTATATTTTTTGGACGTTTGTTTTCTTGGCATGCGAAAGAGGCAGAGAGCAGTGAACTGTCCTATGATCACTTATTTCTTTTAATATCTCAACTTTAGTGCTGTCGGGATGATTGGTTATTATAAGGTCTAAAATATTGCTGTCACGTGTTGGTTCCTGCACAATCTGTTGTAGATTGTGATAATGGAGAAGGCGCAGAAAGTTAAGCTGTTCATGGCAATTAGGATGCGCAGGGACAGATAAAGTGGACCAGTTGATTGAAGGATAGTTAAAGTCGCCACCAAGTATTAGAAAACAATTAGGAAACTTGAGGAGAATGGAATTAATGGCTTCCTGAAGAAGCTCAAAATCCTGCCGGCAATCAGGGGGTCAGTAACAGGCCCCATTTATGCAATGAATGTGATCGAAATATGATCAAACCCAGACAATTTCAAGGGGGGAACCTGAGGGAAGAAGCGATCACTGATAGATTTCTTTTATGGCAATAATAACGTCATCACCTCGACAACCCATTCTATCTTTACGAAACAGAACAAACGATGATGGAAACGAAAGTTCGCTGTTTGTTACGTCCTCGGTCAACCATGATTCCATACCTACGACTATATCAGCTGAGCACGTGTACACTAGGGCGTTTATTGCATCAAGCTTTTTATAAACACTGCGAAAATTAAATAAAAGTAGCGAGACCTATTTTGACAAGTTTGGCGTGTGGTAACGTATTTTACAGGGTCATTCAGGAGGGCTTTGTTTATTTGTTGACACCATGACAACGCAATCATTTACCTTGTCGTAACAGAATGTAGAACCATGCATCTGAAGCTTGTTGAAACGCACCGTATATTTTCCATCGCCTTTACGTTGAGCCTTAGCGTAGTCGCGTAACTTCTTTCTGGCAAGTTGGACTTTTGGCGAGAAATCTTCCTCAAGCCAAACTTTGGGCTTTTGTAGGTCTTTCAACTTTGGGGCGCTAGACAGAGCTTCTAATTTTGATTTGAAGTTCAAAAACTTCACTATGACTGGGCGGTTAAAGTCGGGTCGGGGTTTTCCTAATCTATGAGCACGTTCGATGTCACAGCCTCAATTTTAAGTTGTGTTGTAAATAATTTTTTGACTATTCTTTCAGACTCCGCGTACCCTTTGTGCTCTTTTTCTGGAAGGCCTTTGATTTATAAGGTTATTTCGCCTCATTCGATTGTTCATATCGTCCACGACGTCAGCAAGACCTTCGTTCGTCTTGCAAACATTTTTTACTTCCTGAACAGTGTCGATGACAGTTTCAACGTTTCCTGTCAGGTCCGATACATTGTGAACGGTGTTTTCTAGGCTTCAGAGGCGGCACTCAATGCTTGTGATCTGCTGTTTGATTTCAGTTAAGCTGGACGTGGTGTCATCATGACACTTTTTTAGCAAGCTGAGAACATCCTCGATCGTAGAACCGGGATTTGCCTCCACGTCGCCAGCACGAAGCAGTAGCAATGCGAGACACATTGACAGCAAGAGAGTCGAGAGCCTAGGGCGGAGTACACGGAGAAGACCTGATCTGGAAGAGAAACGGCTGCCGAAGAAACATTTAGGCATTCGGCAAGCAAAGAACAAACCAATGCGAGCACGATAACTACACACATCAATACCCATGTTCTAAAAGAGGGATCTGCAGGCCACATAAAATTCAGTAGCAGCTATAACAATAAAAATTTATACCAAAAACGGTACAAAGCAATGGTTAGACAGTTGCCACCTGTGGCCGCAAATCCCGGTGGTTTGTTGCTTCACTTCGGTTTTATGGGTTTGAAGGCGCTGTCGTCGCTGACATCACGTGATTGGTCAGCATCATGGAAATGGCACGGTCACGATCGCTTCGGTCTTCTATCTTCGATAAGCAGCCAGGCGGCAGTCAGCACGAGGCGAACTTTACAATGCTAAAACGGTAGAAAGCAATAGTTAGACAGTTGCCACTTGTGGCCGCAAATCCCGGTGGTTCGTCGCTTCACTTCGGTTTTATGGGTTTGAAGGCGCCGTCATCGCTGACATCACGTGATTGGTCAGCGTCACGGAAATGGCACGGTAACGATCGCTTCGGTCTTCTATCTTCGATAAGCAGCCAGGCGGCAGTCAGCACGAGGCGAACTTTACAATGCTAAAACGGTAGAAAGCAATGGTTAGACAGTTGCCACTTGGGGCCGCAAATCCCTTCAGATGACTCTCGTTGTGCCAGTACTGCTCCAATACCAACAAGAGATGCATCAGTGACAAGCACTGTTGGCTTTCCTACGTAAAAGTGTGCCAATACAGCAGCAGAGGCCAATAGGTTCTTGCTTTTCCGAAATGGCTGCTCTTCCTCAATTTTCTAGCGCTAAACAAATTCCAACGCAAACACTAAAAGACACACTGTAGCACAAGTAGGACACATACGAACACGAACTAACTACTGTTTATTCGATGGAAATATGACAAACATATATAGGGTGCAAGGGAAAAAAATAAAGAGTGCAAACCTGCACACGGCCCACCACAAGAAAGCAACCATCTGCGCGACATCAAATCTGGCCTTGTCAACTACCTAAATTATCTATGTGAAAAACATATTCGTCGTTGGACAAATGAATAGATGGCACACTACCACACCTGTCTTCACAGAACATGCACATCATGAAAGCTTCAATGATTTCTCTTTCCTTTGTGTCTTTGGCTTACAATGACCCTTCATGCAATGGGTAGCTAAGTTACTAAGTTACCGGGGTGACTAAGGTGCTTGCAGTTGTAATCATGCTCAAATGAACGTGAATTAAGACACCTACCAGCTTGCCTAACGTACCAATTTTCTGCATGGCAAAAGAGTACCGTGCGCAACATTTTTTTCATATGGTACAAACTTGTTGACATGCTTCAGAGAACGTGTAAGGTTGTCCTTCTGGTTGCCGTTTACTTAGTGACAAAGTAAAATAGTTTGTGAGATGTCGTGAAGGTCATGGATATGCAATGCCTACATGCATTTTTTTTCAGTCAGTGCGAAATGCCATGGACGTAGGGCATGACAATAGGCCTAGCTCTCTTTTGACTTCTTTTTTAATCCTGCGTCCATTTTATGCGTGTTGCCGATGGTTTTTCAAAGCCTGTCAGCCAAGAGCCTCTCGGCCACCCCGTGGGGGAGGTGCACGTACATTGAACACGCAAATTTTTGTATTAGAGCTTATACGTTCTCTCTTTCGTAGGGCAGGGTTCGTGTTTTGTAATTACCGAGTGAGACAAGTCATAAGGACAATTGGTGTCATAAAGACATGCTTAAAAAGGCTGTAAAGTGTTCAAGATGCGGGGTGAGTTTGAAAAAGAACCCAAGTGCAAAAACAAATAGGGAGGACGCTGACACAAAGTGTAGGCAATGTGAGGTCGAGTAAAAAATGGAGAAAACGATGGTTGCCCAGAATAAACTGATGATGTGAATCACCGAGCTGGAGACTGCGTCTGCGACAGATAATAAAAAACGTTGGCAATGGGAGAAAGGCTAAAGTCTGCCGAGAAAGCACTAGCCAAGGTGAACAAAAGAGTGGCCGACGGAGAAAACAGTAGGGCACCGGCAACCAGAACGGCGGAGAAGACAGAGCAAGCAAGTTTCGAAAAAACATGTAGAGCTGGTTCAATTGTTGCAAGGCCCAGATTCAGCGAAGTAGTGTTGGGGCTGGGAGGGGACAAAGCAGCCGGCGTCACAGATGCAAGTAACCATCATGTGCTGGACGCTCCAGCAGAAAAGTCAGAGCATGGGATAATCGCCGGGGATTTGAATTTAAATCGATGGGCAGATGCAATCAAAGAGAGGTTAAGAGGTGACAAGAGAGTTGCAGTAGGGATGTTCCCAGTACGCAAGCTGGAAGCAGTCATGAGGCAAGCAAGCGCAAAACTCAAAACTTAAGCCGACAGACGAAACCTCGTGATAATTTCAGGCGGTTGAAACGATGTCCTAAATTGCGATACGGCCGGACTAGCGACCACACTGGCGAAAGGGGTCGATGACAAGAGCACCACTTCTCCTCAGGTACAGGTAGTGATATGCACAATACCGGAGGTACTGGTGCGTGATCTCAACCTGCAAAGAGGGGTTGTCAATGCAAACCAAGAGATATGGCGGATGAGTCGAGAGAAAGGCTTTGAGGTGGTGGAAATAAACAGAGAGGTGCATAGGTGGGCTGGTTTTCAACGAGAAAGAATTCACTTCGATGGGCGGCTAGGTAATGAGGTGGGTTGGCGACTTGCAGGACGCGCAGTGGCTTTTTGGAGGGCACGCAGGCCCTTCGGGGTGCAGGATAGCTAGTAACGAGGAAAATAACCATGGAGACTCTTTGACAGGTGATATAGAAAGAATTAAAGTGGCGCCAGTATCTAAGATGGGTAGAGTCTGGGGCAGAAATAGACGTAGCCTTGAACGCCGAGCCAATTCAGACATAGGGTACATTAACATGCACGGTGGTAGGAACAGGCTGAAGTGGGAAGAGATAGAAGAACCGCTAAGGGAGGAGAGGCCGATGGTATACGGTTTTGAAGAAACACATCTTAAGGACATTGAACAACCTCCTAACAATCCACAATACGCGTGGAAATATTGTAATAGAACAGAAGACAGCAGAAAGAGGGTGGTATTGGGGCATTCATAGTATTGGGGCATTCAAGACCTTCGAGAAAGCTGAAGAACTCGGTGGTCGAGTCTACCATCTCCAAGAAATCTGCAGCACCCTGTGTTGACGGGAGGCCACTGATTCATGTTCATCGATGGACCTATCTCTGCTCGCTACGAACCCGAGGTGGTGAACAGCACAGAGACTGCATAGAGTCAATGGAAAATTTTTTTCATTGACTCTATGCAGTCTGAAAAAATTTTTTCCAGTGACTCTAGGACTGCAGCTTCGCTGGAACGTTTACTCAAGCTTCGTTTCTCTTGAATTTATACAAGCTCGTTCGCACCGCACCTCGTGTTAAAGGGAGTGGTAGTTTACGTGCTGTCACGACTTCATTTTTTTGTGAAGGGTATGAACCAATCTCGAGAGGCAAAACGAAAAAAAAAATAAGCTGCTCGTGAAAATCAGTTGGTGTTCATAAAGGTGCCACTGTGATGAAGTAATCGTGAACTGATAATTCCGCAAAATGGTGACGAATTTATTCGGTGTTATTGCTCACTGCAGTATGCGCGCTCGTAAATAAAGGGTTTCTTACAGTCTGACAGTGGTGCCAAGTGATGTGTCCTTTTGACTGTACACTGCAATATCCCGGCCACAGCAGCAAAATTTCGGCGGGCGCGTCATCGTTTAAAGACACAAGATTGTCAAAATTATTGACAAGTCTTCAGCTACTGCATGCCCCTCAATCAAATGGCAGTTTTGTCACCTTAGCAACATAATTAAAATTCCATGATACAACAATCGACAAGAATGGTGCCGCGTGCGTAACGAAGTCAAAGCTGTCGCAGTGAGCAGACTACGACTCGATATAGCAGTAATATAACGAGAAACTTTGGGGTTTACAAATGCTCCTCTGATACCTCAATCTTGCTAATATTTTATTCGTTCACCAAACGAGCTTTAAAATCTGCTGGCAGTTTAAGGGACGATTGCTTCGCCGTCGTTTGTTGATACCTGCATTTGGACCGTGTGTTGTGGTTTTGACATTTCGTTCTGTTTTGAATGCAGTAAAAAACATTAGAAAGATTTTCGTGGACGTGTCAGCGATTACGTATGCAAGCGCATATCACGCGATTGAATCCCGGCCACGGCGGCTACATTTTCGGCGAAAGCACAAATACTGAGGCGCGTGTACCTAGTTTTAGGTGGACGTTTTTAAAGCACCCATTTTTAGGTGCACGTTTTTAAAGTCAAATTTCCGGAGCACTCCTCTGGGCGTCTTTCATAATGGTATGATGGTTTTGGGACAACACCCCTGCTATTACTAATATCAAAGCACAGAAGTGCATGAAAGGCAAAGCGTGGATTGACAACTTATGCTAATGTGACGCCATCTCGCAGCTGTCGATACCAACTGCGTCAGCCACGGCTCCTCCCTGAACACACTACCCCATATTCTAGTACATTATACAAATACTACAGTGTCTAGAAAAATACTACCATGTGTGCTGAGTGCGCGCATTTTGCACGGGGGAGGGTGGTCCGACAAGTGATGACTGCGCTCGGTTGCCGCAAGTGGCGCTGCGAGTCGAGTGGGACCTAGTGAGAGGCTACTCGCGAAATTGAACACGTATGTGTGCGGCGTAGGCGGCAGCTTCAAACAGTTGAGGTAGCAGAGTTAACGGAGGTGGCTGGAAAGCGGGATTAGGGTTGAACGTAGCGCTGTCGCGCGCTTGGTCCGATGGTAGGGCGGGCGATGGCTAAGGATGCTAGGAAAACCACGAGCGAGAGTGAGCTGGTGCAGTGCAAAGAATGCAAGCGCTGGTGCTACTTAAATGAGACAGCATTCACCAGTTTGACCGACGCGCAGAAAGCGAGCTTCGTGTGCAGGCTGTGCGAGGCACTGAAGGCGGCCGTGCAGCGCATGGAGGCTAGCTTCCTAGGGCTTCAGGGGGAGCTTAGGGCGGAACGGGAGCAGAGGAATGAACTCCAAAAACAGCTCGCAGCGTCGCATGAGCAGTAGGAGGCTACCGCCAGCCTATTAGAGCAAATGAAGGGTGACCTTCAAAAAGAACGGGAAGGTCGGACCGTGCTCGAGAAGTGCGTAAAGGAGCTGGTGGGCGCTTTACCCCGGCCCCGAGCGGTGTGAGACTGAAGGCAGGGGTAGCGCACAAAGTGACAGGCGGGAAGGAACAGGTGAGAAGGGAGGTCAGGTAGGCCGCAGTGTCTGGCCACAGTACGGAGGCCCCGAGAACATACAGCTCGGTGGCGAGGTAGTCTTCGAGCAGGGCAGAAACACAGGACAGACGGCGGAGAGAGAAACAGGTGAAGCAAACGGGGGCGCCATCACGAACAGAAAGCCAGCGATTGGAGCGTAGAAGGGTCCTGATGGTGGGGGACTCTAACGTGGCCAGGGTAAGGGATGGCGTCTTGAAAACAGTGAAGGACAATGGGAGAGTGAGGGTAGAGGCCCAGTCAGCGATGGGCATGGTGGATTCACTGGCCAAAGTTCAGGAGGTTGTAGAGGACAGCATGGAGGGCGAAAATTTCGTGATTATTCATGCTGGGCTCAGTGATGTGTTGAGGAATAAGAATCAGAACTTTCAAAGACACTTAAAGGATGGGATGCGTAAGCTCCGAGAAGCCTCTGGGAGTGTGCATGTGACCATATGAACAGTCCCAGGGGTCTCGGGGCAGTCTCGTGGGATTGAAAGCGGGGTAGTGGAGGCCAACTGTGCGATCAAGGGCATGAGCCGGCAACTCGGATACAGCGTAATGGAGGTGAACCAAGACGTGTACGAGTCCGGAGCTCGCCCCATTGCCCAGGATGGCATTCACAACAGTGGTGTGACGGGCAGGAGGGTTGGTAATAGGATGGGTCGTCGAGCCACAGCATTTTAGATGGGCCCAGAACTCAGAGGCCAACAGCAGCCGAAGATGGTTCTAAAAAGGCACAAATATTCGAGCCGCATGGAGTCAATGGCAGAAGCAATCTACGTAAGCACAAGGATCGAGCTAAGTCAGACATAGGCTATATTAACATGCAGGGTGGCAGGAATAGGTTAAAGAGGGAAGAAATAGAAGAGCAGTTGAGGCAGGAGGAACTTCACTTTACTTTCACTTTATTTTCAATTGCAACATGACAGATCAAAAAACTGTTCGGACCCATAGCGAAAGGCTGGAATAGGGTCCAATGTCCAATGATGTGATACAAGATGGCACAGTATCCAAACTATAGCACAAGGCAACAAAAACACATGCAGCAAAATAATACAACAAGGCATTGAACCAGGATAAAGAGGCTAAACAGTGCATCTGATGGTATATGGTGTTGGTATACTGATGGTATATGGGGTTGATGATATATTGGGTTGTGGAGACACCTCTTCAGGACATGGAGCAACCACCTTGCAATCCGTACTACGTATGGGAATATCTTCATACAACAGAAGGCAGAGAAAGGGGGGGTGGTATTGGAGCATTCATTCATAAAAGTATAGACTGGCGAAGGGTCAAGAAGAAGTGCAAGGAACATTTATGGCTAAAAGGGAAAGTGGCAGCGCAAATGACACTCCTTGGTTTAGTGTAGTTGTGGACGAGATCAAAGGCCAGAGAGGAAAACCAGGCAATGGTAGAGTGTATATCAAATGACATTCAGGGGTTGGGGGAGAGTGCAATATAATTATACTAGGAGATATGAATGCGCACATCGAAGATATAGATGGGTATACCATTTTCTTCGTTCAGCGAACTGGGAGCGCAGAGAAAAACACAAAGGACGAAGCGAGGAACCACACAACACGAGCGCTCAACTATCAACTGATTTATTTTCCACATCGGAAGGACATATATAAACACAAAATGCGCATGTCAAAACAGATTATGACGAAATCAAGGGCAGCATGCGAAGCGTGTAATCAAGGCACTTGTCTAAGGGTTATCTAGGTAGCTGAATTCACAGTCAAGTAGTGATAAGGAAGGATGACTTATACATTGGTCCGTATTCCTGGAAATGTGATAGGCTTCAGAAATTTCGCGCGTAGTTTGATGAGGATGCCGGAACAGAATAATTGTATTCTCAAACAGGGGTTGGCACTTGCACGAAACGCAATGTGACGCTAAATGGGAGTAGGTGTATTTTTCAACGAGCTTCTGTGTTCCCTGAGACGCACGTTCACACATCGGCCGGTCTGGCCAATGTACATACGTCCACAAGAAAGGGGTATCATATATACTACTCCGGTGATGCACTTAACAAACTTAGTTACGTGCTTCTGGAGGCATCCTCTACCTTTAGATGCATTATGTGCCCTCCTGTGCACCATAGAACATATACTGGCCAATTTATTGGGTGCCGAGAAAACCACGCGCACACCGAACCGGTTTTCCCACGTTTTTTAGCCCATGGGCCATTTTATGAATGTAGGGGATTACTGCCGCGCGCTTCTTATTCTCTTCCTTGTTCTCTGACCAAGTACATGTGCGTTTTTCATTATTTTTGACCGTACGCAAGAGCTTTTCACAGACTGAGGCCATTACGTAGGAAGGGTATCCCGCACCTATCAGCCGTTCCAACTGTGCTACGAACCCACTTTGCAAGGTATGCAGGCAACATTTTTCGAGGGCTGAACGTAAGCATGACATTACGATTCCGCGTTTAACAAGCTTGGAATGTCCGGAAGAGTAGTCTAGAACGGGTTTTGCAGATCGAGGATTATATCGCCAGCAAAGGTGCTTATCACCAAAAAACAGGGAAAGGTCTAGGAACTGCAATTTGTTATCTTTTGGAAGCTCGGAGGTGAACCGGAGGCCCATGCCTTCCTTCTCGAAGCATGCCTTCATACTTTCAACGTCCACTGCTGAACACTTTTCGATGATAATCAGATAATCGTCAACATAACGGAATACTTTTGTGCCAGGTTGAAGTTCAGTGCTTAAGGCTACATCCACCTTCCCAAGAAAAATTTGGCTTAAAACAGGGGCCACACTTGAACCTATACAAACACCTGATTTTTGCATGTACAGGTTCCCAAGCCATACGACGAAGGTGGACTTCAAATAGAACGTCAAAATTTCTAGAAAAGACTGAGTCGAAATTCCCGTGCTATTCCTGAACGATATCTCATCATTGTCTTCCACAATGCACTGCTCTACGCTGTTTAACAGTTGATCATGCGGCAAAGAATAATATAAGTCGACTACATCAAGACTAAAAGCTGTAACACCGGAGCATTCACATTTGTTTAGGTATTCAACCACGACACCAGAGTTTTTTGCGTGAAAAGGGTCATTTACGCGCAACGCAGAAAGATGTTCTTGCAGATACTGAGATACAACCAACTGCCACGTATCTCTTTCTGAAACAATCGCGCGCAGCGGCATTTCCGGTTTGTGTGTTTTAATGGAGTAAAAAAGTTCTAGCTCTACACCTTTCGCCTTTTCTAC